>CM021103.1:47935767-48091114 GCA_007115665.2 Sequoiadendron giganteum | reverse complement strand
AAATGAATCATTTTTATTGCAACATTGAATCCTTACTAGGTTAGATGGACAATAAAGGCTAGAGTCACTACAAAGGATCAACTTTGTCATTTCAACAATGCAAAAAGAGATGGAAAAGTTTTTAGTTTTGAATTGGTTGATTCTAATGGTGGTGAAATAAGAGTAACATGTTTTAATGTTGTTGCAGAACAATTATATAATTGCATAGAGAATGAGAGAGTGTTTACAATCTCAAGAGGGGCCTTGAAAACTACCCAAAATAATTTCGACCCTTTAAAAAATGATTGGGAAATTTGGAAAGCAACTCTCTAATTTTTATTTCAATTCCAAGGTAGTGTTTTATTTTTATAGCAAAATGTTGAGGTTGTCAAGTTGAAATATTTCTTGGAAGAGGACTAGATCAAAATATTGTAAAAAATGCCTTAGAATTATTGTATAGATTTTGATTTTTTTAGGTGCTTCAATTGAAGAGTTTTAACTTGCTTGTTCCATTAATACTAATAATAATTGTTGAAAGATAGGACAAGAAGCAAAATTCATGTAGATAATATAGGTTGAAACAAACAATATGAAATAAATTGTTCAACTAGCAAATATATTTATGAATAATAATAAATTGTTATTCTTGTATGAATGAGTCGAGAGACACACGTTCAATAGGTCATAAGTTGGCTCACAATCAAAAGGTCTATCCATTGAGTCAATGGAAATAGAGTTGGACTTAATGAGAGAGAGGTAGCACTTAGCTTCCATGAATAAAGGATTGATGTAAGTAAATATCTAAGCACTGTAATAAGAATAACATCGACAAGGATATATCTCGACATTATTTATATAGATTATTTAATAAGATATATAAGCTAGTATGTAAACCTATTGGAAACGTGATGAAATTTTCCTAAAATGTTTCATTTTCCTTCAAAATTGAGAAAGGGAGTGAAAGGAATACAAACTCTATTTAATAATTGTATTGAGGAATGCCTAAAGCTTACCTAGGACTTGGAGTCTCAAATGAAATGGAAGACAGGTGCAAAGAATTAGAAGAGTGAGAAGCTTAGATTGACTTTAGAAAGAAAAAAATGCAGGGGAAAAAAGGTTTGTGTAAAAGACCTACACTGCATCTACTATCTCTAGTATTTCAACTTTAATGGATATGGAATGAAAGGACAAATCATTCCCTATATGATGCATCAAATTATTCCTTCATGCTTTCTTTATGTATATTTTTTTAGGTTTATAGCAAGAAAGAGAATTTGAAAAGGGCAGACAAAATTAATCCATTATGCTTGTTTATGTATGCATTTTCAAGTTCACAGTTGCAAAGAAGATTTCAAAGGGCCAATAAACTGTAGAGGCCATAAGAGGAGAAGTAGAGGATGGTTATTGAAAAACATGAGGTTGTGACATCTGCTAGAAGACTATTAAGAGATTAGTTCTTTTGTTGTAAATAAATTCTTCATCCGTAAATATCATCAGGCATTGCTCAAGATCATGGATATGCCCAATTAATTTACACACAGCGGGATCAAAATATTTTGTTTATTTTTTACAATATCATGCTCTGCAAAAATTTTAAAAAAGGATTTGCCTATCCAACTCCATCAACATACAAAGAAGTTAGTAGATATACCAAATTGGAATTAGAGACTGGACATCTTGAGGCATCGTTAGAAACAATGAAGCAAGTAAAAGATGGGAGCAGTTCAGATCATTGTAAAAGATAAAAGATTTAACATAATGATCTAAAGGACAAGAATGATGAAATGGTGTGTTTGTGAGACATGAATCAATAACCGATGAACAAAGAACACCGATCAAATGATGAACTTGTAAGACGCTAGGAAAAGAAGTTATTCAGGTACCATGTTTAATTTAATGCCTAGTGTAAAAGATGGTTGTTCTCTTTTCTATATATTTACATTCTTGTTTTCACTACAAATGTTCTAACCAATAATTTTGGAGTTTGATGATGCAGTTTGTTTCTTTAGATGAAAATGTTCATTGAGTTTTTTGCTATGGAGTGTGTATGGTATTTTGCAGATCATACGACTTAAAAAAAAAAATTAGATACCACAATTGATTAAAATAGGAGGCCAAAGTTATTGGAATTAGATTAAGGTAGTGATCAACAAAGTTAGTTTGTATTTATTTTTTTTATTGAAGAGACTTTCTCATACAATCTGTCTTAAGCCCCATTTATTGAAGGGTGGGGTGGTTGTGTTTCCTCAACCATGGCACTGTCATTGAAGGAGGAGAGTTTCTAAGGTATATTAAAGGTCATTTTTACTACTAATATTTCCTACCATCTATCTATTGCCTACATTGATGAGGAGATTTTTTGTTATGATTTCTAGGGATAAATTTGGTTAGACGAGAATGTATGTGGCCATTTAGAAAGGTTATATGAAAATTATTACTATATGTTCTACATTTGAAGATTCAAAAGGTAGAAATTGGTGTTTTGGCAGTCTACCAACAATTTTGATATGTTATGTGAAATCAGCACATAGTTGCCTTAAATGATACCGCTATTTATAATATTTTGTAATATTTTGTAATAAGCATATTTTAGGTCTAAAAAAATTTAGACTATTTTATGCAGTATTTTCAAATTTATGTGTTCATTCTTCACATTCAAGAGTGATGCATTCTAATTCATCTCCCATTTTTATTTAACTTCGGCTAGTTTGACTATGTTTGCTATGCATTATCTAGTTCCTTACAAGACATAGATGGTGATCTTAGTTTGGCATCTTTTAGCAAAAGGGGATTGTAGATGTAAGAGGCATTTATGTCATATAAATGTGTAATGCTCTTGTGTGTGTTATCGTTATCTTGAATTAAATGCTTATATTGTTTAATACTATGTTACTGAATTAGCAGAACCACCTTGCATACTTGGGTATGATTCGTTTCCAAATCAAATTTGGGTAAAATATACGCTTGTGGAATCATCTAGGGTGCATTTTTCAAGGGGTGGATTTGTTTGGATTCATCAACGAGCATACTCAAGTGATTACATCTTGGTTGTGGTATTTCCAAGGTGTTTCCATGGTGATTTTTGTAGTGTAGAAAAATGTAACCCTTTACATTTTCTCACTTGTTTGGGCCCTCCTAATTAAATAGATTTAATAATGTCTTAATTTAGTGTTGTTAAATGTACCCCTTTACATTTACACACATATTTGGGCCCTCTTAATTAAATTGAGCTTATTTTTTCCTTAATTATCCCTTTAATTCATTTAAAGGCCTAATTAATTATATTTTCCGAAGAGGAAACCCGACAATAATTAATGCCTAAACATAACACTTTACATTGAGCAATGTGTGTTCCAAGTATAGGGACTTGAGACCTATTCGCCCATGAGCAAATGGGTCCTCCCTAGACCTTTGGACCTAAATTTAAATTATTATTTTTGTGGTAATTTAACTTTTTAAATCCATAATTCAATGTCAGCTTGTGATATTTGAATTTCGAGAAATTAAGTATACATACCTATAAATACAAGGTAATTTCACTAAGTTTCACCTAGAATTTTTCATGAACATATCTTAGAATTTTATGAGCATTTTTGGAGAACTTCAAGATTAATCAAGGGCATTCAAGAGAAGATTAGAGATTTCTTGTAGCATTCAAGATCTATTCATCATGTCAAAGTCTTCTTGCATCATGCATGTTTTTGGAGCTAACATTGTGATATAGGTTTCAAGATTTATTCAAACATTCAAAGCATCAATTTCAAGTGTCAAGATCCACATCCAATTCAGCCATTTCATGCAAGTTGTAGACCTCGTAAGATCTCCATTATCAAGGTTTCATTCAAGGGTTTGTTGAGTGGTAACATAGCTTTGTTCATTCTTCATTCCCTCTTTCATTCATTATTTCAATTCAAGGTTTGATAAATTGGGTTTGACCAAGGAAAAGCCCTATTCACCCAAAAACAAACATTTTTGATGCAAGGGCATCGTGCAATTTTTTTTTTGCAATTTTTTATTTGAAATTTTGGAGTTGTGTGTTGGTTGTTTTTTGTTTTTGATTGGTGACAGGTGGCCATTTCGTGTTGGCATCAAGAAGCTGATTTATTCACTCCCATTGATCTTGTTGATTGGAAGAAGTGACAATGGTTTCTAGACAAGAAGAAGATCGATCGCCATGTTTTGTGGAGAGAGTTTTGGCCTCTATGAAAGAAAAAAAAATGGTTGTATTATTAGTTTTCAATTGCCAATGTTTAAAAAAAAAAGAATTGAATGAGGGAAAGTAGTGGAACATAGAAGGAGAGCACGCTACAAATTAATGGAGGCACCATGAATGGGAATAGAGTTATTGCAGGTTGAAGCCCATACAAATGCGATTGGACTTTGCAAAAGCTATGTTGTCAAAGAAACAGGGGCGCCATATAACATGTAGGGAATCAGATATGCAACATAAGAAAACACAACATAGCTAAAAAGGTAAAAATTATGCAGACAAATTAAGAATAAGGTTGCATAGAAGGCAAGTAGGAGAAGAAATTAGGTCTTATAGAGAGGAAATAATAAGCGCAAGAAAATGAGGATAAAGTGGGGTTGATAGCACTGGAACGAGAGATTAGAGAGTTGTGCAGTGGTGTAGAAAATATATTTAAAATATGCAATCAGAGTAGGGGTGTGGTACAATAATGAAAGTTGTGTTAATCAAGCCAGAAATTAAAAAATGAGGTTGCAACCATAAAAAAATGAACAACATATGCATGAAGAAAATATATGTAAAGTGGTATGCAAACAGGGAAAATACTACACTTTGCAAGGAAGGCATTTGTGGAAGCACAAGCACAAGAGGATATGAGGAAAGCGTATAAAAGTAGAGGAAAGGAGTACTGAACAAAGGGTCGGCTATAGAGAAGATTGGGAAGTAAAATAAAGAATGCAGAGAGAGAGGGGCCATAGATGATGTTGCCTCGATTCATGTAAGGTAAATTTTGGTTAATGAAATTAAAATTGTTTCAATTTGTATACATTGAATTGCCTTTATTTGGTTGAATGATTATTGAGATTGGGAAAAGCATTTAATTAAACCTTATTTCCAAATGAAATTATCAAAAAAAATTATGTTGATTGTGAGAATCATATATATGATAAACTTGTGATTGAGTTTGTTTTGGTAAGTGAGAGGGAGGCATTGCTTTCTTTTTTCAACAAATAGCTTTAGAGAATATGTGAGTGAGAGTGTGTCATCAATTTTTCTCTCTTGTATGTGTGATCGCAGATTTAGGTTGAAGAAGACTTGAAGACATTTTGAAGTGCAATATTTAAAAATTTGTCAAAGTTGCAAAAGTTGTCAATTTTTTTGTCAAATCACAGCATCTAACCTACAAATTGGACTCCCAACTTTTTGACACTAAAACCTAGACAAATTAGAAGCTACATATCTGCACCAGAAGCTCCCGAAATATTGTTGAAGCCCCTGTACTTGGACCCATTCGCCCATGGGGGAATGAATCTCATATCAGCTTCCAGAAAGCACTTTTGGTGACTGGTACACATGTGTTTTCCCTTCTCATATCTGCATTCTTTTTGTTTTGTTTCTACAAATATTGAGTTTAATTTTCAAGTTTCAAGTGTTAGATTGCATTTTGGGGTTGATTTGCTATTTTTAGTTTTTCTCCTCAAAGTGTTGTTTGACCTTGACCCCCATCCTTCAGTTAGAAGCAAATCTGAATATTCTCACATTGACTTCATTCACCTAAGGTTTGTTAGTCAATTCAATGTGGGGATCTCATTTCCTAGTGAAATAAAGGAAACTAGGTCCCTCATCACATCATATTTTGATACCATATTTAGTAACCCTATTTTTTTGTCGTTTTATTTTGGTGAGCCCGACTTTTGAGCATCATAACTTGTTGATTTGGAGCCCATTTCAACCCTAGATCTAGATTTTGCATTCATTTGTATTCATTTGCATCTCATCTAGGGTTGGTTAACTTGCATTAGTTTGCATCTCATTTAGGGTTTTAGGTTTACATTTTTGCATTCTTTAAAATTTGGAAAAATTCAAAGATATTAGTCATTTTATATAGTATTTACATAATATTACATAATCAGTCATTTACATTACAAAATTGAATCAAAATTGCATCTCAAATTAGGTCTTTTTGCTTGTCATTTTGAACTATTTTGCACTTGCATTTAGACCTCATTTTATAAAAATCTGAAATTGCAGCTTACTATTGAAACTAGAATCTAAAAACCATAGAAATCACTTTAGAAATTTGTAAATTAATTTTTAAAAACCCTGAAGTGAGACCCATTCTCCCATGGGCGAATGAGTCCCCAATCAGGGCTTTTCTTGAATTTTTTAGCATTAAAATCATTGATTTTGCCTTATGTGTTTCTATATTCAATTTGTTGTTTCAGTTTCCAAAATTTTGTTATCTGAAATTGTTCATATTAAGCTTAATTTTTCAAATTCAGTGCATTGCTTGAATTCCAATTTACATCTAAAATACATCATTTTCAGGTTTTTGCAAAGCATAATCAAAAAAATTATCTTTTTTAAATCTAAAAATTGTTTTTTAATACTTGCATTGCACTTTACATTCTAGTGTATTTCATCGCATTTTACCTCATCCATTTTGGGTGCAACTTGGGTTTTTGAAACTTGTATGAGCTTCACAACTTGGTGTCTTATTTCCAATATTGTTGTGAGACATAGTTCAAGACTCATGTCATCCTGCGATACATCATTCATCGTGGATCTTGGGTTCTCTGTAATACCCCTCTGTTTTGCTTCTTGTTTCATGTTGTTTTATGCTTTGCTTGGGTTGCAGCTACTTTGATACTAGACACATTTTGTTATGATGTTTTGATCGCTACTTTTGAGCGACAACTATTATTGTGTGATGTGACTATCTGATTTTATTTCACATGCTTTAATGGATTAATGATGTTGTAGAGTTATCATGAGATTATATATGTGAGTATTGATTATGATGGCAATGTCAGTCCTTAATGAGTGTATTGGTGAAGAGGACGGGTTCGCATCACTCGCTTGCGAGCGCCCTGCGAATCCGTGATTTCTTCTTCACAGTATGAATTATATGTTGGATATATTATGTTGCTTACTTGGTTTCAGGTTGCAGGTACATGACATTGACTCTACCTGGTTTCACAGGTTTGAGCATGTCGATCCAATGGTTAAGTTGAACGGGAGATAGTAGCTAGGTAACATGTGTCAAGTCTACACCCTAGCCTTAGTGTGTCGTCAGTCCTGATTATTGAGTCATGTTGTACCTTATGTAATGTTATGTAAGTTTTGAAAAGTGCTTACTTCTAAATGGTTTTGTTCTTAGAAAGTTGCATTGGTTGAAAGTGATGATTATTTTATATTGTATTAAAGTTATGCTTATTTGTTATATTTAAATTTATAAATAGAAATTAAATTTAAATTATTTGATCAATTAAATTTAACCTTGAAAGGGTTAGATTTAGTTATTAAATAATTGAAAGTAAATTAATTAAATTTAAATTATTTAATTAATTAAATTTAATCTCAAGGATTGGATTTAGTTATTAAATAATTTAAAATAATTAAGTAAGTATATTGGATTGTTTTAAATTAAATTAAATCAAATCAAATTTAAAGGAAATTGAAATTTTATTTTAAAGGCAAATTAGGGTTTTTCTAAAATGGGAAATGAAATTATTATCTAAATTTAATTTTTGCATTGAATGTGAATTAGGGTTGCATTAGGTTATTTTTTGGAGTTATGAGGAAATGATGTTTTAAAGGTGAGGGCAGAAAAGTTTTGGGGATTCTTCTCTTTTTTTTTTTTTCACAGGCATGAAATTTTTGGAAAAGTTTGCATCAAGAAAGGGTTTGAAGCATTTCTTTTGTAGAATTGAATTAAAAGAAAATAAATTATGTTGAAGAAGGTGGAGCTCTTGGATCATTGCTAGCTGGAATTCATTGCATCGTTGAAGAAAAATTGTGAGGTCCTTAAGGGAGGCTCTGCATCAAGAATCCTTGTTATTTCCTGTGGCTTCAAATACCAGGTTTTCCTTTATTTCTATGATTGATTGTTCTTAGTTTATCTATTTTTCTAAATGATAGAAATTGCAAATTTGTAATTTATTTAAAACCCTAGGTTGAACTTCAACATTTAGGATTCAGATATGCTCTTCAAAACACAAACCCTCTTTAGAAAATTCTTTTAAAAATATCTAGAATAGTTTATTTCCTTTCTTTTGTTTAAATTATTTCAAACATGAAAAAATGGTTTCTTTTGGAATTCAGATTTTAATCTCTTGATTGTAAGAAGATATTCATTATTGTCAAATTTTTATTACTGGTTTTTTAAAATTTTTCTTTCAATTTTACCAAGTAAAATTGTTTCTGAAAAAAAAATATATTATATAAATGTAAATATACATTACATGTATCATATTATCAAATATGATACACATAATTTATATTTACAAATATATGAAATTTCGAACTAAAGTTATAGCATTTTGAATTAAAAGGAAAAACGTCGTACGGCGAATTCCTAAAGGTCGTACCGTGTGTAAAATTTTTTTCGTAGTTTTAATTTTTTTTTGCAAGTGGTGGGGAGGTTCGGACCCCCCCACTATCCCTTTTGTTTGGAGTATGCAGTACCCACTGGGCAGTGCGCCCACCACTTGGGGGGATGCACTATCCCATGGGGACTGCAGCCTCCCATAGTATTGTGTCGGCCGCTGTACTGTATCTACAGTCGACGCAAGCAACAGGGCCGACAGTACCGTTCGGTTCCCTTTTCTTTTTTAATGTTTGTTTTCAATTTTATTTTATTTTTAAAAAAAAAAATTTATATTATTTCGTTTTTTGATTTTAATTTTTTCTTATGATTATTTATTTTGATTTTCGTTTTTTTTATTTGTATGCGAATTTTAAATTCGTTTTTTTTTTTGGTTTCAGTTAATTTTTTTTTCTATATAGTATTTTTCTGTGGGTTGAAATAAATAGTAGATATATATATATGTTAATATTATATGTAATATGATATTAAATATATATGTATATATATATTTATTAATTGAGAAATTGTAGATTTTATTCTGGTACAATTAAAATTAACTTTCTGATATTCTTTTTAGAAATACAGAATTTTTACCAACAATGTCTATTTAATCTTATGTGTTAAAGCTAGTTTACGTATGAATTAAATAGATGTATTTAATTATATATCCTTTTGATATCTTGTTTAAATATATTATTGTATGCAAAATAATTAGACAGTAATTTAACTTGAAATAACTATGGTGCATGATTAGATAAAATTGTGAAAAGTAATTATGTTAATGAAGATATTATTATGTGTAATAAAAGTTTAGAAAGATTGTATTCTAATTTCCATGAGAAGTATTAGATAGGAATATGGATTTAAGATATCCAAATTTAGTAATTTTCATTGCTAGTGCATTGTTATATGGATTTTTCTTGTTATTGATTGTTTGGGGAATGAGTGTTTGAGTTTAAATTGTAAAGTCTTCCAGTGGATGTGGGTTATTCCCTTGTTAAGTTATTGTTTGTTTTCCCCTTGGGTAGTGTTACAAGTGTTTTGGTTTCCTCCTAGTGTTGGGGTGGATCTATATGTTGTTGCCTCCTAGGATAGGAGAGAGTACGTTGGTTCAGTTCAGTAACACTTGAGTAACCCTTGGAGTTTAGATTGTGTAGTGTGTTATCCATTAGAAGAGTGACTTTTGTTAGGGGTCGGAGCCCAAAGGGGTAAACCGGGTAACCTTCAGAAGTGATTTTAACAACTGAAAACTAAAGTAATGTACTTAGATGACTAGGATGTATTTCACATTAACCAAGATAAATTAACCTCACTCATAGGCACAAGGGCTTGTTTAGACTTGGGGTGAGTGGGAAGGCCTGGAATGGCAAGGTCAACTATCTTGTCCTTACGAGAGGTAGTTGATTCCGCTTGAGTGAGTATGAGGGCCGAGATTCGATAGAGGTCACCAAGATTATCGGAGCCTATGAAGAATGCCCAGAGGAGATCTCATGACAAACCTTGCGATGACACTCTGTCTAGGATAACCTTGAGTTTATGTTTTCTTTAGCACACTTGATCATTATATGTCTAGAAGCAATGTAACCATGTCAGTATTAGTTTTCCATTGTGCATGTATTTGATTAAGTCAAATTATGTCAGTATGAGTCAGCCTTATGTTAGAGGTGGTAGATTTCTTGTCCATGTTGCATTTTTACTATCTCCTAGCATGGGGGGTGGGCCTTCGGGTACCACTAGGTTGGGTGGAACATGCACCAAAACCATCGGATCCTCATTGTTCTTCAGTTTGTGGAAGCGAGACATCCAGTTGGACAGCTCGCGGATCTTGTTATGCATTTCCAGCTCTGTTGTTATACAATTGTAATGAATTTGGAATTACCCCCCCTTATGTTATGAGGTGGACCTTGTAATTATCACACTCATGTATTTTGACTCATTCTGGGAATGAGGATTGTAATATGATAATGGTTTATGTAATAGATGTATGTAATAGATTTATGTAATGGATGCTCTATTCATATTTTGTATTTTCTTATGTTGTTGAGTGTTGTTACTTGAGTTATTTAATTGCAATGTAATTTAGATGATGTATGTTAATGGGGATTTAAGTAATCTCGGTTTCGTAACCCTAGGGGATGTTGTCAATTATAGCTGAACATGTATGTTTAATTCACTTTTTAAAGAAAAAAAATTAGTATGCTTTTATAGTGAATTGAAACTTCCTCTAGGGTTATGTGGTGGGGCATTACAACTTGAAGACAACAAGCTCAAGTATACAATATCCTAGATGGTTTTGATGTAAACGTTAGCTCCTTTTAGTGTTCCAAAATGAAATGTTCCTATGATTGAATGTTCTTTGTAGTGGTCTAAGCTTGTTTGATTCATTATCAAATGTCCAAACGAATGTCTTTAAATACCAAGACGTAATGAAGTCACATAAATGTGTACCGAGTTGACTCTCAATGACTAACATGAGAGGGAGGAGTCAATAGTTTAAATTTTTTAAGTTTTAAATTTAAAACAAGTTCCATGTTGTATGGGATTGCTTCTATCTATTGTTGGATTGACTTAAGATGGGGAATGCAAAATTTTGAAACAAAAATTAAGTACATAAAAACATGAACTAATAATAGAACAAATATAAAAAAATAAATACAAATATGAATAGTGACTAAATGAAATATACAAAATACATATACACAAAAATAAATAAGAATTATAAAAAACTAAAAATTAAAAAGAATTAAAAACAAAACTAAATTTAACACACAAATATACCTTAAAACATTCTATCAAAATAAACCTAAAACTATGTATATTCAAATTTCACCATATATCGTGTATAATATAAAAATTATATCTATATATATATTCATCCAAAGTTTACCAATCTGTTAGTTTCTTGGACTTTCATTTACAAATGTTCCCATCCAAAACTAAATGCAGGGCTCACTACATCCAAAGTATTTATAGTCTTCGTTCAACAGGTTGAACCGGTCACCAAAGCCCGGACATCAAGGGTTTATTTACCAGTCCTTCCTATGAATGTGGGATCATTATTATATGTTGAGTGGGCGGTTTGATTTTTAAGAAGGCAATAGGCACATATGCACGAGGACGAATGCGAATATGCTGAGCATATTCCTGCGGGCCCGCACAGCACAATCTGGTCCACGCAGACACAAAAATCCTGTTTACTAGTTATAACATTGACTGACGGATTTTCAAACTGCTAGGTCTAACCTGCGCACCGGTTAAGCTCGGAGGCCGGATAGGGAGCTGCAGATGATGATGCATGAATGGCTAGTGTAGGAAAAAGACTGAAATTGACTGGGGAAAATAATAAAATGGTGACAACTTTAAGGAGGTCAATCGAATTCCGGGCCCCTCAAAAAGAGGAGGAGGGGAAAAGAGAGAACTTTTATTTTCTTGGTCTTTTGTTTTTGTTTGTTGGGTGAGTGCATTGCATTATGGCTGGACAATTGATGATCGAGGCATGAGATTCTTCGTTTGGGTTGTGTAGTGGTTGGAAGTAGGGAAAAAGGCCAAATGCATTAGTCAGAAGAATAAAATTGCGAATTTGGGGTCATTGAGATTGGAGAGGAGGGGATCCCGTTCCCTTTTGCAGGAGCAAGGCAAACTTTACTCTTTTTTTTGGGTTTGGGATGTCTCAGAGGCTTTTGAGGGATGAGTTTTAGATCAGAGGGTGTTTTTGGAACAGCACAGAGGCAGATATCTGGAGTAGCAGCATTCGGAGCCAAGGCTTATAGCATGGTGATAACTTGATTCCTTTCAGAAGGACAAATTAAAAAAATGGGGTTTTCGGTTCGGATTAGTTGTTCAGTTTTTATTTTATGTAGTTTTGTACGCTTTTGGGCTTTCTGCGATCGGCGAAACCATGTATTTGGATTTCCAATATGACTTTCGCTTGTGGGTGTCTGTGATCTGGACTCTCTCTGCTGTTCTTGGTGATTGCTTGTCCGTTTCGTTGATCATGGCTGTTTTCTTGTCTTTTGAGTGATTTACATGGTTGATTTTGTGGGTTTGCTAAATCATGGCCGTTCTGTGGTGTTTTGAGTGATTTTCATGTTTGATCTCTTTCTGGGTATCATTGAACACGGCCGTTGAATGGCGTTCTGAGTTATTTCCGTAGTGGGTTTCATTGAGCAGGTGTTTTGAGTGATATCCACAGTTTATTTGCCCTGTGGGTGCGATTGATCATTATTTTTTTGGGATCAATTTTCATTTTCCATGGCTGTGTTGGTTACTATGGCTATGAGGTCAAACACCGTCGAGAATTTTTAGGCCTGATCTCTTGTTTGTGTGTTGCAGAATCGCTCGATGCGGAGCCCTTTTTGCTCTGGTCTGTTTACCAATAATATAAACGTAATTGTTTTGGCAGAGCAGCAGAGGCTCTTCATCTGTCCCCCATTATTATGTGTCTTGACTGGGTTAAATATGTGGTCCGATTCCTGTAACTGTGAGCCGACTTTTTGTGTTTATGCATGAGCTGTTGCATATATGTGAAATAAGTGTGCCATAGATCAGAGCTTTAGTCGTTAGGTAAGAATAGAGCCTTATTTTGAAAGCGTGTCGTAAGATCTTAAGATTTTAGTGGATGCAAAAAAGCCACGGTAATAAGCCTGAAGTGTTTTGGGATAATCACCTGTGCGTATTTAATCTATCCTTTTGCAGCACATCAAACCTGGAAGCATTTGTCTCTGATTGTTTGTTTTCTGAAGTTTCTCGGACTACAAATCTGGTTGTGGCCTGACCTTTTGGTTGTTTTCGTTGGGCGCTAATCTTAATCAATTTATGTTCAGAATTTTGCCTAAATCTTGTTGTTTGGAGTTGTTCTCCGTTTTTCACATCTATAAAACTCATGGATCCCTGGCAGTAAGGACTATCTATGGTACTTTATCTGTTTTGATTTAATTCTACCATTGCAAGCAGAAACCAGAGTCATTGGCAAAGATTAGTTGCAGATTAATTAAGATCTTATGTTGTTTGATTTGGTTTGTTCCTTTATTTTTCTGGTCTTGGCCATGCATGTTTCCTTTTCTACAGGATGGTTATCTGGACATCTGGATTTCCCAAGTTTTGGCATATAGTTTGGCTATAGATTCTACCTGCGTCGCATGATAGCCTCGACATTCGTTTTCTTTTTCTGATAGAAGTACACAAAATGATTTTAATAGATTTCTTTGATCTTATTCGTTAGCGTTGATTGGTCCAAAATATTGGTTTTCTCCTGATCTGTTTGGTAGCTCTGTATGGGAAAATTTCTTAAGACCGAGGCCATGGTTTTCTCTTGATCTCTTATTGGGTAACTCTGTTTTGCAAAATATCTTAGTTCCAAGGGCATGATTTCCTTTGATCTATTTGCTTTGAAAGCGTGCGAAAGATAATCTATTGATCAATCTCACTTATATTTTTGATGGGTTTTTCTGAAGTACAGCTTATTGATTCTGCTAATAAGTTTTTGGGTTTTTCTTGCATCAGATACTGGGATCTAGAATTGCCAAATTTGTACTCGGAGAAGCTAAGGAAGAGAACCTGAAATGCAGTCATCTGTGCAAACTGGAGGGCGCTCAGCAAGCCCTTTAAGCAGGTCGAAGTCTAACCCTGAACATCCTCCAAGTCCTGCATACTCTGCGTCTGGGAGAACCAAGAAAAGGGACAGGAGTGACAAGAGTGTTGATTCATCCAAAAAAAAGCGTTCAGCAGAGCCTCCGGAAATCAGCAGCCTTGTTGATAAGGATGGGGGTCTTGTCAACTTTTCTGCAGTTGATGGGTTGTACTTGCTTATGCAACAAGATCTGAATAAAAGCTCCAGGAAGTTGAAAGACGTTGCACTGAGGAGAACCTCTCTTGCAGCTGTGATTAGTTCTACAGTTAGGGATGATTGTTTAAAGAAATTTGTCCAACTGGGTGGGTTATCTTTATTGAATGACTGGCTCCAAGATGCCCACAAAGGAAAACTTGGAGACGGTGGGATCTCAGAAGAAAGCGATAGGACCATAGATGATCTGATTTTGACCTTGCTTCAGGCTTTGGAGAAGCTGCCTGTGGACTTGGATGCGTTGAAAACCTCCAATGCTGGTAAATCGGTGAAGAATTTAAGAAGTCACGCAGACTCAAAGATTCACAGGAAGGCCAAAAAATTGGTGGACGCTTGGAAGAGAAGAGTAGACGCAGAAATGAAGCAATCAGAAGAAGCTAAGACTGGATCCAAGCAGGATGTTTCTCGCCCCTACAAGCCAATAATGCCCAAGGATTCACCTAGTGTTGTCAAGAATGGAGGGTCTTTGGATGCAAATTTGAGAAGCTCCGGGGCTTTTGGTAATGTTGTGAAAAATACGACTACTACCAACAGTTCGAGCATCGGGGAGGCCGCACTTTATTTGAAAAAGGGTGGGGCAGCTCTTTCCACCAGCGGAGGAGCCTCAACCAAAGAAAGTCCTTCTAGGATGCAATTAAGTAACAGCCCACCTGGAGAAACTGATGGTGTATCTGTTCCTGACGAGAGGAGCAGTAATTCCAACCAGCCATTAAATAATGGTGTTCTGTGGTCAACTGGACCTATGAAAAATGTAGTAAGCAACTGGAAAGAAGATTCAAAGGGTTCTGTCAGTAATGCTGGAAACACAAAGGTAGGAAATTCAAGACCCCATATAACTAGTAAAGGAGCAAATGCTGGGTCTAAGGAAGCTGGGTCAGGGAAGCCACTTTCCAGAAGCGCCAGTGCAGGTATAGACAAAAAAACTGTTGTACCTGCCTGTGAAAAAATATCAAATGAGTCCATAAAGGTTGAAGCATGTGCGAACAATCAAAGACTCATTCTGAGGATTCCCAATAATGCTAGAAGTTCTCTTAGCAGTTCCTTTGCAGATGCGGCAGTACCCTCTAGCAAAGACTCATCTTCAAACGTTGCAGAAAGGACTCTGGAATTGAAAGATAGAAAGAGTAGGTTGCAGAATACTCCTATAGAGAATGCTAGTATGAAAACTTCATCTTCCAGACATGATGATGTCGAAAAGCATGCAGATGTGCCCAAAAGAAGAAATGAAATGGATAGTCACTCATCTGACTCTTACATGTCATTTAGTTCCACCGAATGTTGCACTCTTGATTATAAGAAAAGCCACCAATTTCAAGAAGGCCAGCAAGCAAACGAAATGACTCACGAGCCTTCAAAGATTAACAGTTCGAGATCAAATGGATGCGGGACTGATGATATTAATGCGGGGATTAGTCTCCTAGCCTCTATTGCTGCGGATGAAAACCTGAGGATTGAGGCAAATGCTGCTTTAACAGCCTTTGAGGAACAAAGGAATGCTAAAGACTCTGAAAATCAGCATCAGGGTGCAAGGACAGCTTGCTTGACTGATTCAGAAAATTCACCAATGAGTGGTATCACTGAAAACTCTGGGAGAATTGAAGTAGCTCCAGAGCCTGATGTAAAGGATGCTCAGGGGAACTGCGATTATCTCAAACCAGGCTCTGGTGAAGGCACACCGAATTTGGGAACTTCTGCTGGAGTACTTGATACTGATCTTGGGCACTCAGACGAAAATGTGAAAACAAGTGAAGGAAACTCCTCTGAGACGAAAACCTCTGGAGGGAAAGCTGAAGGAACTTGTTGCTTGCCTAGTGAAACCAGACCTCGATCTCCTTCAGGCAGATCATTAGATGATGGTAGAAGCAATGAAAATGAAGTTACACTACACACGGCAAAAGATTTCAGCGATCCCGAGAGCAATGGGGTTGAGGAGAAGGAAACCCCATTGCATGCCAAGAGCGGTGCTGCCTCTTCGGTTGATGCTTCTTCTGCTGGTCTTAAAATATATGGAAAATCAGGAGAGGAAATGGGTGAAAAGAAAAATGGTGCTACCAGCATTCCAAAGGAGTCTGCATATGAGATCCCTGGCGAAGATGCAATTGAAGTAGCAATGCAGGTGGCGAAGGAAGCAACAATGCAGGTGGTAACGGAAGTGAAGGAAGAGACGGAAAACTACGTGAAAGTCTCTGTTCAGAGTGATGATAAGATGGCAACAAACTTGGGGCATAAGAAGGCTGTGCCATCAACAGACAATCCAGTCTCCGAAAGACATACATGGGACTCCGTGGATCAGAAGAATGATGAAAAAGATGATGCTGGTGATAAAAAAAGCTACATAGGAGTGAAAGAGGAAAATATGAATTATTCCGATTACAAAGAAGCAGAACAGACATGTACTTATCCGTCATTTGAGGGCAGAGCAATAAAAAAATTGGGCACTGAAGATTTGGATGAGAGGTTACGAGAATCTAGTTCATCTCATGAATCTAAAAAGCCTATGCATAATGTTCAGCTGCAAAATTCATCTTACTTCACTGCTGTTGAACCTAAAGAAACTGTGAAGGCTGAATTATCTTCTTATTTGGAAGCACCGGGAAAGCTTCGCTTTGACTTGAATGAAGGAATTCATTTAGAAGAGAGTCCACATGAGACATTCAATGCAGTTTCTTACCCCATTGCTTCTATTCCTATAACACCAGTTGCTTTTCATCCTGTCAATTCTTCTAGCTTGAGCGGCATTATTCCACCTCCGAGTGTGCTTCAGGGAAAAGGTGAGCTGGGTTGGAAAGGTTCTGCTGCAACAAGTGCTTTTCGCCCAGCTGAGCCCCGAAAGATCCCAGAGAGCTGTCAAAATGCAACTGAAAGCACCACGTCTCATGTACTGTCTGCATCAGTTTCCAAACCAGCTCGGCTTTTGTTTGATTTTGATCTCAACATTGCCGAGGAAGAGCCGATAGATGAGGCTAGCAAACCTAACCGCACAATGCAGAATTCATCAAGTTCAAGGCTTGATCTTGATTTCGATCTCAACCGCCTTGATGAGAGTGAAGAAAACGGAGCAGTTTTGGCCTCAGAATTAGTAAATACTGAGGGGCATAGTTTGGCTAAAATAAGCAAGACGATTAAACATGACTTTGACTTGAATGCTGGGCTAGGTATGGATGAAACAGCCACAGCTGATCTTGCTGATCCACGCAGGAATTCATTGATTCCTGGCTATGGAAGTTCACCGTTTACCGGTTTCAAAATGGGCAGTGAAATAGTCAGTTTACCTTGGAATCAGCTTGGCAGCACATTTTCTTCACCTCCTATACCAGCTTTAGCACAAGTAAGGCAAGATACTCCTTTTCCAGCATCCATGTCACCTACTTTTTTCAATATAGGACAAGGTCAGAGCATTCCACCTTTCCACCCTGAGATGTGCAGGCCATCGGCTGAGCCTCTCTCATCGACTGCCTCAGCCCTTCATTACCCAATTACACCCTCCTCTGCTTTTCAATATGCTGGATATAACCTTGGATTTACTTCTGCACCCTTTCCAGCTTCATCTTTCTTGGATTCATCAGGTTCTGCTTCATATGCTCCAGTGGCTCCTCCATTTCTGACATCTGGTGCAATCCATCCATCCCCTTCCAGATCTTATCTGGGATTTTCTGAAATTGGAGCTGCAGCGAGCAGCAATGGCATCTGGCCTAGACCAAGCTTAGATTTGAATGCAGGCCCTAGTTTTGATTTGAATTCAGGGCCAGAGCATACTGATACAGATGTTCGAGAAGATAGAACTACCATGCGGCAGACACCTGTTTTTCCTAGTCAGAAGAGGAAGGAGCCTGAAGTAGCTTGGGATTTATATAGAAGTGATGTAGTTCCAGAGCTCACAGATGTAAATGTCAAAGATGAGAGGGTCACATTGAGGCAGATGCCTTTTGGGAATCACTTTTCCAGCGATGAGCTCCCTTTCAGAGCCTTGCGCCAACCAGAACCAGTAGAATCTTTGAAGAGAAAGGAGCCTGAAGGAGGCTGGGAATACAGAAGTGGAATGAAGCAACCGTGGAGATAGATGGCTGCTTATTTATGTTCAAGGGTCTTGTTATTCTTGATGCTTGCCTTACCTGGTATGCTATAAAAATCAAGTCTTTTGCTTTTTGGATTGACTAATAATTCTCTAGGCAACACAAAATAGTGTTAAGTTAAAACTGGCCAGTTTCATGCAGCAATCCAGAAGATCAATCTCTCAAAATTTGCATATTTAAGCGTGATGAAGTAGCTAATGCCAATTTCTATGGTTCAGGAACAGCCCAATGGCCCCTCTGCATTTTGGCAGCATTGTACAGTTAACTATTCACATTTGCAACAAAAGTAACATACTGCTCCTGGCATGGATGATTGGACCTCATCTAATCGACTCTTCAATTTTGGTTGCTTTGGAGGCATTGAAAGTTTTTTTGGATGAAGATCAGCAATAACCAGTAGTTAGGGCAAATGCTGTCTGGAAGGTCTTACTTTCAGGGCTTCTCCTTGAAATCTCTTTTTGTTTTTGCATGTGCTTTGAGGTTCACATGCCTTATTGTATCCTCTCCCTTGACCGTATTTATGAATCATTATTTGAATTGTATATGAAAAATACCATGTAGGTTCTACATGCCATTTTGAAGGCTTATAGCCTTCTATGTTTTATAAAGCTGGTGTGAGAACTGTGGGTTCAGACTTATTGTGGTTTCATAAGAATTAACAAGTGGTGGCATTAGTTCTTTCATGTTTGATTTGATTTAATTGGTTCTGGTATTCATTATTTTTGTCGAGAAACAATGCCAGCACCAGATCTTACTTAGAGTGACAAATGCATTCATAACAATTTACAATTTATAACAGTTTATCAAAATAAGAAAGAAATGAGCTTGACTATTATATTATTCCCTCAAGATACTAATAGATAACTCTGGCATATAACATTTGCAGCAGAATTCTTTCAAACTATTCATATTAGTGTTTCGAGGATGTCTCGAGTTTGCATCCAGTAAGATATTTCTTTCTCGTGCTTGCTAATTCATTTTGATATTTAATTAATGACCAAGGTTGCTGCATCTACGCTTGTTTTACTTAATATTTCGATACACATTTTCCCTCTTTTGAGCCTCATAAATTGGTTGAGGCTGAAAGTTTCTGGACTATATGCTCTAAAAATGGCATATTTATATTAGTAAATCTTAAATTGCATGCTGTGATGACACAATTGGTACAAGAACAAGTTGTAGGGGATCAATGAGCTTATGCTCTGCTCGCTTCCCTTGATTTATCCGATGTGTGTGAAGTGTCTGGTCCACTTCCCATTTTCCTGCTAGATGCTCAAGCACCACAGGCTTCGTTCATTATCACCATTATTATTTTATACTGAAAGGAATCGGCAGGTTAGCCCAGTGACCCAGAGTTCAGCTTTTTGGCAAGGCAAGCCCCCCCTATAACCTCTCGGGCGGTGTGCAGTGGAGTCCACTGGTAATCACCACACATTGCAAGTTAAACCGTTGCAAGCAAGAGTCGAATCCACGACCTGGGCTGTCTAAAGTGAGCCGAGACCGAGTACGTGACACACCGGATCAGGCTTTGTTCATTATTTGTCACAGTATAGTTTCCTACACATGAATGGACTCAATTCCTATCCGGTGTTGTGGCCTCCCCATTTTGTCTATTTTTAAGAACTTCCAGGCCATTTGCAAAGGCAGTGTAGGGATACACTCCATGCCATTGTAATGTCATGTTGGGGAAATTTGCTCTTGATAGATTTCCATGTAGATGGGTCTCTAATTTGCGGTGCGCAAAGAGCTTGAAGGTGAGATAGGGGCAGAGATTCCAGTTAGCAATGTATGAATTTAGTCGTAGACTTGAAATCTTTTGAATCCTATGTCGAGAAATCCTTGTCCTGAGATTTGGGGTCGATGGCATTTGACGTTTTCGTTTGTCTTTTGTTGAAGAGGATTGAAATAAACCTTACTCTGGAGGTATGAATGACCTGTCTCCTAAAGCTAAGATGGTAGTGTCGGGATAAAATGACTCTTACCAAAGTCCATGGGACATCTGGTGGGCTGCTTGTCAGCTGAGTAACTTCAGGAAGCAACTTCATCACTGGTGGACCACTGACAATTGACCCCATTTTGACTTTTGATTATGATAAGTTCCCTACTAAACATAGGCGGTCAAGATTCCTTGGGTAATAATTAAAAGCTTGGAACAACCTTTACATTTATTCAAAGGTAGTTGAGCTGGAAAGCAATAATGATGGCCTTGCCTTTTTGGTAAGCCTCTCCAATAAAGTTCAAAGGTGAGGTGGGGATTGTTTTCGCCAACTAGTTTCCTTGTACTATATGTATTATTATATATTTTAATTTATCTTTTATGAAAATACTATATATTAAAATAAACGTGTTAAAAATTATATAGTCAAATCTTTGAAAATGCAAGACGTATGGGATAATGCCCTAACTATAAATTGATAAAGAAGAAGATAGGAGGCCTCAAAACAAGAAAAAAGCAACAACACAATAATTAATCTATGGTTAAAAGAAGGAAACATTTGTCTAAGTTATTAGATTAACAAAATTATAAATATAATATTAAGTTGTACAAGCAATCTTAAAAGTAGGAGAGAGCTCTTGATCATCAAGATTATACTATTGTCACCTCAAATCTTTGTTATTGACTATTGACTAATAAATGTATAATATTAAGTTGTACAAGCAATTTTAGAAGTAGGAGAGAGCTCTTGATCATCAAGATTATACTATTATCACATTGTAAATCTTTGCTATTGACCATTGACTAATAGATATAATATTAAGTTGTACAAGCAATTTTAGAAGTTGGAGAGAGCTCTTGATCATCAAGGTTATACCATTGTTACCTTGCAAATATTTGTTATTGACCATTGACTACTATCCATCATTAGCAATAGTTTCTTCCTCTTATTAAGTTGTATGAACAATCTTAGAAGTAGGAGAGAGCTCATGATAATCAAGATTATACTATTTGCTAGCTTTTAAATCTTTGTTATTGATCATAGGTTATTATCCATCATTAGCAATAGTTCTAATCATGTTAATGTGCAAAAATAGTTAGAGTAGAGGGAATTTCCCCTAATCAAGAGAGGCACACCCATGCCATTATGAAGATGTAGAATGATGTGGTAGTACAAGCAACCTCCCATTGTAGCTAGAAGATCAAGGAAGGAGGGTACATGCAAAATGTTGCCTCATGGGCAACAATGGGGTGGTGTGGTGGCCTTATGCCAACTTTCTTAGTTGTGGTGAGTGGACTTGGAGTGACTATGCCTCTTAGAATAATGGGGGGATTTGGTAATGGGGTTGGTGAAGGTGGTACCTTGTCCTTATGCAAGGAGCATTTCTTCAATGACCAATCAAAGTTTGGAGATGTTGGAGCTTCAACACGACCTTGGTGGCTTGAACTTGAATCAACAAGGGAGCATTAGAGATAAACAGTGATTTGGAATGAGTAGCAAAATTCATATCCACAAAAGAGTTGGCAAAAATTGTAGCTAAATGCACAAAAGAATCTCCCAAGATGATATTATGTCAAGTGAATAGTTTAGGCTTTAAAGGGTGAAAAATAATGTATTTGATACTAAGCATCTTGAGCACAAACACAACATCAGATTAGGTGTGGAGAGATTGTAGATTTCCCATAAAAATGAGATGTTGGATTGGAAAGACCAAGCTTAACCAAACATGGGGCAATAGGTAAACCTTGATATACCACACCAAATGCAAACTAGGACACTTTGGACTCAACAAAAGCACATTAGATTGTATAAAATCTTTTGGCCTAGATAAAATTGGGCTACTCTAGAAACCTGTTGTGCTTGTTGCACACACGCCTCGTTCGGAACAAGGACCCTCT
Source organism: Sequoiadendron giganteum (assembly GCA_007115665.2). Classification (NCBI taxonomy): domain Eukaryota; kingdom Viridiplantae; phylum Streptophyta; class Pinopsida; order Cupressales; family Cupressaceae; genus Sequoiadendron; species Sequoiadendron giganteum. The sequence goes on along the minus strand of CM021103.1, from coordinate 48,068,827 downwards.
CTTCCCTTGTTTGCTTGTTGGGTCCCTTTTGGCTTCGCCTTGTTTTGCGTGTCCATTTTATGCCCTAATAGGTCAACTCACCCTCCAAAGTCACATTTTAAGTTTGACCAAACTTAGCTCCCTTCGAAAATATTAAATCTTTGGCCTTTTCGGGTTTCCCTTTTTGGTTTTCTGTTCCAGATTCGCTATTGTAGACGGTCGCGGCCAGACATCTTCCCAACCTGCCGGGTCTGACCTGTCGGATTTCCCTTCTCGGAATTTTGTCTTCGGATTTTCATTTTCAAACGGTAGTGGCTGGACGTCTCTCCGGTCATCGGACCCCGGACCTCCTATTGCCGCCTACGAATTCTGACTCACCAAACTATCTGGCCACCATACGAAACATTAAATTGTTGTATTAATTCCAATTTTGGCTATTTAAAACGGATTTTCCAACTGTCATTTTCACGCGACCAAAGTGATTGAGAAATTTGGAGAGCTGCCCGACATCTTGCATTTTCTGCCCCCACACGCGAGCTCTCATTCTGTCATGTTCCACACATTCAACAACATCCTTCTTCGGGATTTCAAGGTATGTCCGTCGCTCGCGCACCTCGTCTTCCTTTTCGTGAAATTCCGGGTTAAAACGAAGTAAAAAATGTAAAAATGGGTTAAAATATGGTAGATTAGTACTCCCACTAAAAAACCCACCTTTTAAAATCCGAGAAAACCACATAAAATCATCAAAATTCAACGCTGGAGTTTAACCTCATCGCTGTTGTTCTTCGGAACAGTCACTGGCATTTTCCGGGCTCGGACCTCCCTGTGGCTGTCTACACAAAACTCAAAACTTAAACTTCAAAAATTGGCAGCAGCCAAGCTCGCCCTGGATCTTGGCCTCTGGATTTCCCTTCGCAGGTGTCTGTTGTGCTCCTGTCGTTGTGAATGGCCTCCCTCAGACATCTTTCCGACCCTCAGATCTTGGGCTCGCAAAACCTGTTTCAAACTTGCAAAAAATCAAAAAATCGGCCAAGGAACAAACTGTCCCCGGGATCCGACCTTCGGAGTTTTGTTCCCGGAACTCCTTGTTAACTTCGCCGTTGTGAACGGCTTGCCTTGAGCGTCCTTTCGGACCTCGGACCCTGGGCGCATAAAATCCGTTCAAATTCATAAGGAAAAATCGAAGTCCAAACTCAATTCGGACCCAAACCTCTGAAATTCCATGTCACTTTTGCCGTTCCGAATGACCATCCCAGAGCAACTTTCCGACTCCCGGACCCCAGTCTCCCTTTCGCTGAGCATAAGATTAGAATGAAGAACTAGCATCCAGATACCCTTCTGGGCCTCGACCTCCAGAATTTTGCCTCTGGGATTCTGTTCTTCTCTCGCAGTTCCGAACAGTTGAACCTGAGCGACTTTCCGGCCCTCGAGTTTTGACCCTTTGTTCGCCGCCGGGCTTTCCCAACTCCTGAATTTGCATCTGGGGATTGCCTTCCGGAATTCCACTCCCGGATTGCCACCTACATTTTGCCGTCCCGGACGACTGACTCGTAACTGTTTCCCGATAATGGCAATCCGAGCTCTGGAATCCGACGTCTGGAGTTCCGTCTTCCCTGCGCCGTTTCTGGCGGCCTTCCTGCAACTAATACCCGAGCGCCTAAATGAGGGCTCAAATGACCTCCAATCCAAAACGGACTTCGACCCACTTGCTAAAATTAGGTCTTCTTTCATGCCAACCCTCAATTAAACAAATCCAACACCAGGAAGCACCTTTGGGAGTCCCATGCCCCATTTGCCCTTCCAAATGACATTCTACCAAGGGAACTCCAGTCCTAAAAGCATGAGTCACTTGCTTTGATTTCTAATGTTATTTTATTAAGTGATGGATATTTATCAGATATGAATAAAGATTGTGGATCTAACCTTGATGTGCAGGGATTTGTCCAAGGCCACTTTCCCATAATAATGTTGCTAATTCATGTCTTTTGTGCAAGATTTATGGAATCCGGTGTAGGAACTTTTGGTGCCTCTAAGGAAAAGGGGAAAGGAACAACCAAGGCACCCCAGGGCAAGGAGGATAAGGATCAGATGAAGTACAAGTTTCAAGGGGTGCCCTTACAATCTCGAATCACTACTCTTTGGAGAGATGTCACAGATACCAATATCGGTCAGGTCGATATTAATGAGTTTACACAAAGAGTCAGGGTGAATCCCAAAACAAAAAATGCAAGATTGATAAGGAGCAGCGAACTTGCCAAACCTGCAGGCTTCCCGCCAGTCTTGGTGGCCTAGGAATTGGTAATGGTATGCGTAAAGGCATATCAACCTGAAACCATAACTATAGTGGATCGAGATGGGAATATCCTTGCAGATATGTCTTCGCCTAGTATAACGACAACTTTCCACATTCCTACCTTCAAGAGCATGGAGACCCCCACCATAGAAGAATGCAAGGCGTTATGGGAACAAAATCCTTTGAAATGAAAGAAACTAATCTATCAGTACTGGTTAAAGGACAAGCGGGGTAGTGCCGACAAGCTCCCTCATGAGCTTTTCCGCAGTGATTTCTTCGAGGATTACCATGACCTCGTGACCTTGCTAAACTGAGTAATGGGTCTTCCTGCTGCGGCCTTCTTCCAAGAGTGGATTTTTTACTTTGTGGAACAAATTCTCCACGGTGACGGCATTGCCTTCTATTGGGGGAGATAATCAGTGATTGCTTCCACGAATAGTTTACAAGTGTGAAGAAGACCTCCAAGTTCTTTATGACATCCTACTTGGTGTATTCCCTCACCAATCAACGACATTATCATGGACTGATTGCAGTACCTAGTGAGGCATCGGGAGCAGAGCTCAAGCCTTATGATAAATACCCTCAGCTGCAGTACCGAAACTTCAAGAGGGATTACTGTAGGGTAAATGACGCATTCATCGCCTACATCATTCGGTCTCTAGGAGGAGACTTTCAGAGAAGAGTTTCCCACAGTGTCGGGGCCCTCCTCAAACAATATGCCTTCCTATATATACAATTTCCAAAGTTCACTTACATCTATGCCTAGGGATTCACAGAAAGACCAAACAAGCTGCCCCGGTACCCCAATGACTAGATTATACTATTGGAGCTGACTTGGCAGCTACGACACATTCATAATATCCTAAGCAACAAACATCTGGCGGGTACACCTTACCCCATTGGGCTTAACCAAGGAATGTATAAAATTCATACCTCCCAGTGTGCGGGATATTCAGAAAGGGAGTTGGCCGAGTACCACTTCCGACAATATACAACTCAGCCCCGAATTGACCCGTATGGTCATATTAGAAAGACACTGAGACAAGAGTATGCCCACCTCCACAATGTTGAGGATTTTTGGGCTAATTGCAAAGATGATCTCGAAGTGCGGCTGCGGCACTACATGCGCATGACTGCCTTCTACATACGAAGAATCAACTTGTGTCCAATGCCAGACCAAATTGAAGAGGATGAAATCATGGTGATTGATCTGGGATATGATGCCATCGCCAATTTGCCACTGCCTATGATTGATTGGAATGAGCGAGAGGTTGATGACCTCGACATACTTACCAAACCCGTCGAGGTCCGAACAAAGGCATGGATCGACCAACAGGTGGCCCGACTCAAGCAACAAGGAGTTGCCTTAACATTTAAGGGACTCGAAAGTGAACCGAGTGGCTCTGATGGTGGTGTGACTGCCACTACAATTGGGGAAACATCCAAAACCCTACCATCAGTCAAAACCAAAAAGAGAAAAGAAGCTAGTGAGTAGTTCCCCAAATCGAAGGTTTATGCTCGAAAGGCATTAGAGGGCGAGCCGCTGAAGAAACAAAGGAAAACAACCAGAGGCACAAAGATGACTATGATTTACAAGGGTCCGCTCCATGGGATCAGGGGAGAAGGGTTTGACCCATCGGGGTCTCTGTCTGCTGCAATTGCTGCTGCTGTTACCACCGCTCCGCATACTTCACTTGCAGTTTCCTCTTCCTCCCCGCCTACGATGGACATCTCTGTCCACCTTGCTTCCACCTCTCCAATCATGCAGGTTATACTGGTGGACTCATCCTCCACCACAACCTCGCCGGTCTTTTCTTCCTCTATGTCTCCTTCCTTGCCCTCTGTTTCTGCTGCTACAATGCCTGCCCTTAGCCTCCTGGAATCTTTTGTAAAATACATGCAAAATGTGCCATTCGAGCTTTCAGGGATGCTTACTAGTCCAATGGTGCAAGTTGCAATAGCTCAGGCTATGGCCAACACTCTAGCTCCACCTCCCCCTACCGAACCACCAAGGATGGAGGCGACAATGCAGATATCAGATGAGCTTGAGCGACGACAGCTAGAGGCTGCAAAAAGGCCAGAAGACGAATAATTTGAGTACCATGAGTACCCTTTGTTCGAACGCCGGGAGATCGATGAGGTGGCCTGTGAGTCTTCTAGTGAGGACAACGAGGAGCTTGACACTAAGTTAGTCTGGGAAACCCATGATCTCGAGCTTGAAGCCGAGTGGAGCAAACAACTTAAGGAAATCGAGGATAAGGAAGCCGAAGATCGGCTTGCGGTGGATGAAGAAGTTACTGCTCCGAAGATTGAAGGCAATAGATCTCCAACTGAAAGGCATGGCCAAACCATAGAACATGATGAGGAAGCATCCCTCCATGAAGATGAGCAAGAAGATAAGCCCGAGGAACATGAGCATGACCAAAATGAAGAAGGAAAGGGTGCTGAAAGGGAGGATCCCTCTAATGAGAAATTGTGCACCAAATCTCCCACTAAGTGTATAACACTTGAATAGGACTCCGATGAGAAGAAGGAGGATGTAGGAACTGAGAAGGGGGCCCTTGTCATTAGAGCCACTGAACTCGAGACAGAGGACAATAAGAACCAAGGTAAGTCACCCAAGGAAAAGCCCCAAATGCTCGATTGGCTGGAGAAGCAATTGAAGCAAAAGACTCCCACCCTAAAAAAACCTAAGGCGAGGCTAGAAGCCATACTGGCTAGAGCACAGATAAGCACCAATAAAGAGAAAAGGCCAAAGATCAGATCAAAGGTAACCATGGATACCTCCAGATCTAGGGCGGTACAAGTAGCGACACCGGTGGTTGGAGAACAGGGAATAACCTATAACGTCTCCATTTGGGAGTGGCCATGAGAGAGCAAAAGGTTGACCACTTCCAAGAATCGGTCGCCATAGTGGTACACCTTATCCAGCAAGATAAGGTTTCAAAGGAAGAACTAAAGGCACAAGTGGCCAATCTGACGGCCTATATTCAACATTGGTCATCCTCGGATAACCAACCCACCATGTCATCAGTCCCGCCTCAATTATTGTCTCAAGAGAAAATCAATAAATTGGAGAAGAGAAGGAACTTGGATAAAACTACAAAAAACTGGTTCCGACAGGTCTTAGACATGGGAAACACAGGTATCAACTTGGTTGTTCGGACAACAAATAGGTTCTTGAAAGTATAGAGAACTCATGAGGGTATGAGGCAAGTTTGCAAGGGGTTCCCAAGGAAGTACAAAGTAGCCTACTTGAAAATTGAGGCCATACTCGCATTGCCAAGCGAGGTTTGGGAGAAGGACCTTGCCCTCAAGGATGATGACCACTGGTTAGTGGATGTATGGAAGCGAGATTTTGACCATCAAAAGGGAAAGATGGAGTAGATTCTGGAATGGGTAGTTCCGGATATCGAATGGGCCAAGGAGGCCAGAGAGGAGTGTGCTCGGTACCTCAAGCTAATGACGGTATGAGCTGCCTGCTATCAAAATTAATCCAGAGAGCATAAAGCCACACTTCTTAAAAAACATGGAAGATGGGATGTCGGCTGAAATCACCACGGATTTCATGAGTTTTGCTGCCCGAGCCTTCGCCTAGTAAGAAATTTTCAGAGATAATGCTGCCAAGTATGATGATGATTGGAAGAAGCTCATTAACAACTCCCAAGAATGGAGCTATCAGATACTACAATCAGATATTATGGAGGTGGATAAGCTTCAACCACTGATCTTGAGTTTCATGGAATATGTAGCTTTGAAGAAGTGCATAGGCAACCCTATCATCGATGAAGAATTTCTCAAAGAGTAACTGCAGTAAAGGGCAAAAAAGACGAAATTGCTACAGTGTTGTCACTAGATGACAACATAGGGAAAATACAAGAAATGATTTATAAATGTAATATATCTGGGGGTAGGTGAAACCCTAGTGTAAAGTGAATCCTGACCACACAATAGAATCAAATCTTGGCCACTTATTTTTTTTTTTTGAAAACTATAGATAGGGCTCTCATCTCATTTTAAGAGAATTGAGTTGTTGTAAAGGCATGCTGCAAAAATTATAAAAAAAAATACAGTCATTTCTTGGTGTATTTTGGGTTTCTTCACATGTTTCATGATTCTTCTCCCCTTAGTTAAAACTTTACTTCAATTTACTTTGCTATTTTAAGTATCCTTTAGTTAGCTTTAGTGGACTTAGTATGTTGTCTTTGGTTTTGAAGTTTTATGTTGTGTGTATGCTTTCCTTGTCCATACTTTTGGTCATTTGCTACTTGTAAATGACTATGCAAAATTAGCCTGGACTATAATTTCATAGCTGCTCATTAAAATTTGTCTTTGTTCATATTTACATGGCGAATGAATGATGAATATCTGCAGTCCTTAGAAGATAACATAGATTTCATGATGTTGTGAGAATTTTGATTAAGTGAAATCCTATTTAAGGAAACTGTCCACAACAAGAACCCCATGATCACTGTTCATCAGTAGTTGCAAGTCCAGGAACCATCCTTATTCCCTGCCCCTTTTCTCCTTTTTGTTAAGAAACAACCTGTGCTAAGGTTCATTGCACATTGTAAAGCCAAATCTGACAAAACAATGGAGTCCAAGATTGCTGTCTGAGCCTGCAACAAAGTGCAGTAATTTCATATTCGAAGAACTCCATTCATTGGCCCAATTCTCCTACAAATTTAAATCATGTAATACCTCCTTGTGATTCCAACAAATCACATCAAACAACTAATATATTCCAAGCCCTATCAAGACCTGACATCCAAGAGACCTTGGGATAGTGTTCTGCAATTTGATTGTGGAAGATTTTCTTTCAAGAGAGGTGATGCACCTATGCATCGCTTGTGTTGTGAAGTGCATAAAAACACCATCAACAAAACCATCCATCGTTATACTTGTGAATCAATAGAACATGAGGTGAGAGCTACTTCTAACCTTTCCTTGGAGTGTACTTTATGAAAATGAGTGTTGACTTACCACTTCCAATCCTTCCCCCAAGGCTTGAGAGATCTCATAGAGATTTTATGTAGATGCTGAGAAGGTGCAAATTCAATTATAGCTTGATACATTCAAAAATTTATTTGGATTAAATTAAAATTTACTTTAGCTTGAGGCTAAGATAACCATGTGGAATTGACCTTAGAATAAAGATTCTAGAGATGTTGGATTCTTCTCTTGAAGGACTTGAGGGAATGAATCTAGGGAGTAGTTGCAAGTAATTTCTCTTTAGAAAAATGGTGGGAGACCACCATACATAATGATTGTTGATGGATAAGCTATTATGAAATCAATCTCTATTCCAAAGTAGCCATGAGTTATAAATTCCTAGGCTTTTCATACTTTTGGCAATAAAGGCACCATTGATTTTGATGGGTTTTGGAGTAATAGCTAAAGAATAAAATCCAAGGCCATTCGGTTGAACACCCATAAGGTGAGCTAGAAGCTATGCAATTTCTCAACAAAATTTACTAGGCTTCATTACCATCGCAATTTTGGCTATCCATTTAACACAAAACAATACCTTGTTTATGAACATAAATGAGAATTGACCCTCTTGAATCCCTAGGTAAACAATAGATATCCAGTGCTAGTGTGTGAATTTTCTTATATTTGTAAGAATTGGCCCAAAGGAAGTCCCTTATAATCTTTTCTATCTTGCAGTATGATGCCTTGGAGGGCACCCATCAAGGGGAGTAATAAACATTCAAGTCATAACTAGAATTTTAGAGAAAATATTCAATTTACCTTTTAGTGAGAGTAGTTTGGTGATCAAGAAGGCAATCAAATTTTCATTTATATCAATAAAATATTTGCTAAAGCATGGATTGGTTGGCTTGAAAGGTAAAAGGGATTCCTAAAATTAAAAAAAGTCTTTGTGAGTAATGGATTTCCATCTAAAAATATGGAGCCAAGCTAGGGGCTAATAAAAAGCTTGCCTATAAATACTACACTTTATTCCATTGAATGGTAGAGCCAAAGGCTAGGAAAAAAATATCAAGGCATTTGAAGGCTTGGTGAACATTATCTTCATCCTCAATAAACACCAAGAATAAATCATTCATAAAGTGCTAATTGACTTATTATTGAGAGGCACTACTAGGTAGATAAATAGTTTAACCATAAGTCAATTTAGTTTCTTGGTTTTAAATTTTTTGGAGATTCATACAATGAATGATTGGAATGCATAAGAGCAATCTTGAGCTTTGGGTTTGGAAGTTTCTCTCTTTGTTTCTGCCATCATTGGATCCTACAAAGAGCTTGTTATCTAGTTGTAGTATCTACACATTGATAGACCGAGTTTGTTGTGCAAGAGGACTTTTTCTTGGTGTTGAAGTTAAAAATGTTACTTTTTCTAAATATTTGTAATGGTGAAATAAGAAATACCCATGCCATTGTCCATTTAATTTTGTGTCCACTTTGATGGAAATTCCTTTATTATTTCACCCCATTGCACTTATTCTCATGTATTTGCTATCTACTTATTTCTATTTCATAATTAACACACTTCCATATGTTTTCCCTCTACCTCAAGATCACCACCTTGGCTTAGGATTAATCAAATTCAACCTCAACGAGTGTGGGAATGATCTCCAAATTTAAATCTTTAAATTCAAATTCTAAATTTTCTTGCACATTTCTATTAGCTATTATGAGTTGAGATAACCCATATTTGTGTGACATGTTGCCATGTCATGTTATTTGAAGATATTTAATATGTAATTAGTTCATGGGAGATCACATGCTAGAATCCTTAAAGTACACTTTGATTTCTAAAGGGCAATGAATAATTAGGTCTACATCATCATCATCTTATATGCCATTTTTATGTCTTCGTGTTTATGTTTGATATTGCTCCTCATTATTAATTTGGCTTGCCAAGGGGTTTGAACTAGGAGAACCTATTCACATATTGAGCCAGTAAGCTCTTCAATGGTGTCTCTAGATACCACTTTGGAAAATTTAGATATAAAAAGATAAATGTGAATATTTTTTGGGGCACATTTTTTCCAATTTAATCCCATGCAACATAGATCAAGTTTGTGTGGTAGATTAGGGTCACAATTGTTGGGATCAAACTTGTGATAGATGAGTTTGACCACCATTTTTTGTGGTAGTACAAATTTTAGATCATAAGATCAAGGCGATTGATTTTTTGGAGGAAATGAATCAATTTAATACATCATCAATGCCATTACATGATCATCAACCATAGAGCTAAGCACACCTAACCACTTGTTTAATTATCATATTTATTTTTCTTTAATTGTCAAGTTCCAATTCTATTATTTAGGTTAATTTGTGTGCCTTTTGATTGCATTTCTATAAGTAGAATAGATAATTTACGCAATTTAGGGAAAATATATATTTTCCTTATATTTTTGGTGAACTTGACATTTTCTTACAATAATATAGGGCTGAAAATTGCCTACTTTTTGATGTTTACCTTATATTTTTGCACTTATTTTGGTGTGTTTTTAGGACTATTTACATCCACTTAGGGCTTTTTCCTAATCACAAAAGGGTAATGTAAGCTTTCCTCACCTTAGGATCATATCATCTAACAAAATGGAAAGTTTGGACTCTTGAAATCTTCAAGGACACTTGCACTACTTGATGCTAGTGCTCAATTGTCTATGGTACATAGTGCAAGTGCTTGTATTCAAATTTTAAACAATGAATTTACCTCTCTTTGTGCCTTAATCCTTACTATTTTTTCAAAGGTAATTTTCTATAAAACTTAGTGTAGACATGTTTTGAGTCCTTTTTCCCTCCAACATCTTCTATGACTTGGAAATTATAAAACTTACAACCATTTTCCTCCAATACATTGCTGAATTCTAGATATTTCATGAGAGAGAAAGGTATATGATATAAGTATGAATATTTTTAAGATTAAATACTTCCTAGTGCCATTGAAGCCATGCATTATTTATGATTTCCATCATTTTCTTCCATTTTTGTAATCTATTTCACCATTTCCCTCATATGAAACTATTTTTGAACCCAATCCCTTTCACTATAGTCAAGTCCAAAATTTGAAAATTCTTCCCATTATTCTCCTAACTAAATTTGAGACATTTCTATCCTTTTTCCATTACTTGCATCCATAATTTTTAAATATTTGTCTCCTCACATTCTCTCCATCACAATTATATGCTACTTATTTTCTTAATTTATCTTAGGGTTTGATCTTGTGACCACCATACCTTGCAGACACCATATTCACCTTATCACTATGCCTACATGCACCCAAGTTTTCCCATAATGTTATGTGAAGGTTTAAATATACCAAAAAGGAGACCGATTGAGGTAATTTCTCTTACAACACATCCTTTTTCCTCTTGTTTCAAATTTTAGCATGAGATTTCTTACTATTGGGAAAAAATGAGTATTGTGCAAGAAAGGAAGGCGATAGAGATCATAGAAGAAGAATTCTTATGAATTCTATAACTCTTGCAACCTTGAACATTAAGTCTAGGAGGGCCTTCTATGCCTTTGAACTCTATACTTGCTCCCCTAAACTTTAGTTGAACACTTTGTTTGTAAAAGATCTTCATCCAAGACCAAAAATTCACCAAAGTTGTGTTTCAAACTCCCTAGTCCATTTATAGTGTTATATAAGTAAGATTCTAGGGGTAAATGCTTCATTTTTTATGTAACATTTCAATTTACACTATTTTTTTTAGTTCATATACACTCTATTATAGATTATATTTAGATAGTTCCAATATTGTATTTCTACAAACCCCCAATTTCTCTTACACTTAATACAAAGAAATAAATCTTTTTATCTTCTAGGTATTCTATGTTTAGGGAGTGCCAAAATTTATCTTTCAATGACTTGGGGTTTCCCATTATAGTTTCTTCTCCTTCATGAAGGCTTGAAATCTATTTTTCCACTAACATATTTATTTTAGATCTAATTAAGTTGTGGATCCATCTTTCTTCACGTATTATCAATTTATTTATATGATAGTTTAGACATTTATTATGTGATCTTATCTTTCTCACACCCTAACCACCCTTGTTTTTGGCTTTAATGTTTTATTTTGTATTTGTTTAATATATGATTATTGAATTGATCGTATCTTTCACACCCTATCACATCCCATTTTTGAAACACTCTAAACTATGCTATTTTGTTTTATTTTGATTATGAACCTAAAAAATTGAATTTTGAACAATTAGAATATGTGAACAATCGGTATTATATTAGGTTGATATAGTTTTATTAATGTTACACCCCAAATTTTGATTTGTAATAAATTTTAACTTTTACGTTAAAAATGCGTTCTTGACATTAATGGATGATTATACATCAATTGATATTTTGGTGAAATTCTAAATGCAATAAAAAATGTTTCAAGTGTAATGATTATTAATTTTAATCAATGATTATGATATTGTGGCTAATAACGAACTAACTATGCTGATGACTTTCTAAGTTGAATGCAGGATTAGATTTTACCCTCCAAGATGAAGAGGGAGAGTCACTAGAGAGAAGAGTATAAACATGGGTCAACAAATGGGTAAATTCCATTGTTGAGTTGATCACACACTCAAATATGATTTTGCATTAAATCCAAGTGACCCTAGTATTCTCATTGAGTTTATCTTGTGTCTTGGCTAGTGTGGCCAGTTCATATGGTTAAGTCGTAATAATTTTTGATCTTTTGATTAAGTCTTTAGCAATAATCAAAAGGAGATATTATTATTATGTCTTATTGTCTTTATAATTTACCTATTGTTATAAAATTTTATTTGATTATTATTTAGATTATATATATGTATATATATAAATATATTGTTGCAAGTATGTTGTAGGTATTGCCATCGATGTCAACAAAGTGGTAGTGTGTGGATGGTAGCATATGTTGCAATCAATATGTTGATTATAAGTAATATGTATAATGTTGGATGTCATGAGTTGCTATAATAGTTGTTTTATATTTCTTGTTGCTCATGTATAAGTGAATGCTGTTGTTCACTATTTGTTGATGTCAAATGTATAAACAAATTTATTATAGTCAGTGGCTCAAGAAGTTTCATTGAAAATATTTGGAGAATGTCTACATTCTTTTTCATTTGAAGATAAGGTCATGTGGTTTGAAAGATAAACTGAATCAATAAGAAGCATGTGTGTTCCTATGTTCACAACATGGAAGTCACTACAAACTTTTCTTGAGTTAGTAGAGTGAATATTGTGTTTTTGTAGTCATGGAAGGTTTAGAGTTGCAGTTGTTAATGTGGTCTTGCAGTTTGGAGGATGAGTTTATAGTCTCTATCTATCTTCTCCCTTCAATTTTTAGTTCCTAAAGTGTACCACAAGTCGAGTTCTCAATGTTCTATCTCAAGACTATGTTGTCTGGGTTTACAAAATATACTAGTTTTGTGTTTATTTTCTTGCACTAGCATAATGTTACATAAAGTTGTAAAAGAAGGTAATGCAAATGTTTTTGAGTATAATTCAATTATTGTAATGTAATCCATGTGATGTTATCTGGTCTCTTCGGTAACACTTATGGTTTTGAGTTAATATTTTGTGGGTTAAATGTTTGTTGGGATGACTTGGTACATTAAGTTGTTTGTGCCAAGTTTTATGACATGCTCCAACATGGGATTATGTGTAAAGGTAAAATATGTCATTCTTATTTCTTGGCTTGGACCACATTTATTTTCCCTTTCTTGTAAATGTTTTGGAGTTGATTTATTATGGCTATTGCACGTTTCATGTCTACACGGTTTAGTTTGACCAACAAGGAGAAATTTTTTTATGGCTGCAAAAGGTATAAATGAAGGATCAAGTATGTGATCAAAGAAGTGTTGTGTCAAGTGTTATGTGTTCAATGTAAATACCAAAAGCATTGAACTGAAGGTAGAGGAATGAGTGCAAATGCATAGAGAAGTGTATGATGTATGCTAAAGGCAATGGGTCGAAAGTAAAAGAGTATAAGTGAACTGTTGAAGGTAGTGAGCTAACAAAAGTGTGTAAGTGAATGCTAGAGGTAGTGAGATGAAGGAAAAAGTGCATATGTGATTGTTGGAGGTAGTGAGATGAAAGAAGATGTGAAGTGTTGAAGGTAGTGAGCTGTAGGCAACATAGGTGTTGCATAGGTAGTTATTTATCTGATTCATTAAGTGTTGTATTGTGAGGTTGCAACCTCTTTTCTATAAGTGTTGTATTTGACAGGGAGTTGAAAGATTCCTTTGGTTGTAGCCATAAATTGAGTTTTAAATATTGTTTCATTTTTATGAGGTTGGATTTGGACAATAGCTCCAAGCAACTTTCTTAACGTGTTTTTCCCTTGTAGGGTTTTCATGTAAATCTGGTGTTGTGGTTGTGTGTTTTTTCTTTGAATATTTTATCTAGTTAAGATAGTAATAAGTTTTGATTGATAAGTTTTAATAGGAATAATTTGAGGGATATACTAATTCACCCCTCCTCTTAGTATATCTATGTGTTCTAACAATTTGTATCAAAGTAATGTTGGAAGTTTGTCATTGTTGATGTTGTTTGGCAACATGAGCTTGAGGTGTATATATTGTATGATCTAGTGTTTTCATTGATGTCAACATTGTTAATATCATCCTAGCATGGATTGGAAGCATTCTTGAAGACATTTGGATATAGCAAGTTGATCTAGAAAACATGGTTATACATAAATTTGGCCAAGTGTTCCTTTTGACAGTATCATGGTTCAATGCGTCAATTTTTGGCTCCATACTCCACCACAAGTTGATATATCTCTCTACGATTCTAACTGTAGGCTTGAGATCATCAGTTGCATCTACATTTAATATTTTTTGAAATTTTATGAAGTATTTCAAAATATAGCGATGATAGAGTTCAACCATGTATATTACAATTATTCCTTGTATAGTGTATCTGTGTGGGAGATTCTATATTTCTTCATGGATAATTATTTTGCTCTGGGATGATGAGGATAAGCTACTAATTATCAACTTGGTGGGAATTCAAGGGAAGATCGATTTTTGAAGTCACACGTATGGCATATTGTATGTACATATGAAGGTATTGTGTTTAGGTCTTATTTTGGGCTGACCTAACACATTTGATGTTTTGCAAAGGACAAGCAAGTAATTTTATCTTATGTGAGATATATATTAGGTCCATCCTGACCTATCTTAAGGAGAATTGAATTTTTAATTATGGTGCGATATGTGGATTTTATGTTTTGAGGACATGATGTTTAATCTTGTGTGTTACTTCTAATTAGGCTGACCTAATTAAAGTTACACTTGATATATATATGAGATTAACTTTGAAGTTTTTCTCTTGTGTGTGGTGTGATGATGATGATGATGATGAAATTTCTATATAGAAAGAAGATTGTATGTGAGTATTGAGAGACATATGACATGTATGGTGCTTTTTTGTGTTTGGGGCAAGGGCCCAAATAGCCAATGTGTCCCGTTTAGGACTGAATGTAGACCCAAATAGTGTAGAAAATGATTCATATTCAGTTACAAATGCTTGCGTGTTATATTTCCTTACAACATCAAGGGCAATAGCTAACACTATGCCCCATTTAGGTAATAAGAGAATACCACTTTCCTTGACTATTTTTCTTCCTTCTTCTAGGGTCATCTCGTTTTGTTCTACTTTCATCTAAAGCACTAAAATTTCTGATATTTCTTCCCTTGACTGATCAGGGAATTTCTTCATCTCTTCTTTCAATCTTCTCTCATATTTATCCCTACTGTTTCTCCACACAAATTCCTTAAACATTATGCACAAAGGTTTCATCATCCATGAACATTTTGTAGGATTCATCTCTAATATCAACATTATCAATTCCTCCCAAATATGCCTTAGTAATCCTATTGTTTGGGGGTGGAAATTTATCATCCCTCTAAGGAGATGGAATTTTTTGCATGATGCAATCTATAGTTACAACTTATTCATCCTCAGAGTTTGGTGGATAGTCAACAAGCTGAGATTTTTCAAATTTTCTCCTCTTTGGTGAAGATTCCCTTGGTGGTGAATCAATATCAATGAATTTATGTGGTGGAGAAGGGGGTTCTTGATGCATTGGCGTTGAAGATCTTGACTTAATCGATGGAGAAGGAGAATCCCTTTTCTATTCCTTCATCACAATTACTTTGGGCCTCCTTGTAAAAAAACATAAGGCCTTTTTGGAGGCTAATATGTTGGCTTCTCTTCTAATACACGAGCTTTTCCTTTATCTTTTTCTTGAACCTTGGGTGCCTCCCCAATAATTCTGTCAAAATTCTGCAAGATGGCCTTAATTCATAAGACCAAATCATATATATTTGTGTATACTCCCTTGAAAGAGGGGTTTCTTTTTCTTTTAACATTCTCAAATTTCTCAAAAGAAATTCATTTTTATTTTCTAGCCTCAATCTCCTTCATTTTAAATTGGTTTCTAATAACACCCTCAACATAGTCAATCCCATGATAAAACCTTGAACTATTGATTCTTTTCCTCAAGGAATCAATAAATCCTTCTAGATCATAGTTTCTGGCCCTTTTTGGCTTCATCCTATACAAATTAAGTACCTCAAGAATTTGTTTCCACCCATCCTTGTTCATATCAAAGTTTGAAAATACTGTGAGGTGTGGGAAGAAAGAACCTTTTTTTTATTGGCCAAGTGGGCCCCTTCAACATGAGACAATTGTCACATTACTGCCAAAAATCCAACACTTAGTGGAACAAACCTAGGCAACACATATGGAGAAACATGGCTCCCATATACCCTCATAATAGTGCAATTTGAATATACAATCACATCTCCCCAATTGTTCTTGATTCCTAATTTTGGATTTCTCTCAACTAGCCTTAGAAAATCATGCAATGCACTTGACACTCTGAATACTTTACCTTTCAAGAAATACAGTAGTTTATCAAAAAATAAATTGGTGAAGGTTACATAGTTTGGTTGTGGACAATAACTATCAAGAAAATGTGTCCAAATTTGTACTGGGAGGTCCTCACCCTTTCTATCCTGTCTTGATTTGAAAACCATCACCTAAATCCTTCCTTCCCCAAGCTAGGAATAAGTGGCACAAAAGTGAATACCACCAGAACATCACTTCCATCTCCCCTTTCTTAATATCTACCAACCCCTTATGGATGGAATCTAATAGGTAAGAAGCAAAGTCATATTCCTCATTCACCATTAGGTTTTGGATGTTTGCAACCATAAACATGAAAGAAACATGCATATTATCTAGAGGAATAAATCCTAGAACTTGGCAGAATGTGTGGTATCTTTTAGAAAAATACCCTTCAAAACCATCCACTTGAAAGGGTTCTTGTTCTACAGGTGAGATCCTGACAATCCTTCTATGATTGTCCTTAAATTTGAACCTAGGTAAGATAATTTCCCTATAAGTACTTTTATTCTTCTCATAGTTTCTTCTAAATTCCTCTTATAGGCTAATGGGCTTGGTTGCAGAAGGGTTTAATTGGAAGACATCAATAATTGATTGCCTATCCAATTTTTCCATAGTGTGTTCTCACAACTTTGATATTTTTCTCATAGTTGGTAGCTATTGATTTTACCATATTCACATCAAGGTAGACATTAGGGACAACCAATTTCTCTAAGTCCAATCTTCACACATTGCAAGTTGGAACTAGGGAATTTCTCTTCCCATGCCTATACTTAAAGAACTCCCAACTAGATAGGGTTAATTTAGTATCTCTAACCCTATAATGACTGTCTATGAAACCCTTATCTGCTTGGAGGCCTTGTAGTTTGATTTTACTATCGACTTTACTATTGGTTGAATTAGATAATTGGGTTAGAATGTCATCATGTATGGCTTGGGTCAAGGTTGAAGTAGAGGATTGTGACTTGGGAGGTGATATTTTGATAGCGATGTAGGAAAAACTAGGGTTCCTTTGATGACTTTATGGTTTTGTATTCAATTTAAAAAGAACTAAGGAAAATTCAAAGAAATTTAGATGTAAACAATAAAAAATTTGGCTTATAACAGAATTGAGATTGAAATTCCAAGATGAAAGCAAGCAACTATTGGTAATTTTGCAAGGAAATAAGCGAGCATTGAGTAGAATTTCACTTATAGGTGCACAGACAATAAAAACCCTAGTTTTTGATGATGAGAGCTCAAAACTCACCAAATTTGATCTCCTCATGCTTTGAATGATTTGATAACTTGCAATAATGATTTAATTCCAACTTTTATGGTGAAAAGGCACTTGAATTCAGTCATATGACATCTTGTTTTCTATTAATCTTCACTCGCACAAACCAATGAGCTTGCAATTACCCTTTCTACATATTTGAAATTTGGCTGTTGATCTGTTGCTAATCTATTTGATCAGATCGCTCAAATGAAGTCAAGAAATTTTGAAAAAAGTTGACTAACTTTGAAAAAGCATGGGACAATAGATTTTGTCCACATATACACCCCTTTCCTTGTTACCAAGGGCCTCATCATCTTTGAAAAGGTCAGAGAAACCCACGTGTCACTTCCTTGCATTTCTACTGCCATGCACTAGACCGACAAATCGAGGCTCATGGAATGGTAGAAAGCCTCCCAAATTGTGTCATGTGTCCAAGTTGTGCACTTTTAATATCTCCCTTATGCTTGCAATACATAGCAAATTCTGTCGATATCATAGGATTCCTCATTAAATAACTTAAACTCATCCACGTGGTGGCATCTCGCATTTCTGTGGTCAATAATGGTCTTCATGAGGGGTTTGTTGGAAAGAGAGATTTCAAAATATATTTGATGTTATTGATGGAAACCCTAGTCCGTGATTCAATCCAAACGACAAAATTTGCTCGTACCGAAAGTCAGATCGAAGTTCTCTAATTAACTGTCTAGCAAGAACAAAGCATTCGACAGAATTGCGTTCATCAATTCATATGCAATTTAATGTTATCATTTTGAGTTGTGGATCTCAGGGAAGGTATTTTTGTGTATGTAATATCTTATCCAAGAATCATTAGGATACACATTCATTAGTGTGCAAGTTAGAAGATCTAGTTGATTAAATTCCCGTTTATCAGTACAAAAAGATGACTTCATGAATATAATATGTTGTGAATAATTAAGGAGTAATTGTTTAAGTATTTTCATGTTCGAAAATATTGATTTGGGTCATTACTATGCTATGGCCGACTTTGGTTGGTGCGCATTGAGAATTAAATATGAATGGAGTTGACAATTTGTAAATCTTTTCATACTTTTGTTGGGGCCAACAGGTTGCGATTAAATCCTTAGTGGAAAATATATATAAGCGATTGATTATATCATTTTGATATAGGCATGTGATGTGTGTTGGTGTGTGTTGTGAATAGAAAAAGGATTATGCACAATTTAACTTGTGCATAAAAGGATTTGTGATGCGAATTAGAGCAGAGCAGAGAAAAAGAGAAAAATCAGACAGAAGGTCTAGAACTCGATTGTTGAGCCTAACTGGAACTGCGATACAGAATTCATAGATGCTACTCTTTCAGTTCAAATATCTTAGATGGGTTTAATCTGAATATTTTGTAAGACAATGAGTCTTCATTTTTGAGCAGTGAGTTCTAGGTAGTGTGCCTGAATGCAAATGCATTCCCATTTTTGTAAACACTTATTTCTGAGTATACTCATATTGTGGATTGGCCTTCCACTGTGGTTTTTCCCCTAATTTGGTTTCCACGTAAAAATCCTTGTGTTATGGTGTTATAATTATTTATATTATGTTCATGCATATTTCTTTTGGTTGAATGTTATAAGTGATTTTAGGATCAAATTAATAAAGTAAAAAATTACAAAACACTGATTCACCCCCCCTCTTAGTGTTCCTTGATTCCAACAATTGGTATCAAATCCTAGCTCCTCAGAAGAAGTTTAATAACTTGAGGAAGATCTAGGAAATTAATTCAATGGACTTAGAAAATATTTAACAACAAATCTTGGTGGCCCTAGATGATCTTGATCAGTCAAAATTTGAAGTTCAGAAATTGCAAGCAAACCTCATGGATGTTTGAATCCGATTTTTGTTTTTGATTGTGTCAATTTTTGAGTCTGATGGAAAACATTGACACAATCAAATCCTAAAATCACATTCAAACAAGCAAGATGGATTGTGGAAACTTGATATCTTTAAACCTCATGGATGCTAAGAAATTTTTTGAGTCTTTGAAAGATAAAATCAATAAGTCCAAGGAGAAGAGAAAGGGAACTCTGTGATCAAATTAAGCAGAATGACGGTAAAAGCATGGAAGATGAACAACTGAGTCAAGCCCTAAAACAAAAGACAAAAGAATGTGAAAATATTACTAGAGATAATACAATCCTAAATCATGAGATGGAATCTATTATGATGAGGATAACCAAGGAGATTGAAGACATAAAGAAGAATGAAGAGAACCTTGCTCAGTCGTTGAAAGAGAAATATGAAGAATGTAAAAAAACTAATGATGGATTCATAAATCTGGCACTTGAATTGCAACAATCTAGAAATAATGAAGAAGAACTTGAAAGAGAGATTGTTATCCTCAGAGATGAACTTGCTACTACAAATGAATTCAAGGATAAGTTCAAGATCAACTAAGCTAAGATTGATGAACTGATTAAATTTCAGAGGACTGAAGGTGACAAACAAGGTCCTGGATATGAGGAAGAAGAAAGTTCCAGATTTGGACAAAGGAGATTTAGGTAAGGAAATCAAATGAACAAATCTGAAAGGTATTTGGTAAGACAACATAATGCTCAAAGATTCAATGGTTACTATTTTATTTGTAATAAATTTGGTCATATGGATTCTCAATATAGAAATAAAATGAATTCAAATGGTCCATCATTCTTTAGTTAGTGCTTTAACTACAACAAGTATGGTCATAAGTAAAATGAATGCAAAAGTATGATAAACAACTTTATAGAGATATCAAATGTTACACGTGCAATATATTTGGCCATATTTCTAACCAGTGAAGATCAAGAGAAAATCAATGGAACAACTGGTCTGGACAAAGAAATGTGGTGTGCTACAATTGCAACAAATTTGGTCACATTGCTAGATTCTATAGAAACAGAAAGGGTCCGGTATTTAATCAAAGAAGAAACATGCAAAAGAATGAAAAAGGAAAAGGGAAAGTCACTACAAGTGAGATCAAGAAGGAAATGAAGAAGATATGGGTGAAGAAGAGTTATTCTATTGTAGAAAATGAGCCAACACCAAAATATAGTTTTGGTAATTCACCCGAGAATTAGTTCATGGTCTCTGGCCTAGGGGGAGTTCACAAGAAAATCCTTCAAACCCCTTGTTGGTAGTTGGTACCGGGATATGGATGAGTGTTGTGATTACATTTATGATCTACATATGCTGTCAAAACAATTGGAGAGACTAATTATGCTAAGTTGAAGGTCCATAGAAGAGTTATCTCTCATAGTATATGGAAACAGGGTATCCATATGAGTAAGGAAAAAAGAATTTATTGTGACAAGTTAGGTATGCAAATGATAAAAGGTCATTTGTATTATTCACTTGTCACTTTTCACTTTGAGAAGAAGAAGTTTGGAGAGATTTGAAGTGAACTTCGAAAAAATTTGGTGAAGATTCAAGTGTGAAGGCGATTCGGCGACAAAACCCCAAACCGGTGAAAAGATATTTATCAGGAAAACTTGTGAACTTGTGATTTTTAAAAAATGGCTAGTCTATCGGTAGTTGATGTCTAGGATAGACCCCGCCCAAAATGCAAGTGGCATCCTTTCAAATCTGTTGAGACAGAGCCCTTAGGTGCACTTTCATTTGTTCCATACGACGTCTTGCATATTGAAGACATTAGGGCATACATTCATGCAAACATTGAGGAGTTAGGGAGCTCACAATTATTGAATTTGTACAAAAATCACATTATAGGAGAGGATTTTTGTGTTAAACCTGAATTCAAAACCCTAGAGGAAGATAAATTCACGTAGATTGTAAAATTTCTCATGCTTGAAGAAAGCAAGTGGGTCCAGTATATTTTAAGCCGAGTTCATTCTAAATTTATGTGGTTGAATCAAACCTTTAAGAATACAAAAGAATCCATAAGCGTTGTTACTGGTTTAAATTCCTCCATTGGGTTGTTGATCTTGAAGTCCGTGAAGAATCAGACAGTTATTGATGCAACTGGTTCAATGTATGATATAAGAGCTATGGCAATTAATGATATTATTGAAGTGGATGTCAAATTTTTATTGATGGTCATTGGTTACAAAATCTATCATTCCAATCGAGATAATTCTTTATCCGACACAACTATCTATGCAACATATTAGATGGTAAAGGAGAATGCAAAATATGATCTATGTGAGCTACTTAGAAGCTAGTTGATGGAAAACCTTGGTAAAATCAAGAAAGATAAGAAGAATTCCTTCAAATATGGTAATCTAATATTGTGTTTGTTCTGTTACAATATGAATGAAGTTATGAGATTTAGAAATTTACGATGGCAAGGTAATAAACCTGTAGCTTCTCAAATTAGAGATATCTTGCGTAGAATTGGTGATAGCAAGACAAGGAATACTACAATCTGGGGTTATTTCAAGAACTTTCAGAATGAGATGCAAGCAAGAGAAATAATTCCTAATTCTATTGTGGAGAAGTATAAAGATACTATCTGTTTTATGGTTGACATTGACCAATGCCTAATGGAAGGTACAAATCCTAGAACAGTCTAGATTATGCCAATGGGCTACAAGGTTGAGGAACATATTTTGGAAATGTATGCTAAACATTTACTAAGCAAACCTTGGGATCCATCAGAAGAAAGATTTGGTACTTTTTCAAAAAAGGATATACAAGTACATAATCAACTAAGGAAGCCTGTATTAGTTAGAAGAGTAAGAAGAGAAGTGGAAGCCTTTGCAAAAAGCATGGGTATATCTGCAGAAGCTGTGAGAGAAGCTAGAAGAAAGAGAGAACAAGATGAAGTAGGAGAGCCAGCTGGAACTGAATCTGCTAGTCCAATAGTATCAGAGCTCTGCCCAAACTATATCTAAAAGAATCTCCACTCTCCCATCTGGTCTTGCAAAAAGGTCAAGTCCTGTGAAAGCACAAGACAAGTCATCCGATAAGGAAGAAAAAATGAAGAAGGAAAAAATAAAAAGAGTTTATATTGTTGTTTCTGAAGATGAAGAGACTGAATTTGATGCAGAGATAAGACAAATCAAGCAAAAATCCACAAAGGAAACAATAGTTTCTAAGGACAAGCCCTTTGGTGAAGAAGTGAAAGAAAAGAAGATGAAAACTGAAAAAATGGGTGTGTCTATAAAATAAGTGGAGTATGCATTGATTAAGGATGGAAATCTTAGGCCTCTTCATGAATGGTATGACACCTTTGATAGTGCCAGTCAAATAATTCTTGAGGAAGCCTCAATAAAGTACTTGAATAATTTCAATAAGGCACTTATTGAAATAATGTCTGCATTACCCAAAAGTCTTTATAAAATTTTGGAAATGAGAAGAGTGAATGCCAGAACTGAAGATGAATAGTTGAAAGAGAAAATTCTTGTAGATTTATGTACGATGATGTCTATTGAGGAAATAAGGACAATTCTGAATGGTGCCAAGAAATATTTCAAGAGCAAAACAAGATTAAACAAGCTCATGATTAGTTAGACTAAAGAAGTGGAAAAAGAAACTAAAAAGATTATAAAGGAAGTTTTGTTAAGGAACAAAATCGATGTTGTTTCTAAGGAAGTACATGATGGAAATATTTCACCTGGTCCAGTAGCAAAAGAATGAAAAGAAGATACAGTTGAGGACACTCATATTCCTCTTGATGTGCATGATGCATAAATTCTTATGGAGACTAAAGCTCCTAAGGTCGTGTCAATTGAAAAAGCTGATATTCCTAAAGACAAGCAAGAATATGTAGTTGAAGAAACAATGATTAAGGAAAATAAGGTTGAAATAAAGGAAGTTTCAGTAAAATCAAGAGACATTGCTAAGGCAGTGAAAGAGTTTTTGAAAGAAAAACATGAAGAATTTGATTATGAACTACTAAAAGGTCCTTTCAATGTAGACACTTTATACCCTATTCAAAAAATGAAGGTAGCTTCATTCGCTCAGAACAAGGCGAGGGAAGAAAGTCTGAAATCACATATTGAAGATAGTGAACTGTTGAATCTTGCATCCGATATTCTGGAGAAAATCATGCCTACATATGTTAAGGATCCATCCGGTTCTCCCTCCGATGAGATGAAGAAACTTATTAATGCTGTAAGTACTCATTTTGAGTCCCTTGAGAAATAAGCTAAGGATAAGGTACAAAAGGAGTTTGATGATAAAAGATTCAGTAGATTGAAAGGGATGATATCTAGGGATAAATCTTTGGTAGCTACTTGTATAAAGAACATTCAAAGTGATTTGAAAGAATGTGGTAACATTTATAAATCATGTCTATCTTTATCTAAGTTCACTGAGGACTTTGAAAATAAAATAAAAGAATGTGAAAAATAGTTAGCAGATATCACTCAAGCATTCGATCCTCTAGCTGTCTCTATTGGAAAGCAATAAAGTCAAGTCATATCCCTACTTGAAAAGATCAAAAGCTTGAAGAATGAAGAAATTAAAATGGTTGAAAGAGTTTGTGAGCTTAGAGGACTAATTGGTTCTAAGATGGAAACAATGTTAAGTGCTTTGAAGGAAGCACAAGATGCTATGGCGGTAAGTGATTCAGTGAACCTCAAATCTCTAGAGATGCAATCTTACTTATTTTGTGGTCATGTGGTTATCTTGGAGAGTCTAAAAAGGGTTTGGGACATGAGTTTGAACTTGTTGAAGAACAATTTTTCAGATCTATTCAAGCTTATGTAAGTTGTAGAAACTTGTTTGTACATATATAGTTTGTTCATAATAGTTTTTGTTTGATTTTTGGTATGCAGATTCTTGCCTTTTCCATTGATTTCAAATGGGGAGAATGGGACAGTGAAAAATTCCTTAATCATCTCAGGGGGAGTTGTGTTTTTGAATTTTGAAGGGTGGTAGTGTATTCATGTTGGTACTGATCTAACACTTAGTCATTTTTCTCTAAGTGTTGCCATCAATGCCAAAGGGGGAGATTTTTAGCAAGAGACACTACAAACACTATTTGGAGTTTTCATTGATGGAAACCCTAGTCTACGATTCAATCCACACGATAACATTTTGTCATACCGGAAGTCAGATTAAAGTTCTATAATTAACTATCTAACAAGAATAGAGCATCTGATAGAATTGTGTTCATCGATCCATATGAAATTTCCTATTATCATTTTGAGTTGTGGATCTTAGGGAAGGTATTTTGGTGTACATACTATCTTATCAGAGAATCATCATGATACACATTCATTGGTGTGCAAGTTAGAAGACCCGATTGATTAAATTATTGTTTATCAGTACAAAAAGTTGACTTCATGAATATAATATGTTGTGGATAATTAAGGAGTAATTGTTTAAGTATTTTCATGTTTGATCATATTGATTTGGGTCATTACTATGCTATGGCCAAATTTGGTTGGTGCACATTGAGAATTAACTATGAATTGAGCCGACAGTTTGTAAATATTTTCATACTTTTGTTGGAGCCGATAGGTAGCGATTAAATCCTTAGTGGCGGATACATAAGCGATTGATTATATAACTTTGATATAGGAATGTGATGTGTGTTGGTGTGTGTTGTGAATATTAGAAGGATTATGCACAGTTTCACTTGTGCATAAAAGGATTTATGATGCAAATTAGAGGAAAGTAGAGAAAAAGAGACAAATCAGACAGAAGGTCTAGAACTCAATTGTTGAGCCTAACTGGAACTGTGATCAAACATTCATAGATGTTATTCTTTCAGTTCAAGTCTCTCAGATTGATTTAATCTAAATATTTTGTAAGATAACAAGTCTTCATTTATGAGCAGTGAGATCTAGGAAGTGTGCCTGAATGCAAGTGCATTCCCATTTTTGTAAATGCTTATTTCTGAGTATACTCATATTGTGGATTGGCCTTCCAACGTGGTTTTTCCCCTAACAGGCTTTCCATGTAAAAATCCTTGTGTTATGGTGTTATAGATGTTTATCTTATATTCATGCATACTTCTTTTGGTTGAATGTTATAAGTTCTTTCAATATCAGATTAATAAAGTTAAAAATTGTAGAACATTGATTCACCCCCCTCTCTGTGTTCCTTGATTCCAACAGGGTTCCCTATGAAATTGTGGGGAATGGTCTAGATCATGCCACATGGTACCTTCACCAAATTATTTCCATAAATATTTGAAAAGGTTAGACATGTGGTGTCTTGTCACAATTTCACGGATGAAGATTAAAGAATAAAATATAGAGCATGGGTTGGTAGAACCAATGAAAAGTGAACACCTAGAAAAATAGGGTTCACACAGTGGGTAACTAAAGGATTTTTAAGCACATGCGCTAAGTTGTAACTTAAAAGGGACCATGAATAGTTTGATAGGAACATTAAGGCATCAATCAAACTTGGACCTAAGGTTTAGGAATTTAGACTTAGGATAAAATATTTTATAGACCCACATGAAAGATTGCAATGAATATTTAAAATACGAAGGCAACTAGGAGAAATAGGGACTTGGGGTCGCTCAACAAATTTAAAAGGCTTAAGTTGTGACTAAAGGAACTAGAAACTACCTACAACTAGTCAACAAGTGAATATAAATAAAAGCATGGGAGAAAAACTATTAAGGTTTAAAGAGGGTTTTAGACCTTAGGTGAACCCAAAAATAGATTTAGCAAACCCTAGCCAGCAAATGACTACTAGAATGCTCAAAATTTTGAAATGACTGACTAGAACCACAATTTTTTTGAGAACCCTATCATGGTCCTCTCTATCCTTGGGATATAATCACATTATTCTTTGGTGACTGAACAATTGAATTCATTGTTTATTCTCTTCCTAGCTGACCTAATTAAAGAATTAAAGTGTTGAAGTAAATATAAATGCAAGATATTTTCAGATGCAACAAGGATGATTAGTGTACAAGTGTGAAAGAGTGTGTGTGAGATTTGTATTTAATATCTAGCAGAGGTAGCGCTAAATATTATAAAAGGAAAGTTTAGTTGAGCTTGAATTTATCAGTCAATAGAGAGTTGTGTTGGAAATATTTGTAATTTTCTTATAAATATTTTGTATTCTACTCTGAGATAGTGAATCTAATCAGGTCCCTATATCTTTCGCTTGGAATTGGTTGGCACTTCAGTGCTGCAAGTCCATTTTGTATCTTTCTCTAAGGCAGTGAGACTTCTTGCAAGTCTTTTGGCTGTGAGCCTTATATTGTGAGTTAACTCTCACCATGGTTTTTCTTTCATTGGGTTTTTCATTCAAATTCAATGTCTCCTTGTGCATTTGTGTGTTCTCTATCTCTCTCTTTACTGCTGATTTGATTACTGCTATATATTTTATTGGCAACATTTTTTGAAGTTGTTAAAGATTCAACTTTCTATATTCTTTTTTGTTAATCTTTGCTTAAATTTCTATCTTTATCTACTAAAGGATTTTGAGTTGTGTTAAGTGTTTCATGTTCCAGAAGGTGTTAAGTTTTGTGTAGATTGTTTCAACCCCCCCTCTCAATCTCCAGAAGTTTCCAATAGGTAATAAGGTTTTGTGTAGGTGACTAAATATTTGTTATGAATCTTGTATAGACATATTATAGTGTGGCATGTAACGCCAAAAGTTATTCTCACATGTAGGGTTGCTTTTGCATGGTAAGAGATATTGTAGCTTAATATTAGCCTTGGCTTCTATTGTGGATTTATTTTAAAAAGTATAGCGTAAAGTGTCTCACATAATAAACTCCATTTTAGTTTGAATGAGTGGTGAAAGACCACTCTATTTTTAAACACTTAGGGGTGCTTCGACATGTACTCACATATGCATGTAGTAGATAGTTATGAAACTCATTGATGCAAGATTCCTTTTTTTCTCAAACCTAAAGTAATTTCTATAACTTCATACATTTATCATCATACTACCTAAGAGGATAATATTCATCCTATACATTAATTTAAAAAATATGTTCCAAATATTAATTTATTGGTTCCCTTTATCATGTTGTGTGCTAGGTATCTACCACTAGCGATGAACTACGACATGAATTTTTATGTCACAAAGGAGATATTATCCATGTTGGTGAATTTATTGATGGAGAAGTAATATGTTTGATCTATTAAATATATAATTATAGTGTAAAGGAATTGATCTTACATTCAAACACTAGAATATATATTACATTTTACTAGAACATTAAAGGGATTGTGGTGATTTGTTGTAGCTTTTTTATTGGAATGTGATGTCATGGTACAAGTTGAGACATGAAATCATGAAATTTTTTAAAGAGTTCTTGGTGATACATTTATAAGGCCATATTTATTAGATGTTAAATGGGAAGTTGCAAAAAGTTGGGGGGCCAAAAAGTGGCCAAAGTTTTAATTTTCTTTTGAAAGGCTATAGTGTGAGCACGCTGTAATGTGCTCATATTATGGCTTGGTGTGATCGAGCCTAAGAATTATTCACATTGAGCCTATAACATTCTCACGTTATAACACAAATGCATTATAGCCTATTATAACAAAAAAAAGCACATCGAATTCATTTCATTTTCATTATCATTTTTTCTTTTCCACAACCAACAAAACCCTCTCATTGTGCACTCACATTCTAGAAACATCAAATCTTGCAATTTATTCATCGAATATTTGCAATTTCTTCACCAAGATGCTGCCACATCAATGTGGAGGTTGAATAAGTAAGCATTGTTTTTTTTTTGTGAATTTATTGTTAAATAGGTAAATTTAGGTTGTTTTTGATGTTCATTTCTTTAATTTGTAGGAGTTTATAATCACTTGAAATCCTCCTCAAAATCCTTCTCCTGCTGATGAATAAGAACATGAAAAAAATCCTCAACAACCACAACAAAAAAAATCCTCCAACAATTCCTCAACATCCTCCTGGTACTAAAAAAAAATTAATGGGGGAAATTGAAAACAAGAAAAATAGATTGAGGAGTTAATCGCGAGGTTGAACGATCCTGTAAGTTCAACCTTGGAAAGAAGCACACTTGAAAATTAAATTAAAACCATGTTAAAATATGTAGAAACAATTAGAAATAAATTAAGTGGTTGGGCGGATAAGAGGCAGGAGTATAGGAATTTTTATGCAGATAAATTATCATATAGAGAAGTAAAAGATGAAAAAATTACAAAATATGATTTGTGCTCATTATTCACCAACCCACACATAA
This sequence comes from Sequoiadendron giganteum, assembly GCA_007115665.2. Taxonomy (NCBI): domain Eukaryota; kingdom Viridiplantae; phylum Streptophyta; class Pinopsida; order Cupressales; family Cupressaceae; genus Sequoiadendron; species Sequoiadendron giganteum. The sequence continues at coordinate 48,040,308 of CM021103.1, read as the reverse complement.
ATTAAACTCTTGACCTCAATAGCAAGAGGTTTCCTATACATTGGTCCAACTACGAAGGGATTAGGAATAATTTTTTGGATAGGTGGTGGATGGTTTTTGACCATCCACTATGCAACAATAATGAGGTCCCCCAATATTTCTTGAGAAAACTCTATTGTGAGTTAAACCTCCACAAAATATTCAACTATTTTGATATGAGGGAATTTCATGGGAGAGCTGGAGGGTCAACACAAGATAGACTAGGTGCATGTCAGGATCCTTTGTGGCAAGGGAGACGAGAACTCACTAGGCCGACTTATGAACACGTCTTTGTCCCTTCCATCATGAAGGAGAGTGTTGAGGTGGACACTTTGTAGTCTATTAGCTCTTTGAACTAGAGTATCATCCAAAATGATAGTCCTACAATACAACACCAGCTAGGGGAGAGTTTGAGGGGTAGGCTTCCACCCCATTCTTTTTAGGTTTGTAGGTTAGCCTATACATATGACCCCATAGACAATCAAGAGGCTGGTGTGCAGGATATGTCTGCAGTTGTGGAGTTGGCGATGAAAGATGACATTTTGAATGAGGCTTTCAACGTCGATACTCAAGTAAATTTTAGCATGTTAATTGAATTGAATTTATTAAATTTCATTTTTGAAATGCAAGATTAACTAATTTAGTTTAATGATTGTAATAAAATTTCAAGGTCACAGTGTTGATACTAGATACACCGGCCCTCCACCTATTTTTTACTCCACTACATCTACCACTGATGTATGTAACTAGTAAATGTTTATAAATATTACATGTGAATAACATTTTTATATTAATGGTATTCTAATATATGATTTTGGATGTTGAATAGGTTAATATTGGAGGTTTCGAGGGAACACCTCCTAGTGCCAATGGAGTACAAACCTTCACATAGGTAATAGAATAAAGAGTTTAACTAATGAATTGTACTTAATAGATTTGTGTAGCTTATATTCATATCATTGATTACATTTCATTTCACATATTTCAAACTCAAATCATTACTCCACATTGTATAACTAATAACTAGATGTTGATAGATGACAAAATTTTAATTACAATATATACTTTTTGAAAGTCAACATAAGTAGTGCTGCAATTACTAGACATACTATAAGTAATAAGTAGGAGCAACTGCTAATTACATTTTCTTATCATGGCATTCCATTAGACCAATTTTTATTGAGGCATTTTTTCAAACAGTTCACTGCCTTGTCTATGCTATGGATGCTTGGAAAAAATCTATGAAAGAATAATAGTAAGAAATAGCATAAACAAGGAAATGAGTTGTTTGAAAAAATGCCTCAAAGAAATGTGGTCTCATGGTGATGTACATCACCATGAGACCCAATTTGCCTCAAATAAACATCACCATGAGACCCAATTTCTTTGAGGAATTTTTTCAAACAACTCACCACCTTTTCTATGCTACCACATTTTCCATACATGTCTACCAAAGAATTTTATCAAATAGTTCACTTCCTTGCTACTATGGCTAAAAGCCTAAAACAAGTGCTTTCCAACAAACTATGGATGGTTGGAAAGAATCTATCAAAGCATAATAGTAAGTAATAACATAGACAAGGTAGTGATTATTTTGAAAAAAATGCCTCAAAGAAATGTGGTCTTATGGTGATGGAATGGCATTACATCACCATGAGACCACATTTCTTTGAGGCATTTTTTCAAACAACTCACCGCCTTAAGAATAGAAACCGAGCCTTTAGCCAAAATTCCCCTCCAAATCCTTTTCAAGGTCCTCATCCTCATCCTCAATTTACCAATACATGGAAGCTTCCACTTCTTATTCCACTTGTTCATATCCCCATCCCTCCCTCTTCATGTCATGATTTCCCACCATTTCATAACCAAGACCACACTATACCATCTACCCCATCCCAACATAATACCATAGAGAAGGCAATGAATTATTTGAAAAAACTCCTCAAAGAAATGTGGTCTTATGGTGATGGAATGCCATGACACATTTGTTTGTCATGGAATTCCATCACCATGAGACCACATTTCTTTGAGGCATTTTTTCAAACAGTTCACTGCCTTCTCTATGCTACCACATTTTTTGTACATGTCTACCAAATCATTTTATCAAATGGTTCACCACCTTGCTTCTATGGATAAAGGCCTAAAATAGGTGATTTGGAACAAGCTATGTGTTGGAAGATTTGCAACATGAGCATGAAGTATGGATGATTGTGCTAGTTATTCCTATGTTGTCATTGATGTCAACATGGTAATAAATACATGGTGATAACTGTATGGAAATTTTGCTTGGTTTAATCGAAGTTGTTCTCTACTGATAATAATCCTTTGTGATGGATCAATATGTTGGTATTTGATTCCAGAACTCATCACAAGATCTGATATGAATTTGATCTCTTAACCATGTTTTATTGACTCATTCAAACATCTATATCTTGGATCTCGAGACATCTTTTTCTATGAACACAAATTTATCTTTGAATTTTTTTAACTCTATATTCTACAATTGTTCTGTGTGAGGTATACTATGTGGGAGGCTCCACATTCTACTAAGGTGAACATTCTTATACTATGGTTTTGTTGATAGTCTCTTTATTGGTAGTATTATGGGAAATTTATGTGTTCTAAGATCCATAAGGTGTTTTCTTTGAGGATTAATTGTTGGTTTGGAGAATTGTGGTTTAGTCTTGGTCGACTTAGCAAATGCAATATATTATGAAGACTAATAGTCAACTCATCATAACGTACTAAATGATCAAATATTATATGGTGCTGATAAAGAAAGGTTTTGATTATTTTGTGTTCATCCAATTAGGCCGACCTAATTGATGAATAATATATACTAGTATATATACAAGATAGAAGCAAGTGAAAAGGGGGTGTAAATGTATGTGAACATATGTGTGTGTGAAGAGAACGATAAGTGGATGCATGTGTATGAACAAGAGAGAAAGAAGGAGAAGGTCAGAGCCTAAATTAATTTACCAGTAATATAGATTTTTTGAGTGATGAAGTACTTTATATTCTGAGCTTCAACAGAACTGAACCTTACACATTGAAGGTGTATTCCATCAGTTCATTATTTTGGCAATGAGCCACCATCATTATATCTTGGTAGTGAGCCATCTTTTGTACTCATGTTGTGAGCCTTTTAAGGACAGTGAGTCTTGTAATATTTTGTATCTGGATATAATATTGTGAGTTGACCCTCACAGTGGTTTTTCCCATTCTGGGTTTTCCATGTAAAAATATTGGTGTTCATGTGTATGATTGCACTGTCTTGTTTCTATATTCTCTCTTGCTGATTCAATTAAAATTGTGATAATAGTGAAGTGGATTTTATTATCGATTTGTAGAATACTGATTCACCCCCCTTCTTAGTATTCTGGATGTTCAACACTATGGGTAGGGAAAATAGCAAGCATGATAGTAAGAAATACATAGTTCAATAAGTACTCAAAATTTTGTTTGTTATCTCATACATTATAAGCCATGACATGCATCGCTATTGTAGTTTGTGTGATTGAATAATTTGTTTTTTTTTCAGATGTTGCAAGTAGAAACACCTCCAAATGTTCATAGGGCAATGGATCTTGGTGTTTCTTCTGCTATAGACTCCTCGATGCCTCTCACGGGGGTATGAGGTAGATTACTAATTTTCAAATTACATTCGTTGTTATAGTTGTTAGTGAAATGTCGAACAATTATTGATTCATAGTTTAATTTCTCTTTGGATGGTTTCTATAGGAATTCAACATGCCTCCACATGGGCATACAAATATTTCCCTTGAGGAGAGTGATTGTCTAGTGGTGGTAAGTGATTATTTTGTTAAATATATCATTTTTAATAATGTAATTTCTATATACTAATGTAACAAATAAGGCTTGACCAAGAACTAAAACATAGGAGGAGTACTAGGAGCACTCCTCGAACTCAGAGTAAATGAATGAAAAAATCATCGCCATTTGACCGACTAGCAAAGGGAAAGAGTTTGTTTCAAGACCTTGCAGGGCAATGACTTTTGATTCTAGGGTCCTTTGTTGTATGCCTATATGGAATTTTTGGACATATTTTGTATTGCATATATTTGACACTGTATACCTATATGGAATTTTTGGACATATTTTGTATTGCATATATTTGATATTGTATTCTTATATGGCATTCTTGTAAGCCTATATGGCTATTTTGTATATATTTTATATTTATATCGACATATATTGATGTATGCCTACATGGCTATTTGGTTCATACAAATATTTTTTATTGATGGTGTCCATATTTGCATTATAAATCCATGGTTCAATAGATATGAGTTATGTGTATTCAAGTGTATACTTTACAACTTATGTGTATAATTTGTGACTTATGTGTATCCCAATGTATACTTTATGACTTACGTGTTTTCATATGTATACCTTATATTCATTCATATACTTTGTATTAATATGTATACTATGTATTCATGTGTATAATTCAAGGCTTACATGTATTTGAGTACTTGTGATCCACTTATTTACATGTATGCTTCACTTATTCACGTGTATACTTATTAATTGGTTAGCCCTAGTATTGATCATTGCTGTCGTTCATGGTTTGTCTTGAATATTTGTTAATTGATGCTAAACAACTTCAATATTTCCAAAAATGATTCACCAACGATTTATCATTTACTTATGTGCTAATTCAATATGGAATCCAAGGAAGAGTTTAAAAGGGATAAAGCTAGGAGGAGAGGGAAGATATCCATTTATAGTGTACAAGCTATTGTACATTCTCTATAAAAACCTCTAATGGATCTTGTATGCTTTGCTATCTTGTTTTCTACTTTTCATATCCTATTTTCATAGGTGGATCATCACTTCTCTCAATTTTTTCCTTCTCCTATTCTAGGTCCTCACCTCCGCTTGTGGTATTCTAAAATAAGCTCTAGTTTGTGTCACAAGCACCTACTAAGATTCAAATGAGTCATTAGTTTTCCCCTTAGTTGTCTTGGGTGATTTTATTACTTCTTGGCTGGTTACAATGTATTTCATAGTTAATTTTGTGGAGATGGAACCTCTCATTCTTTGTAGTAGGACATTTTAGGTAGATTCCTCTTCAATAAGAACTAGAGTTAATTGTTTCTTTTGTTTTCTTTGAAATACTCATTGGAGTGGGGTTAAGATAATTTAAATGGAATATATGGTTAGTAGATGCATAGGTTGTGATTTTTTCTAGCACAAAATCTACTTTTGTAATTAGCTACTTGGTTTGGAAACTTGGAGGTTTTGATTTTTACTCCTTTTTCATCACCAAAAGATATTATTGTTATTTCACTTACTTGGATTTGAGGCTTTTTTAGAGTGAAGGAATAGGTAGGATTGAAATGATCCTTTTCATATATGTCATCCCATTTATTACCTAAGGAAAAGTGACTTGGTTTTTCCACCATGTGTCCAAATTATTGCCCATATTTTAACCAATTACTTATTCTATATATTCACTCCAATCTAGCTTCAAAGAATGCATTTTTTAATTATAGGTGATATGCAAGAGTTTTTTTCTAGAATGTTTGATATGATTGTGAAGGAGTAGAAATAGGGGTTGTAATATCTCATGTATCAACATATATTTATACCTCTTCTTTGGTCTATTTTTAGCTTCTATTTATGGTCGAGGCTCTAGTGTGAACTTATTAACATCATTGTTCATGATTCTTTTTAGCTAGGTCATAAACCACCATGTGCGCTCATATTTCAATTGACCTATGATTAGGTTTAGCTATAATTCTTTCAATTTATTTCTAGAATATTGAAACGTTTCCTCTTTACAACAACCATATTGTTGTAAGGGCAAGGAGGATAATTAAAAAATGTCTTCCCCTTGCTAGAATTGAGGATGATCATACAATATTTTAAGAGTCATGTAGCCTTATCATTTGTGATTAAAGCCATAATAGAAATAAAAAAGTTACCTAAATACTAATATTAATAATAATCAATTTAATGTAAGTATGAGATCCACATAGTAATTGGATCATAACCAGTTCAAGTATGAAAAGGTTTAGGATTTCCTCAACTATTTTGACACCTAGATGTTTTACCTCTTTCATGCAATCATATGCTTTTGGTGTGGAAAACTCAAACTTTTTAGCTATCGTGTGAATCTTTCTATTTTCTGTTGTTTTGCATGCCATTATAAGAGATTGATCCGGTTGAATGTAGCTCGAAGTGATTGGGAGTGTTTGGGTGTGAAAGAGGACCATTCCCAATAGATATGTACCCATTCAAATGTGTTGAAACAATTCATTTGGTCATATGAGTTGAGAATGAAAGTTGCACCACTTTGCAACTTTACACTGTGATGGGGCTTTTAAATTTCAAAGGAAGGAGGCTAGGGTTTTAGGGTTTAAAGTTACCCAGGGTGATGTGAATTATAAATTTTTGAAACCCTCTTGTTATGTTTCAACGGTGACTTGCTACTGAAGGTAACCGGTCACTTAAGTGATTTGGTTGAGCCCTTTCCTTCGTGCTCTTACCGACCCCTTTCACCCAACCTGTTGGTCTTTTTCCTTCACCAGGGCTTAAAATTATATACTGCCAAGGGTTGTACCGGCCGGTCCCACCTGAATATTCTAATGTTCGTGCATGCTATTTGGTTAACCGTTTGATCATGGGTTTTGATCTGAACCGTTTCTCACAAACCTCACAAATTTTCCTGCTGATGTCATTAAGAAGTGTGAGGTTTGCAAGATGCCACCATCTGGCATGTACGAAGGGGCGAGGTTTTTTCCTGAGGTGCCAACGATGACAAGTGGTGATCTTTTCACCAGCGGAGGGATTTAATTACGGGATTAATAATAATTTTCCCTCGCAGACCTCGCATGAGCACGGTAAATGTCTCAAAAGTACCACGAGGTCTGCGAAAGGGCGACACGTGACCTGGTTCTTGGAGCGTCATGGCTAAATGGGACCAACTGTCTGGTTGCGACCTCCTATTTTCATGGGTTTTGATTGGCTACGGTTTTTTAGGGTGCTGAGGTGGATTTTTAACACTTGATTGACTCAATTTGAGTCATCTGACTTTCCAAGTCCATTCAGCATCAATGGTACAATTTCAAAGAAATTACTGATCGTCTGTGTGATGAGCTTTCACACTCTAAAGCTTATTTTATTAATGGCTCGAGCATTCCAGAGGATTTCCTCTTGATTTTCTCTAGCATGCGAACGATGCACTCCTAATAGAAGCAATTATGGTGGATACACTAGCCACTTAAGGCTCAAATGCTTGTTTTGCATTCAAGCAATTAATGTCCCTCGCACCAATTCACTCTATAAATGCTTGGTGAAATGACCCAATGTTATCATTATATTTTTTGAGCTGTTTTGTTTGCAGGTGGTGGTTATTCTCTTGTATTCTGTGAAGCTATGAATAAATCTATAGGGCACAGGAGTGCTCGAGTAGGAGCCAGGAGTCGCTAATTAAGAAGGAGCAACCTGCTCCTAGAACACCTGAGGTCACTACTAAGAGTGCTGGCAAGAGGCCAGAGCGTTGTGCATCCCCTGTGTTGATTTCATCAGATTTTGATGATAACGGGTCCAAGACTGACTCGGATTATCGGTGTTACCTGGTGGCGTTGACTAAGCTCATGGGAGTGAACGAGGAGGCCCTTGTAGTCGAACCAATAACTGCAGTGGCACTGAGCCAAGTTGTTGGATGTAGTGCTGAGGTGGATAGAGGAATGAAGGCGGTTTCGCTTTTGATTGAGGTGAGAACTCAGAGTGGTCATTTGTACTGGGGCTATGTGTCTACTTAGTGGTTGCTGGTGTTGGGTCTGCTGGGCGGTCTTTTTTCTAATGTTTCATCTTGTTGATAAGGATGTGCGCGTGCCTGAAATGTTTTTTGTTTTTCTCTGACTGGTTACTGTGTAACCATTTTTTGATTCCTCAGATCATGCACCTTGTTATCCAATTATGAGGAATGTGAATTTAAATTTCATTCTAAATGAAATTCAATTTTGAAATTAACAATGTAGCCTAATGCTTTATTGCTCTTCTGTCCTATAAAGGAGATTTCACGGCTCATTGTTATGGTGGAGATTTTGGATCCATAAGGTTTTGAGTATGTACATTTAGTTTTACTACATGATTTTTAAGGTATTATTTACGAAATCATTATGGGTTGGGAATAGTATGAAATAAGTATGCTATACTTTTGTAATTACTGATATCAAAAGAAATCTAAAAGAATTAAGACAATTTTCTCTCATGTGTATGTGTTATGGATTATGAATGGATTTATCGAGGGTTTGTTCATTCAGTTTCAATGGTGTATTTGAAAGTGTAACTTGTTCTCCTACTTTAACTTAATGAGTTAATCAAATGGTTGATTTTTTTTTTCATGTTTATGGTCATACACTCAGGATTCACTAAGGAGTATTGTTTTAATATACTGGAAGATCTCATAGTAGCAAAACATTATGGTGATAATTTTATAATATCTGAATTATGTTTTATATGACTCCCGACCAATGAATGAGGCACTGGATAGTGTCGGTAAAATTCTTCCAGGTGTAGGATTGTGGCTCTAAGCATGGTGATTCAATATCTGAACATTTTAATGAATATCAAACACTATCTCTTTTGAGATATAAATCTTATGATAATTTTTAGTCTCTTTGCTTTGGGACATCCGTTATTATTCTTAGGTTTTGCCACAACCAAGGTAATTGTTGTTTGATTGTGTGTGTGGGGACTTCATCTGTAAGAAGAAGTGTTCTTATCATTCATAGAACAATCTTATGAACACATGAAGGTTCACCCACCTTGGTCTTACAGAGCCAAAAGTGTAGGAGATGTTAATCTTTGACTAAATCTCGTTATTTGGCCACTAGCCTTTGTAGTTCTTTATAATAGAGGTTGGATACCTCTTAGAGAATTGCAAATCCTACGTGGAAAAAACACCAACACACTGCTTGCATTTGACAACTTGTTTCTCAATAGAAAAGTCGTCAACACTGAAAAATGCCTCTAAGATAGAAAAAACCCAAGAGAGGTTATTGTAGAGGGTCCCAACATGATCTTAGAGCTTCAAATGAAGAGTTTGCAAGCATCACAATTTTTGAGTAATAGCCCATCAAAGATTGCAACCATTTTGCACTTTGGACTCTCAAGGGATCAAGCTGATTGAACATAAATCAAAGTGATTGGGGATGTTTGGGTGAGGAAGAGGACCATGCCTAGTGTAAACATACCCATACAAATGTATTGGAACAGTCCATTTGGTCGTACGAGTTGTGAAACAAAAGTTGCACCACTTTGCAACTTTACACTGCTTGCATTTGACAACTTTTTTCTCAACTGAAAAGTCATCACCACGGGAAACTGCCTCCAAGATAGAAAAAATAAGAGTGGTTATTGTAGAGGGTCTCGATATGATCTCGTAGCCTTAGATAGAGATTTTGTAAGCATGATGATTTCTGAGTTATAACACATCAAATATTGCAGCCATTTTGCACTTTGGATTCTTAAGGGATCAAGTCGGTTGAACGTAGCTCAGAGTGATTGAGCATGTTTGGGTGTGAAGGAGAACCATGCATAATATAAATGTACCCATCTAGACATGTTGGAATAGTCTGTTTGGTCATACGAGTTGTAGAATGAAAGTTGCACCACTTTGCAACTTTACACTAGTTACATTTGACAACTTTTTTCTCAATTGAAAAATTGTCACCACGGGAAAAAACCTCCGAGATAGAAAAATCAAGAGATTTTATTGTAGAGGGTCCCAACACAATCTAATAGCCTTATATGGAGAGTTTTTAAGCATCATTGTTTACGAGTTATAGCCCGCCAAAGATTGTAGCCATTTTATAGTTTAGACTCTTAAGGGATCGAGCCGATTGAATGTAGCTTAGAGTGATTGGACTTGTTTGGATGTGAAAGAGGACCATTCCTAGTGTAAAATTAGCCATACAAATATTTTGAAATAGTTCGTTTAGTCGTATGAGTTGCATAACGTAAGATGCACCACTTTGCAACTTTGCACTACTTGCATTTGACAACTTTTTCCTCAACTAAAAAGTCTTTACAACAAGAAATAACCTCTAAGATAGAAAAAACATAGAGAGGTTATTCTAGAGGGTCCCAATGTGATCATATAGCCTCAAATGAAGAGTTTGTAAGTGTCAAGATTTTTGAGTTAGAGCCCATCAAAAGTTGTAACCATTTTGCACTTTGGACTATTAAGGGATCAAGTCAGTTGAACATAGCTAAAAGTGATTGGGTGTGTTTAGGTGTGAAAGAGGACCATGCATAGTGTAAAAATACCCATCCAAATGTGTTAGAATAGTCTATTTGGTCGTACGAGTTGCAAAATGAAAGTTGCACCACTTTGGAACTTTATACTACTTACATTTGACAACTTTTTCCTCAATTGAAAAGTTGTCACCATAAGAAAATGCCTCTGAGAGAGGTTATTGTAGAGGGTTCAAATGTGATCCCATAGCCTCAGACAAATATTTTGTAAGCATAAATTTTTTTGAGTTATAGCTTGTGAAAGATTGCAACCATTTTGCACTTTGGACTCTTAAGGGATCAAGCCAATTGAATGTATCTCATAGTGATTGAGCATGTTTGGGTGTGAAAGAGGACCATTCATAGCATAAATGTACCCATATGGACATGTTTGAAATTTTTTTTGGGTCGTATGACTTGCAGAATGAAAGTTGCACCACTTTGCAACTTTACACTACTTGTATTTGACAATTTTTTTCTTCAACTAGAAAATCATTACCACAAAAAAAAAGAGAGAGTTTATTGTAGAGGGTCCCAATGTGATCTCATAGCCTTAGACGAAAAATTTTTAAGCGTCAAAATTTTCGAGTTATAGCTTGTGAAAGATTGTAGCCATTTTGCACTTTGGAATTTTAAGGGATCGAATTGGTTGAATGTAGCTCAGAGTGATTTGGCATGAAGGGATAAAAACTCATAACCTTTAGGGTACCTAAGGAAGCTTTATATCACTTGTGAATGCACATCAACCTTGAAAAAAATCCTTTGAACTTGAATATCAGAGAGAAACATCTTCTTTGAAGTTAATAACAACCACTGGCATGCCTTTGAACTTGAATATCCTTGTATTCCAGTTCTAATATGAGTATTGTATGTATTGCCTCCAAATTATAAAAATTGACACCTCTTGAATTTGTACAGTGGTAGGACTTACACAACCTCTAATATTTACATTGTTTTGGTGATTTAGGAAATTAAATTCTCTTTATAGATCACATTCCACTTTGCACAAGCATACCAATGAAAAAATAACTAAAATTAATGCTTATGGACCTAAGGACTACCCACTTAAATCCTTTTGGACTATATTTCCTCTTGTAATTGCACTCCCTTTAACTAAGGTTTGCAAAATTTTGTGCAATCTGTCATTAATGACCGTCTTCAAAAACCTTCAAGTATGCCCTTATAACTCTTATTACTAAAATCTCATGTTTGTCATGAGATTTCTGCCCCTTTTACAACTGCGATCATGCATAGCTCATAAAAAAGTAATTAAAGTCAAAGGTACTAATAATACTTATGAGGATGAACAATACAATATAGGTTAGCTCTATGGATCACTCAAGGGTCCATTTAGTTAGGAGAAGTCAAAGGTAATCTTTTGTAGAAATGTATGGTTAGTAGGATTTATCCTAGTCAATGAACATGTCACCATAGCTTTACAAGCTTTCCTCATATCTACTTAACTCAACATATCCATATTTCACTAAGCCCAAGGTTGGCTCTCAATAGGATATACCAATAGGAAGCCATGAAAGTAGAAATATATCATCCTTGTAGTTATGCACATAATCCAAGGGTGGGTACCTTGTATCACAAGCTCAAGCATACAAAAATTATATATTGGGTGTTTTCAAACAAGAATCACATACAAAATTCATTAACAAGGATTGAAAGGATTTGAAACTAAGCTCAATATGACCATAATATACATTAATAAGCTCATGAAATAATACAATGACACACCTAATACTATTACCAATGTACTATGAATGAAAACACTCAAAAAATACTTACTAGACCACAACCTCAACTATCATGATTGAATGAAATATGAACCCCTACACCTCAATCAACATAATCTAATGTACCTATTGCACCTTTCGTTTGATATAACAACATGAAATCATACAAAATGAGGCATGAATCACCAACGAGATCATGATATGATTAGACACAAACAAATAAGAATGAATACATAAGAAATCACATTTTTGAAAATAACAAAGCATGAAAAAAATTCATACAATATTTCCTATCTATAATGTTTGCAGATCTCCACTTCTTCAACATAATAGAATGGAAGAATAAGTAACTATCAAAATAAAAACTTCAGGTTTAAAAATAAAATAAGAAGTAGAGAATTTTTGTAAGTAAAATGTACATGTGAAAGGCACATAGCTTGGTCAACACTAGAAGAAATTTGATACATCACCATGAAATTGGAAAGGTAGTGGGTTGTTTGAAAAAATGTATCCAAGAAATGGGGTCTCATTGATGAGCCTAGTTTTTCATCCAAATTTGGGGAGAATCTATAGTTTATTTGTTGAAGTTGACATGGACTTTGATATTAAATGTTGATATTTCTATAGAGTTTTCCTCAAACCATAGACATTGGGTTTAATTCCATTTTTTCCAATTTTCATGACATTAGCCTATGATGTGGACTATCTATATTAATTTTGCATGTGGTTAATGAATGTTCTTTAAGGTGGTTATAGATGTAAAATTATTATGCGTACTAACATTGCCATGCAAACATACTTGAGGATAGTAAATTGAGAAATGCAACTGCTAGCTAGTCATGTAGAGGAATCGTTCGAAGGTCAATTGAAGGATGACGACAGGAGATTCCCCATGTCAGTCGCATGTAACCACCTTATATTGATCTTTCACAATGTTGAGCAGTTGTGAGAGTTACTGCAACATTGAGTCTACGTTTGGACATGCATGTCTGAACGGATTCCCTACGTGTGTAACCACCCTGCCATTATTTTCTTTGCTTTCCCTAAATGGCATCCTCTAAGTTAGTGGAAGTTGACTGCCTTGTTTAGTTGATAGCATAAATAAGGTTCAAATATTCCTTCTTTAGGAGGTTGCCAAGTTGCTGAATTATTGATGTTGTATGATCTGATAGTATACTAAGCATTTCCAAACATGATACTCTTTTGTATTTGCATTTCCTAATGAATAAGATGAAGTTCTGAGTTGAGCATTTGATTTTACATTAGTTTTAGAGGATACTCATCCAAGGGGGCCCACTTGGTGATTAATCCATTCTTTAGTTTAGTTAGATTAGTTATTAGTTTCTGCTTAATACTTAGGTAAGAATCTAGCACTGACTATTCCTACAACCACTAGAATGAACTATTATGTGACTATTCCTGCAACCAAAGCAGACATAGTAGTTCCCTATTTTTTGTTCAAATTTTCATTCCTATCATGCATGTTCAACTTATTTTAATTTTTGGGTGATGTTCAACATTTACTTTGTTCCTTTCCATACAATTTACTTTCAATATTGAATCTTTCTTAGCCGTAGAATGAAGATGACTAATTTAAAGTTCCTAGTGCACATACTATGTTGATCCATTTCAAGTTCATGTCCCTGAGTTGAGAATTTAAATGCACCTTCATGATGGTTAAAATGGCTATTTAGATTAGATGTACAATCTTTGAATTACGACTATAAAGACTTAGTTATTAAAATCATTATAGGAGGCTGAATTTTTTGGCACCGTTGCCGGGGATGGTGTCAAACTAGGGAGTTCTTTGGAGTCATTTCTAGTTTTTTCTACTATAGTATTTTCTAGAGTTTTCTCTTAGTATTTAGAAATTATGATCCACTATTTTTTCACCAATTCTTTATGTGAGTTGGCTGATGCTGAGTGATACTGCATGCATAGAAGAAGAAGAGATGCTTATGGGAGATTCGTTCTTAATAATCCAGAACCATTTTAGCTAGTAGAGCTTCCAAATCTACCCAAAAATGAAGAAGAAGAAGATCCATACCCCTTTGTTGATACATTTTCTGACTTAACTAGTTTTGAAGTTTCCCTTGTGTTGTGCAGTTTTCCAACAGATGGCCCACTGAAAGTGGGGACCCTCTTTCTTGCTCTTTTGGTTTTCGCTTTGGTGTTTTGGCCCTTCAATTTTGAGGATTCAATCGCTTGGGAATGTGCTTGGATGTTTATCTTGCTTCGATTCTGCGCCCCCCCCCTTTTGATTTATATTGAAAACCTTAAGTTCTAGGCTCATTCTGGTTTTTTCACTATTTTCAAGAAAATCCACTCCTCACGGAATTTCTCGGTTTCCTTTCAAAAGCTCGGTGACAACTGCTGTTCATCAAAAATCTAGAGATTTTGGTCTTCCATGGAATTCCGTTGTGACCAGATTTCTCCAAGGGTCCGTTGCTTTGTCAGGTTCCCGGGTTTTGTTTCACCTGTCTTGTCGATTGCATTAATGCTCGATTGTACAACTTCTACGATGGTGTCAAATCGACTTTTGGGAAGTTTTGTGTCATTTTGAGTTTCATCATTTTCTTCCTATTTGTTTGGAGTGCTTCTTCTTGAGTGCTATTGCTGGATTATGTGTTTGGGATTGGGTTCAATTGTTGCAATTAGATTTTTTGAGTGCCATTTACATTTTGCTCAGACTTTGTGGTTTCTTGTCGACTTCCTTTGTTTTGATTTCTCTGTCCTTATGGTATGTACATGATGATTTCTCTCTTTCATGATTGAAATGAATTGTTTTATGATTTGTGTGTACATGCTATGAGTCAGAACACTGGTATGGTAGGGTTTTGTGATTGAGGCTTGGGTTTCTGGTTTTCATTTGGGGCGCTTTCATGTTGTTCATGTTGCTATGATTTTCCTTGTTGAATGCATGTGTTTCTTTGGAATTTTGGGTTTTCTTGGGTTTGAGTTCTTGCTAGTTTTAGTGTTATATATTTTGAAGCTGGGGGGATTTCCCCTTTTGTTCGAGTTCCATTCCCAGGTGGGTTTTCTGAGCTTATATTTCAACTCTATCCCAAGGTAGCTTCCCTGTATTGTCCAGTTCGAACCTTCTGTAAACCCTTGTGAACAAGAAAGATGAGCCTAAGCTTATTCTGTGCGCTCATGGGAGAGGTTTTGGGTTTCGTACCTAGGGCATAACCAGTCCCTCTCGGTTTACTATGAGGTGGTTTTCAAATTCAAGGATGATTTGTAGGAGGTCTAGATCGATCTGGTTTCAAGCTCCAGTTCCTCAAATTTGTGATCATTTGATCAATTTGAGTGGGGTCGAGAGAAAATGTAGGTATTTGGGTTTTCAGAGTCTTCGCAAAATTCCTTATCTGCCGAAATTCCCCGATTTCCCATTTTCCCTTTGATTTTTGAAATGTGCTTTGATCTGTGCCTGCCTCACAGATTTCCGGTACCTTCGAATTTCCCCGGTTTATCCATTGCTTGGTCGTTTTCCTGAAATTGGGCTTAAGTGGTAAAAATTGCATTGAATTCGTTGGAATCCGTGCCCTCGGGATTTTCCCGAATGTTCTTGACTCCATCATTTTTTCAGAATTCTTAAACTGTTGCCTTTCTCGAGGATTTTTGTCAGAGGAAGATTTTCTTGAGGTCATGCTGAAAATGAAGAATCAAGAGATTGCGTGAATGTTTGCTTGGTTATTATGCATTTGATGATTGATTTAGCTTGTTCTAAGGCGTATCATGTGATTTCTTTGTTAAATTGATTGATCAAATGATGGATTGGATGCTTGTATGCTCATTTCGCTGGATTCTGCCTGGTCCAGATTTTCCTGGAATTCCTCTCCAACCTGGATTCCATGAGGGGGGTTAAAAACACAAACTTTGAGACGATTAATTTTTTAAGGGTTTTGAGCATTTTGTCTTATTATGGATCTTGTATTGAGGAATGAGTTTATCATTTGTGCTGATGGATTTAGCTGAACTTTATGCTATGATGGATCTTATTTTGGGTGTATTTATTGTATGTAGATAGAATCAGGTTAGGTTGTTGTTGGGCAGAGCAAGGGAAAGGTGATGGATCCAAATGCTGAAGGTTCAACTATCTCTGAGGCAAAGAGAGTTAAAATGGACATCAAGAGTAGAATGCTAGAGAGCAAGATGAATTCCATTTGGTCGGGGATCACTGGTACAAATGTTGGAATGTGGGACTATGAAGAATTCAAGGCAGGGATGGCAACACAAAGCCTCCCTTTGTTAGCTAGAAGGACATTGGAGTCTGGGTTGACACATGCGGTTGGATTTCCTTCTATGGTCTAGTGTTATGAGTTGGTGCTGGAGTGTTCTAGGAACTATGACAAGGGTACACAAAGGATAGTTGGTCCTCAGGGAAGAATTGTGGCAAACTTCGACCCTGTATCTATATCTCAGACCTTTGACATGCCTGATCAGTCTCATGTTGTGGCCTTCGACATGGATTTAGTGAAGAAAAATTATGAGGAGAATGTTTTCAAGTCCCAATAGGTTATCAATTCTTGGTTGGAGAAACCCAAGTCCCACTTCTCCAAGCTACCCAAGTAGCTGTTCAGACTCAAGTTCAGGAGGGATTATTATGATGCTATCACAATCCTCAGTAGAGTAGTAGGATTGAAAAATGTAGGAGTGCTTGAAAGTTGGATGTTCAATGTCATTGCACAGATGGAGCAAGGTGTAGATTACCATTGGGTAGGCATTATAAGTGCAATAATACTTGAGCAGATGTGCAATGTCCTAAAAACAAAGACCTTCACAATGACCTCCTATTTGGTATATGCACTTGCAAGGTTTTACCAATACAAGGGATTGAGCACCAAAGGTGTGTTTGGGCAAGATGTAATTTATGAAGTATATCCACAACTACACTTGGTTGGTGGAATCTATAGGAGGGTGAATGATGCATTCACCATGTACATAACTAGGCTGCTGTAGGGTACTGAACATGTTTGGATTTTAGACAAGGCCAAGGAATTAGTCAAAAGGTTTGGAGCTTGGTTGATTCAGTTCCCCACCTTTTCTTACATAAGGATTGATGGTTGTAAGAGGGATCCATACAGACTCCCAAGATACCCTACATACCATGTTATATTGTTGGAGGTCACAAGATAGATTTGTGACTTTGATGTTATTATAAAGGGGGAGAAGCACAAGATCGGATTTGGCATTGACTTCCCTCTGAAGATAGGCACTAGTGAAGTATGCCCTTCTATCCAATCAACCCACACTTTCGAAGAAGACATGAGCACTCTTGGTCTCTCCTTCCATTCCAAAAGAGACAGGCTTGATATAACTAGTGAAGCACAAAAGAAGGCTAGCAAGGAGTATAGCCACAAGGATGACATAAAAGACTATTGGGATAACATTAATGATGAATTTGAAGCCAAAAATAAGAATTTCTCCAAGACTCCAGTGAGCTTAGTGCAGGGTTAGAAGATTAAGGATGTTTCTAATCAGGTTGAGGAGAATGGGAATCTCATCTAAGGTCATATCTTTGAGGCTGTGAAGGACAAGCTAGTTGGAGAGGTTGATTGGCTGGAGGAGGAAAAGATAGAACTAGAAAAAATCATGGCTCCATTGATTAAGTACACCAAGTTGTGGCTCAAGCACATGATGTTAGAGTTGGAAAGTGAAGGTGTGCCATGCACTTATGACTTAATGGGAGACTTGGAGTCTCACTCTGCTTCTAAAGAGTCACATGAACAAGACCCCAAAGGTAAAACCAAGGTGGGATCTCCTTTCAAAATCAAGATTAAAGATGTTCAGGTAGGAGAAGCAGGGAAACAGAGAAAGCCCATAGCCAAGAAGAGGAGGCATGTTTCAAAGAAGAAGGGGGCTGAGAAAGATGAAGAGGAAAAATAAGTAGATGCCAATGTCCCTTTACCTAAGAAAATGAGACTTGTGAGGTTATCATAGAAGGAAAATAAAAATTCCAAGGCAGATAAAGAGGCCGAGACACCTGTGGTGGAGGTAGAGAGCTTGGGAGAGAAGACATAGGTGTATATTAGGAGGTCAAGGACTCCTTCCCCCAAAGATGTTGCACCTAAAGGAAGTATTCCTATGACTGCTCCTACCACTGAACATGAGGACATCCCTCCTTCTCATGAGACTGGAAATGTGCCAGATGAACCTAAAGATGTTGAGGATCCTAAGGACCTGGGAGAGGAAGAAGTCCAGGAGGATGATCTCTACAATGCTGAAGTGGAAATAGACAAAGTAATGTAGTCTCCTTTGGTGGCTTATGCAAATTTTCCTGTAGAAATTCATTAGGATAAATCCCCTCAAAAGGAGGAGATACTAGCCAAGATTCCCTCACCAACACAAGATAAGGGGGGGGGGCACTATAAGGAAAAGGAGGATTCAATTAAAGAGATCCCTAAGGAGCTAAGAATTGAAAAGGGTACACCTAGTGTTCAACATGAACAAGGTGATGGGCAGGATAGGCTACAGTCAAAATCCACTATTCCAGGCTAGTTAGATAAAGAATTGAAGAGCAAGAAGATTGTAGTGGATGACACTCCTCCCAATTGGGATGACCTACTGGCTAATATTGGAAAGGGAAAGACAAAGAAGAAAGCCAGATTCATTTCTAGGATTGAGAGGGATGAAGCGAACAACAGAGTGGTCCATATTGCTACTCTTGCTCTTGATAAGGATAGAGATGATGTGACTGGGAAAGATTACAATGTGCACACTATCAATCTTGGGAATGCCTCCATGGAGCAGGACATTGAGGAGTATGAAGGCTCCAGTGCTATGATCCTTGGCAGATTGAGGAAGGAGGTGCATACTAAGCATGTGTTAGAGAAAGAAAATGAGAAGCTCAAGAAATTTTTGTAGGAGTTGATGAAACCCTTGAAATCTATGAGTTCTTCTTCATCTGCTGCATGCTTCCTACCCCAGGAGACAATATCAAAGCTGGAAAGGATGAAGAGCACCACACATGCTACAACCAGTTGTTTGTAGGGAGTGCAAACCAAGGGAGATAATGCCATCAAGGACATCCTATCAACTACATGGGATGCAATGAGATCAACAGATTGGCTAAACACTATGCTAGCCAAAGATAAGGAGGATCTAGATCTCCTACTACAGAAGACAAGGACTATCATGGAGTACACCGAGGATCAATTGGTGAGGGATGGAATTATTCCTCCCTCAAGAGTTGCAAAGCCTTGGGAGTGGTATGAAATTTTGTAGATGAGGCAAAAGGCCTTGAAGAAAGTATACAAACAAGGAAGGCAGATTGAGGAAACTTTGACTGGTATCTATGATAAGTGTATCTCTTTCTTTGGAGTGATGACAGGAAGGAAGAAGTTTGCTCTGAATCATCTTAGCTTGGAGAAATTGAGGAAATGGTGGCGAGAAGTCTACTCTCCAGTCAATGAAGGCCTTGTTACTGAACATCAGTTGGATGATGCTGCAACTTATATTGCAGTTATCGACATGTATCAAGCAAATAAGGCTGATTGGGATAATATTGTGAAGCAGTCAAGAGATGAAATCAAATGCCTTGAGAGGAGAATTAGGGTTTTTCTTGTGCCACCTGTTGCCAACTTGGAAAAAGTATTATTGTTGGTGCATGATAAAGTGGATCATGCTAAAGATAAACGGGGGAAGTAGTTAATGCAGGCCTACATCAGAATTTGTGCTTCCCCATTATTTTCTCCTCTTCCTTCACATACATTGGATCGAGTTTTGGAGACCCCAGGCTAACTTGGATGAAATCGGTGCAAATTTCACATTTCATGTTATTTTCAAATATCTTTTGGCTGACCTCTTGTGTGGCGTGTATTATTATAAACTGTAATTGGGCCGACCTATCTTGGGAGGTTCTCTATAAGTTTGGCATTATGCGTCATTTGTAAGGGGGTAGTAGAAGTAAGAAGAATTTCACACTAAGAGTGAATTGTAAGAGCAAGAATTAAAGTTAGAGTTTAGTTTATCTTTTCAAGCAAGTGCTGTAATAGAAGATTGGAATTGTTGCCACTTTGGGTATTTTAATACAAATAGAGACATTGTGATTTGGTGCCTTTCTTGTGTTAAGTTTTACCTAGCATGGTTCTTGATATTATATCTTTAAAATTGCTTAAATTTATGTAATGTTAGACGGTTTGATAATGCTTAGGGTTTATGCTTGAAGTGTTTGCAATGATCTCTAGTCCATAATTTTTGTAGTTAGTTGATTGTTAGCTGCTTTGCAAAGTTATCCTGGACTTAAAACTGTGCTTAGTTCAATTATCAATGTTTTTTCATTTCAATTGCAATAGGGTTGTCTTGAATGAATATGCATGATTTGAAAATATTTAACACCTTAGAAGATTGCACTATTTTTGTAAGATTGCAGATTTATCTAGGTTAAACAAGAATCAGTTTTAAGGGATTGGTCCATTTCAAGTATTTTATCTTTTGCATTGTTAATCTTAGGGTTAGAATTAGCCTTAGAATTATCTCTGAAACCTTTATCTTTTGTTATTTCTTTTATTATCTAGGTTGATTTTAGGTCTTGAAGTATCAATATATTGCTAGATTTGATAAATTTGAGTTTAGTATTTGCTTGTAGTAAGGTTCCTTTGTGATTACCAACATTTTCACATTATCTCTGAGTTGTTTTATTTGCATTGTCAAGACCTGACATTAGAGACCTTGGGGTTATCTCTTTGTCCATAGAGATTAACCTTTCAAGAGAGATAGGATATCATATTTTGTGCGAGTTGTTGTTGTGCAGAAAACACCATCAACAAATTGGCGTTAGAAGGAGGGCCTTGAATAAGCAAGCTGGATCGATTTCTGTCTACCATTTCTCCTTAGAGGTTCAGAAGAAGAACCAGATCTACTCTAGGAGAAGAGTAATTTAAAGAATTGCAAGCCCCTACTAGGTCAAGAAGGACCAAAAGAAGGGGAAAATCATCATCCACTCAACCACTTCCATCGTCCCCATCATCCTCATCTTCATTAGGATCATCCTCATCCGATTATGAAGTAATTCCTATTCCGCAGCCCCAACCAACCATAAATCAACCATTACCACCCCCACCTCCACTAATGGATTTCCTTTCGAACAACCCATCTTGCTTGATCTTTAATAATTACAATGTCATGCCCAAGAACCCTGAGCACTTTTTGTCTAAGTTCCATACTAATGATCCCAATAGGATGAAAAATGAGCATATCAGGATTTTCTAGACCTGTCTGAGGGATAGAGGAATTAACCATGAGGATGTTGCATGCAGGGTTTTCCCTTATTCCATTAGGGAAGAGGCCTTTTATTGGTATAATCACTTACCTGCTGCCTCTATCAATAATTAGACAGAACTGGAGACTACATTTTTGCAGAAGTTTAAAATTCCCATTAGCGCTAATGAGATTTACATGCAGTTTACCATGGTTAAGAGGGAGATTAATGAGCCTATAGTGTCATGTAATGACAGGTTCCATTGAGCATACACTAGGCTCTAGAAACCTTATATTGTAGATGATGCCACTACCCTAGAGGTCTACTTTAAAGCCCTGGACAACCTTACATCCACCTTCCTTAAATGGAGGACTAATCCCCCAACTACCTTGCTTACTGCATGGACAGAGGTTGCTAAGGTCAGCACAGACTTGAGGAAACATTTATCAAGATCTCTACCAACCTTAAGACTTGTTTCTCACCTGGACAAGTCCAAGCTCTCAACTAGGCTTTGACTAATCGTGCTCCCATAATGAATCCAACATCCTCATTGCCTTTGGTCCCGCATCTAGGTCCTCCAATAAATCAAGCTCAACCAATGATCTCTTATCCTCAGCAAAGGGCCAATCAACCCCTTCATCCACAACAACAGGCTGGTTTCCATACATATTTGCAGAATTCAGAAGTCTTGAATCAAGCTGTTGGTTTTGGAGGAGCATCTAAATACCCACCCGATAATGTGAATTTAACACCACATAATGGTCTATATAAGGAGTGGTTGGATGAGTTATCTGAGCATGTGAAGAAACTGAATATGGAGGTAACCTATTTAAGAAATTAGAATAGCCAACTTCAAGCTGCTCATAAGAACATGCAATCAAATTACAATAGGGAGAACAAGGATGTTGCTAGAGGACATAACTTTGATAGAGGACAATATTCTGACAGAAATCAAAAATTTGAAAGATGACAAGGCTCTGGCTAGAATTATGATAGGGGGAAACATGGTGGACAAGGATTCAATAGAAGGCAACCACCTAAGCATAATAGGCCATGGAATACTGGACCTAATAATGGAGGGGTTCCCATCCCATTGGATCAACCCTCTACTTAGGAGAAGCCTCCAAGTGGTGTGTATTTAGTAGAGGAAACTTTGTTTGGATGGTGCAGGCTCCATAAGAAAGGCCAACATTCTGAGTTAGATTTCTTTGAGTTTCAGACTGCTACTTCCATTTTTCAGTATGAAGTTGAGAAAAATTCCAATGGTCAGGATATTGTGCCCTCAAATCCTTATGATTCCCTAGTAATGGTACTTAATCATGCCCCATTCCCAAAAGGTTAAGAAAATGAACCAAAAGAAGAGTCCAATGACCAGGACAAAGAAATAGAACAGGTGCTAAATGAAGATGAAATATCTCAATTGTTTAATGAGGAAAATGAGAATGATAATTTCCCTTGGATGAAGAGGAATTTGGTGTTGAAGAAGTTCAGATGTTCCAACAACCCACAAAGAAATATGATTTGAGGAATAGACCTAACAGTAGTCCACAGGGAGGAGGCCCTTTCACTACTTCTATTCTTCTGAATAATTTCACTACTCCACCAAACCCGCAAGCTAGTAATAACCCATCTTACTCTCATGTGCCAACACAATACTTGTCAAAGGAAAATAGTGCCGAGGTTTCAAAAGACAGATAGGCTGGTGGCTGCAAGGAGACTCATGTTGATTTGAATATGGATAAATTTGGTGAATATGTGACTGAAGAATTCAAGAAAGTAAAGGTAAGTCTTTCTGCTTTTGAGTTATTAAGAGTCGTTTCTACTAGGAATGCTTTCTTGGGGTCTTTTAATTCAAATACAACACCACAAGGAGTAACTTCCAGTGAGGTAGTTGTCAGATATTTTAATTCATAGGCACCCAAAGGCCAAGGCCAGGTCCCACCTACAGAAAAAGGGAGAGATAAAGATAAGAGTTAGGTTGCACAAGTTGACACCCAATTGAGTCTGTTTCAAGGCAGGATGTTTCGTAATTTTTGTTCTTATCGTTGGGAAGAATCTGCATAATTTTCTTCTGGATTCAACGACCTCTACAAATGTTATGCCTTTTTCTATTTGTAAAGCATTAGGTATTACTCCTATTGCCTCTCAAAATAAGGTCACTCAATTGGATAAGACAGAGGTAAGTGTAGTAGGAGAATTGAACATGATCCCCACACAGCTCACATCAGATCCTAGGGTGCAACAGGTGATTAACATTTAGGTTGCTGATATTATTGATACCTATGGTTTGATTTTGGGTAAGGATTTCACTAAGGCATTGAATGGGTATACATCTACAAACCATTCTCACATGTGGCTACCATGGAAAGGAGTTCCAAATTAGATTAGAATTGAAAGAGGGCCCAAAATGAAGTATGTAATCACTAAATACTAGAATACTTCGAATAAGGTATTAGTATTAGAAGTTAGCATGGAGAATTATGTGTTGGCTGCATCAACCTCAAATACAGAGGAGGTCTTTATGCTGCGGGGCCCCTTTTGTGAATCTACATTGGAATCTAGTGGTCCTGAGGAAGTTGTTATGAGACAAGATGAATCTATATCAAAGATCAGTGGTTCTGGAAGATTGAGTGAACAAAAAAAAGAAACTGATGATCAAGAGGATAGGAAGCTCAGTTTGTTGGATAACTTTCAGGAGTTCATCCAGAGGTGTGTGGAGAATCATATTCACCTTGGCAAGAATATGAATTTTTAAGAATTACTGCTTCCCAATTAGTGCCAAGTCCATAATGCTCCTCATTCTAAGCTAGAATGTGACTTATGTCAAATGACAGTGGAGTAGGTACAAAGGTGCATTAACCCAGTCCCAACTGTTAGGATCAATATACAAAATGAATTAAATAATGATAGGGGTAAAGGCCCAATGCTTCCTGAAGAGCCTCATAACTGCAAAAAAAATAAGGATAACTCAAAGCGATTGGGGACTGATGGTTGTTGGATGTTAAGATTTGATGGATCCAAATCCAAGCAAGGTGCTAGAGTAGGGTTTGAATTGATCAGCCCTACAGGTAAGAGTTATTTTGTTGCTCATAGACTCCAATTTCAATGTACTAATAATGTTGCTGAATATGAAGCTTTAATCCACGAGTTGTTAATGGCATCAAGGAAGAAATTTAAAATATTACAAGTTTTTGGAGATTCTAAGTTGGTAATCAGATAGGTGAGAAAAAAATATCCATTTCGTGATAGGAGGATGACTAATTATAGGCATAGAGCATGGGATATTATTGATGGATTCGATGCTTTCAACATCCAGTTGATCCTTTGAAGTAGGAAGTAGGTTGCAGATTCTCTGGCACAGGCTGCTAGTACATTGCAACCTTTATCACTTTCAAAATTGAAGAAGTTTACTGTTGAAATCACTCCAGTACCTTCAGTACCTGACAATGTTACCAACTTCCAGGTATTTGAAGATGATAATCATATTCTGGATTTTATCATGAGTTGTGATGTGTTTGCTTCTCAAGTGATTGATGAGATAGAGCCTCAAGATACAGAAATGGACTTAAGAGGAGTCATGAAACTGAGACCAACACTATCCCAAGGGGTATGGTGTAGCTAGAACATATTTTTTATTTGGACAAGATACAAGATCGGGAACAACAAGTAAAACGGGAGTCTCTCAGCAGCCAATGTGAAACATACAATATGGGGACACCAGATGACATAAATAACATTTTTATCAGTAAGGTATGTACTCCAGAGGAAAGAAAAGGGATTATTGATGCTTTACACACATATCACGATGTGATAGCTTGGAGTTATGAAGATTTAAAGACATATGATACTTCAATCATTACACACACCATTCACTTGAAGTCAAATGCCAAACCATTCAGAAAAAGACATAGACCAATTAATGCTCTGTTATAACCCATCATTCAGAAGGAAGTGCAAAAACTACTTTCAACATAGATTATATTTCCAGTGAGGCATTCAACCTGGGTTGTGAATCTGGTTCCAGTAAGAAAAAAGAATGGAGAAATCAGACTATGTGTGAACTTTAGGAATATTAACAGAGCATCAAAAAAGAATAATTATCCAGTTCCTTCATTGGATGAAGTACTTCATATTGTCAATGGATCCCAGATGCTGTATTTTCTGGATGAGTATTCTGGATACAACCAAGTCATGGTACAATATGAGGATAGGCATAAAATTGCCTTCACTATTAAATGGGGAAATTTTTCTTAGAGAAGAATGCCTTTTGGGTTGATCAACGCTGGAGCTACATTCTAGAGAGCTATGGATATTGATTTTAAGGACATAATTGGTAAGTGCAACATTATTTACATGGATGATTTGACAATATTCTCTAAGAAGCGAGGTAATCACATAGCAGATTTATGCAAAGTATTCCAAAGCTGTAGAGAGTTTGGCATTTCAATTAACCCAAAGAAGTGCATTTTTGGGGTTACAAAAGGAAAATTACCAAGACATATTATTTTAGAGTAGGGTATTGCCATTGATCTTGAAAGAATAGAGGCTATCTTGAAGGTTCAGCCTCCTGCAAGAAAGATGGAAATGAAGTCATTCTTTGAGAAGATTAAATTTGTTAGAAAATTTATTGGATTTGTAGAGATAGTGAAGCCCTTGAATGCTATGCTTAAAAAAGAGGCAAAAGTAGAATGGAGTGCAGAAGCTAAGGAGGCATTTATGGAAATTAAGAAAGCTATTGCTGAGGCTCCAGTGTTGGTGAGTCCAGATTATGCAAAACCTTTTTACATATATTAATTTGCTTATGATCATTCTTGTGCTGGAATGTTAACCCAAAAGTCTGATCAAGGTGAAGAGAATCCTATAGCCTTCATGAGTACCCCTTTAAAGGATGTAGAGTTGAGATATCACAATGTGGAAAAGTAGGCCTATGCTTTAGTCAGAGTGGTGAAAAGGTTCAGACACTATATTCTGAAGAATACTATCTTTGCCATAGTGTCTGATCTGGCGGTGAAGCTATTGCTAATGCAGAATGAGCTAGGTGAATGAAAAGCTAAATGGGTAACTATGCTGCAGGAATATGATATTGAGATTTAGCCCATGAAACTAGTGAGAGGGCATGGACGGACGAAGACAATGGATGAGATAGGTCCTGATCTCATGGCTCAACATTATCATCTCCAAGAGGTATCTCCAGGGGACTGGTATGATGAAATCATTTATTATTTATTGAGCCAACAATGTCTTGATCACTTTAGTACAGTTCACAGGTGGGCCTTGCGCTTGAAGAGTAGTAGTTTTATGATGAAATGAGATGTCCTGTACAAGAAAAATCATGAGGGCATGTACCTAAGGTGTCTGGGAAAGGAAGAAGCCGCCAGGTGATGATTGAATTCCATGAAAGATATGACACATGTCATGGTTTTGGATCATCCACTGCCGATCAGATCCTAAGGGCAGGCTATTATTGGCCTAATTTGTTTAAGGATGCACATCATCATGCGAGGACTTGTCATGTATATCAGACTGTAGCAACTAAGGAGAAACACGCATCCCTTCCACTTCATCTAGTTATAGAGGTGAAACCGTTTGAAGAGTGGGGAATGGACTTCATAGGTGTAATCAACCCACCTTCTTCTGCAAGCCACCGGTATATTCTAACCATAATTGATTATTTTACTAGTTGGACTAACGCTCTTGCATGTAAGCAATGTACTTCTGATGTGATAATCACTTTCCTTGAGTCAGGTATTATTAATTGTTTTGGTTGTCTATTGGCTTTAGTATGTGATAATGGTCTTGCATTGACATAACTAAAACTTTCTAATTGGAATTTTGATCATGGAATTGTCATAAAAATTTTCATCCAATTACTACCCTTAGGGTAATGGCCTAGCTGAGCACTCTAATAAGAATATTTTGATGGTCATCCGTAAGTTACTAGGGAAAAATCCTAAGGATTGGCACACCCAGATTAGATTTACTCTCTAGGCGGACCGTACCAGACATAAGACATCCATAGGAATCTCTCCTTATCACCTAGTGTATGGTTTGGAACTTGTATTCTCCATCCAATTGAATATCCCTACCCTACAGTTCATTAATGAATACTATGATGAGGAGGATAATCGTGAAGCTTATTTGGCTGAGTTGTTACACCTTGAAGAGAAGAGAGATGAAGCCCTTGAAAACTTTGCTAAACATCAGGGTGTAGTTAAAAGATGGTTTGATAGGAGATCCATAGTAAAAGCCTTTAGAATCTCTGACTTGGTTCTCTATTGGGATAAAGCCCATGACCATAAGGGAGAGCATGGAAAATTTGATAAACTCTTACTTGGCCCTTATAAGATTTTAGAAATTCTGGGAGATAATGCTTTTCACTTGAAAACTCTCACTGGTGAGGATATCCCGCTGCCTGTGAATGGACAGTATTTGAAGCATTACTTCCAAACTTGAGCTGTTTGTAGCTCTCTCTTGTACATAGTTAGAGTAGGTTTTCTTTCTGCTTTGCTTTTCTTGTCTTCTTTGGTTAGAGTAGGTTTTCATTCTGCTTTTCTTTTCTTGTTTGCTTTGGTTAGTATAGGTTTCTTTTCTTTTTGTTTTGGCTTTGCTTTGGTTATCATAGGTTTGCTTTGGTTGGTTTATCTTTCCATTTTGTTTTTTGCTTTGGGTTTCTGGATTTCTTGGGGCTATTGCATTTGGATAACGGGCTACTTGCCTGTGGTTGTTTTAGAAATTTATTTTACAAGCTCTAATTAGTTTTTCAGAGTCAAGTGGTGGAATTCCTTTATTTGATGTCCTTTGTACTTAGAATTAGAATCACTTGTTTTGAATTAGCTTTGGAATATATTTGGGTCTCACACTTTCACATAAAGTTTAAAGATTCTGGAATTGCCTATGGTTCTTGTGTAATTTGGACTGGTGAAAAATCTTATATTCTGCTTCAGTGCCACTGTGTTCCTCATCCCTGAGTGTAAGTTTCATTACTTATGAGGTGAAAGAAAGGTTTATGAAAAATTTTTAAAAGAGAAAATAAAAAGAAAGTATTTAAAATCAAAACAATCTTCACCTTATCAGGGGTATCCTAGTATCTCTACTGAGGCTATAGATGCCTGGTTGGTAGTAGAGCTATGCTTGGGAGGGTCACAATGATAACCTCACCGAGGCTATAGATGCCTGACTGGTAGCGAGGCTCTATCAAGGTTGCTTTTGAGGTTAGAACTTTTATATGGCCTGGTCAAACTTGTTATAGTTCCTATTGCACCCAAGGAATAGGAAATAAATGCAAATACACACACTTGGACCTTGGTATAGGAAGAGATCTTCTTGCTTGAGGTTTCTAAGACTTTTTTCATAGGTGTCTTGATGTAAGGATTGAAACCGAAGATTCTGGGTTCTTGATTCCAATTTGTTTTTGCAATGCTCTGGAGGATTTCCCCAGTGGAGTCACCATTTGTTGTGCAGTTTTCGCACACACGCCCCATTGAAAGTGGGGACCCTCTTTCTTTCTCTTTTGGTTTTTGCTTCGGTATTTTGGCCCTTCAATTTTGAGGATTCGCTCGCTTGGGCATGTGCTTGGATGTTTATATTGCTTCGATTTTGGGGCCCCCTCTTTTGATTTATATTGAAAACCTTAAGTTTTGGGCTCATTCTAGGTTTTTCACTATTTTCAAGAAAATCCACTCCTGATGGAATTTATCAGTTTCCTTTCAAAGCTCAGTGACAATTGTTGTTGATCGAAAATCCCTTACTTTGGAACTTCATCAAACAGACATGGCTAATGAAAATGGAAATAAGCTTAATAGGTAGAACCAACCAGATTTTCCTTTTCCCATTTCTCATCAGAATGAAGTAGAAAACCTCAAAAATATCCATGATCCAGTCCTTCCTAAATTATATGGAATTGTCATACAAGATCCTGATACATTATTGTTTGAGTTTGATATACTATGCAAAATTTATGACTATACCATTGATGCCCACAAGCTTAATCTATTTCATACCACTTTGAAATAAGCTGCATTGAGATGGTTTATGAGCCTTGGTAGAGATACTGTGGAAACTTGAGAGGACATGAAGACAAAGTTCCTTGAGAAATACAAAGAGTATTGTAGGGGCAGTGATATGAGAGGAGATGACATTTTTAGAATGCAGCAAAAGGAAGGTGAAAGCTTAGACGATTTTTTTCAAGGTTTCTATTTTGTTTGCAAAAATCTCCACACCATACAATCAATGAAGACTCAAAAGAGCTACTTTTCTTGTGAGGAATTAATGAAAGTTGCACTGATGCCTTGGACCTAATGGTAGGAGGAGATATCACTCAAGTTATTTTGGAGGATATCAAGAATATATGCTAGAACTATTCTAGGACAACTTCAAAGAAAGGTAGAGCTTACCAATCCTCTATGGGTAAGTCATCCACCAATGGAGTTTCAAAGATGAGATTACTCACTTACTGTTATATTTCAAGAAAGATATCATAAACAATCTAGCTACTTAGCTGGATACACTTCAGGCCAAGAAGAAACATGTGCAGGCAGAGGCAATGCTAACATAATATTTCCCTCATTATAGACAAAAGAAGGACTACAAATGAAAGATGGTAGCTAACATTGATAGAAAAAAATTCTACTTGAGTTCTACCCAATCCAGACCAAGGAAGATCAAGTTTACTTTGTTGCACAGAAAAGGCCATGGGCTCCAAGACAAGGTGTGCCACCAGATCCACTATCTTTTGCCATGCCATATTTTAATTCCTATTCATTTGGTAAACAGTGGTAGCCCCCATGTCCATCCAACTATTATAGATATCCACCACAGTCTTGGGGTAACCCTCCAAATGTGTGGCCCGATTATCAAAATTATTCACCTTAGTGGCAACAACCTTAGGGGAATTGGCAGTAGTTTCAAGGACCTTGGTAGCCACCTCCAAAAAATTGGAAACAAACATCCCAATGGAGAGGTGGAAAACAATGGCCAAATCAGACAATCAGTTATATGCAAACACCTTCTCAACCCCAAATTTTTTCTATCATGCCCCCCTACTAATCCAAGCTCAATTGCACCTAAACCCACTTAGTTACCAGCTCAACCCACACCTAAACCAAATAATAAACCACATCAACAACCTGTATAATCTACCGATCCAAATAAATTTCTTGCATATGTTGTGAGTTTAAGTGACATACGTTTGAATTCAGGAACTCTTTGCCAAATCCTTCCACACCCATCATCACTGAGCTTCTTGTGGAAGAATAAGAACCTTTGGATGTTCCCATTCAGTTTGGTGCACCTAAAATTTCTGAACCAATTCTAGCCAAGTAGATGAAACAAGAACCACCATTGCTCCAGATATTGGAAGCTACCAAATAAAAGGAAGATATGGAGGACACCAATTTTGACATTATAGACCAGCTGAAGCATATATGTGTCCAAATACCCCTATTCCAGGCCATAAAAGATGTTCCTATATATGGAAAAGCAATCAAATAAGCATGCCTCAAGAAGCTAGGTAGGAAAAAGAAAGACCCAATTACAGTTCATGTAGTGGGACAACTGGTTGACATCATGCTTGGAAAAGTAACTATCCCCAAGTACAATGATCCATGTAGTACTGTGGTTGAAGTTATTATAAATGGCATACACATAAAGAATGCTTTGATTGACTTGGGTGTAACAATAAATGTGATGACTAAAGACATCCTGCAACATATAAACATTGTAAGTATGAGATACACTCCTACTTTTTGGCAGATGGTCAACGCTCCCCTTGGGATTCATGACATGGACTAATCACCTCCTGTGGATCCGTTAACTCTGAAAGTTGTATCAGGCATTAAAAGGTCAATCTTTTGGTGCAACAACTATGGGCCAATAAGTGGTATCAGAGTGAAAGGTTCCAGGTTTGAATCCTCTCGGGTAATGCTAAGGGGGAATTTGTTTGCAGATGGTCAGTGCTCCCCTCGGGATTCATGACATGGATTAACTACCTGCCATGGATCTGTTAACTCTGATAGTTGTATTGGGCATTAATAGGTCGATCTTTTGGTGCAACAACAACTGTGGGCCAAAACTACTATCCTGCAGCTTACTGATAGTTCCACTGTTAAGCTTGATGGCATAGTAGAGGACCTTGTGGTGATTCTATATTCTTGGGAGTATCCAAAAAACTTGATGATTCTTTCTCCTAAAACTACACTAGGTGGGTATCCTATTATCCTTGGAAGGCCATCATTAGCAACAATAGACACTTATATTGGATTTCGGTTAGATGATATGACCATTTATGATGGAAGGAGCACCAAAAAACTCGTTCTTTACCCTCCTACTCAACCATCCCATGATGAGGATAATCCTGTATGGCCACATGTAGGTGAAGAGGCTGAGGAAGTTAACTCTGTGGTGAGACTTATGATGTTAGGTAGAAGTCCTTTCCTGCAGCTTCAAGATGAAGATGAAGTGCTATATAATATAATTTAGAACCATTGTGAGCTAGAGGAGGTGCCACCCTCTCATGTGTCTAGTTCTGCTGATCCTGTGAAGACACTTTTGTTTGCTCTACCTGATCTTCCTACAACAACTATTTCTGCAAACAAACTTCCTGCAACCACTCTTCCTATAGAAAAAATTCTTGCAGCAATAGGTATGTTCCACAAAATTATTGCATATGAACTCACGGAACCATGCATTAATGAAACAACTATGATAGAGTTAACTACACTATTACAGGTGTCCGAAGGAAAATATTTGAATATTAACAACAAATTTGGAGAAAAATAACAACTGTCATTGGAAAATTTGTTGAAGGCCCACCAAAATGCATTTGCATGGGATTGTCATGATATGAAAGTCCTAGACCTCAAGCTTTGCACCCATTGGATAGATATCAAAGATGATTGTAAACTAGTCAGGCAACCACAAAGAAGAATCAACCCTGAACTGAGAGAAATTATCAATATAGAGCTACAAAAGTTGCTAGAGGCAGATTTTATCTATCCCATTTTAGACAACTAGTGGGTGTCTCCATTGGTGGTTGTGCCCAAGAAGGGAGGGAAATTAAGAGTTTGTGTTGATTATAGGGAACTCAATGCTGCTACTAAGAAATACCATTTTCCCTTGCCTTTTGTAGATCACGTGCTGGAATCGCTTGCAGAAAAGAAGTACTTCTCTTTCCTAGACGGATTCAGTGGCTTCAATTAGATCCAAATTGCACCTGAGGACCAGGAGTAAACAACCTTCACATGTCCATGGGGGACATATGCATATTCAATACTTCCCTTTGGTTTATGCAACACACCTGCAACTTTTTAAAGAGCAGTCATCAACATAGTTTCTGTCATCTCCCTTGATTGGATGAAAATATATATGGACGACTTTACCGACTATGGTGCTGATTTTGATGAAGCATTAGAAAATATCAAGAAATTCTTACAAAGATGCGAATACCAAAATATCTTTTTAAACAACGAGAAGTGCTTCATGATGATGAAAGTAGGTGTAGTTCTTGGCCACTACATTTCCCACCAAGGAATTCAAGTAGATCCTACAAAAATTGAGGTAATTACTAATATGCCTACACCTACAAAATAAAAGGATGTTAGGAGTTGCTTGGGACATGCAAGATATTACAAGCATTTCATCAAAGACTTCAACAAAATAGCAACACCATTGTATACTCTCTTGACTAAAGATGTTGAATTCTAGATAAAAAAAAGATTATACCAAAGCATTTTCTGACTTGAAGGCAACGTTGAATCATGCTCCTATACTTAAGGGACCTAATTCGGAAATTCATTTTTCACATCCATACTAATGCATCAAACTATGCTATAGGAGCAATCTTAGGATAGAAAGAAGGAGCCATTAAAAATGCCATTTATTTTGTCAGCAAAAATTTACAAGGAGATGAATTCAATTACATAGTAATAGAAAAAGAAATGCTGGTAGTGATCTACGCCTTGAACAAATTTAGGCACTGCATAATAGGCTACCAAATCTTTGTGCACACCGATCATGCAGCCATTAGATATCTCATGAATAAACCCCTGATCTCAGGAAGGTTAGCCAGATGGTTATTACTAATGCAGGAGTTTGACATAACAATTATGGACAAACCAGGGAAGGCCAATGTTGTTGCAAATTTTCTTTCAAGATTGACCACCTCAGAAGACAATCAAGCCATAGATGACTCATTTCCTGATGATCATCTATTCTCCATTAGTGTGCACACACCCTGGTAAGCTGACATAGCTAATTACCTTGTGACAGGGAGAGTTCCTCCCCACTTCTCTCCAAAAGAGAGAAGAGTGCTCATTGGAAAATCTTTTCCTTTTACATGGATTGCTGGATGCTTGTTTTATACTGGACCAAATCATGTAATGAGAAGATGTGTGAGGGAAGATGAGACATATGAAATTTTGCATGCATTTCATGATGAACCCTGGGGAGGGCATTTTGCAGCCAAAAGGGAAACAATGAAGATTTTGAACACATGATACTATTGGACTACACTCCATAAGGATGCATGAAGATATACAAGGAAATGTGATAGGTGCCAAAGAATGGGTTGACCAACCAAATCAGATGAGATGCCACTTTACCCTCAATTAGTATTCACTCCATTTGATAAGTGGGGATTGGATTTTGTGGGACCCATTGATCCCCCATCAAATGGTAAGTCTTATATCTTGGTATGCACTGATTATGTAACTAAGTGGGTAGAAGTCAAGGTCATGAAGCATGCAAGAGATACCAAGGTTGCAAAATTTCTTTATGAAGATTTTTTCACATGATATGGAGTCCCAAGAGAAATAGTAACTGATCAAGGAGCTCAGTTTACCACAACACTTGTTACATCACTAGTCAATGAATATAAAATAATGCATATAAAGTCTACTCCTTATCACCCTTAGGCCAATGGACAAGTTGAGGTGACCAACAGATAAATTGAAGCCATTCTAACCAAAACAATGGCTATTCACAGAAAGGATTGGGAAAACACATCATCAGAAGTAGTTTGGACCTATAAAACCACCTGAAAAACTACTAAAGGCTTCACTCCATTTGAGCTACTATATGGGAAGCATGCAGCTGAGTGCTTTAGATGAGATGAGGAAGTCAACCTTGCACCACACTGAGGTCATGCATAATCAAAGAATCAAATGACATGAAAAAATTATCAAAGAGAAGAAATTTCAGCCAGGTGACTGGGCATTTCTTTATGACTCACGATATTAGGACAATGCAGGAAAATTGTAGACAAGGTGGCTAGGACCATATAAAGTTGCCGAGGTATTTCCCAATGGAGCTGTTCAACTCACCACCATTCACCTTGTTAGATTAAAGTTACTAGTCAATGGTCATCGTCTCAGATTGTATCACAAGCCAACTTCCAAAGAAGAGTTCCTGCAACAATTCATCTTGTTATGCCTTGCATAACCATCACATCTTTTGCCTTGGTCAAAATGGGTCCCCCTTTTTGTGTGTTTTTATCTTATGTTGTTTTTCAAAAAAAAATTGGAGTCTTTTGCTTCCAACACTTTGTTTTATTTTAATTTGGTATGTCGAAATCGGAGCCAAAACCAAATCAGGTTCTGAAGCTTCAATCAAAACTCGCTTCGGGCTCCATTCCGATAGTCTTGCTTTTTGATATTTTGTTTTGTCTTTATCGGAGCCGGAGTCGGAGCCAGAGTGGGCGTTAAGTTAGTCTTTATCAAAAATTGCAAAATCATAATCGATTCCACTCCCGCATCCACTTTTCGAATTTTGGTTTTAGTCTAGGTCCATGTGTTTAGTTTTATTATGTCAATCTTTTATTTTAATTTTTGTGTTTGGTTTCATTTTGGGCTTTATCGGCGGAACCAGAACTAGAACTGGAACGAAGTTAGAAAATTTCTTAAGTTTCTGAATCAGTTTCCATTCCGATTTCGCCCCCGTCGCTTTTGGGTCGTTGAATTTTTGATTGAAGTCGCACTATAGTGAAGTGTTGGTTCTCTTTCAGTTCCGACTCCACTTTAAACTGCATTCAATGCATTAATGACAGCTACTCACGTAGGTAGAAATCCTCAATTTTACCTTCATTAAGGATTAAAAAAATCATTATTATCATTGTTAAGAGATTAAAGAGCAAGAAAGAGTAGCGACAAAGTTCATTTGAGCGAATCGATTGAAGGAGGAGAAGATTATTGCTTGCGAATCAGTTCAGAAGGTTAGCTGGGTTCTTTTGTGTTCGAGGTAGGGTTTCTTATCGTTGTTGTTTTTTTTTTATTTATTGTTGCATTTTTTGTGTTTGCTCGGGCTTTGAATCATTTTGTTTTAATGAATTCATGGTTCTTGGTTTGTTTGTTTGAGTAGGTTCTTGCTTTATTTTGTTTGTCTGGTTAATTCTTCGTTTCTTTTTCTTTTTTCTTTTTAGTTCTTTTGTGTTTTAGGGCATAGTCGCTTTCATGTTTTAGTCATGATCATGTCGTGCTATTTTGATTTATAGTAAGTTAGATTAAATTGAGGTTTTTAAATGGCATTAGTTGGATTAGGGATTTATAGTGAGGTAGATTAAATTCATGTTTTACAGTGAGTTAGGGTTAATTGAATCTCATTTTTACTTAGGGTTTTGTCATGCATTCAGTTTGGTAAAATAGGAAGGGTTAATCCGTACCCTAGTTTTATCATTTTTTCTAGATTAGGGTTTCGTGTGTTTCTGTGATCACATTTAAAAGATTAAAATATGGCGCCCTAAAATAAAGTCTCCCCTAGTCGTATGGGGATGGTTCCATCGAATTTCAGGTTAGTCCCATGTTGTTTTGAAAATCACCTAGTTTGAAACCATGAAGTTCTGCATTAAATTGATGAAGTCGTTTATGACGTCATGGTCAACCTGGGCGGAAGCAGGATTAGAATCGATTTTGAACTTGAAAATTTGGTTTTCTAAAAGGTATCAATTCCATTTTCATCCCATCTCCGACTCTGCCCATAGTGAGGAGCTTTACTTTATGAAAATGTTTACTTGGCAGAAGTGGGAGCAAAACCGAACACAAATATGAAAATAGAAAATCTGAAGGAAACAGAGTCAGTTTCCATTCCGGTTCCAGTTTTGGTCACCATTCCAATTTTTACTCCAAGTCCGCTTCTTATTAGTAGAGTGTCCATTCCAGTTTCTACTCCGATTCCGACAGTGTGTTAAAAGAGACTGTTTAGAATATGTTTCTGCCTAGTTCCGCCTCCGATGTATACATAAAAGGTATGGTTTTAAAGCATGTTTTATGATGATATTCAAAGATCTAATTAGAGGTTTTTGTGGTAGGAAAGCTAGAAAATGTCAGGAACATCAAGAGAAGCTTCTCAAAGAAACCAGCCTGCAGGGACATCAAAGGCAGCACCTAAACCAAAGAAAATTAAGCCTAAACAATTGCCTTATACCTTGAGGTATAATCATAGGAGTCCAGTTATCAAAGTCAGCAAAGTGGAATCCGACTGGTCAGAAATCACTGACACAAGCTTGGGCTAGTACAACTTTGAGGAGGCATATGCTGAAACATTCAATGAGGATGCAACGCCTAGAATGAAGAGGATTGTGGAGTCTGGTTTGGATCATATCACTTTGTTTCCTTTGTCAATCCAATGCCCATAGTTGATCTTAACAGTAGCTAGTGCCTACAATCCTGTTACCAGATAGTGCATGGATTCCTAGAACAATGTGATCATTGATCTTACTCCTCAAGCATTGCAAAGTATATTCAATGTCCCGGATCCTAAGAAGTTGGTGCAGTTGGATGAGGTAGAGGCCTTGGAGAAATATAGTTAGTATAAGGACTCCAATAAGTCTCATTTAAACAAGAAGTGGTTGAAGACAGAAAAGAAATCTTTAAGCAAACTTGCAGACCAGCCAAAAAGGGCAGATTTCTACAAAGAGGTATCAGATATAATTATGATGCTGTCTAGAGTTTTTGGGAAGAGAGATACATTTCGGTTTAAGGAGTGGATGTTTCCTTTCATCCAGACAATCTTAAATGGAGCCATGTAGTTTGATTGGCCAATGATTGTGTCAAGTTCAATTCATGATCAACTAACCAACATTAGGCAGACTAAGTGTTTCTTTATGACCTCTTATGTTGTGTATGCAACAACAAGGTTGGGTATCTTCCCAGGTTTAAACAAAGTGGGAATAATGGGAGCATTGGATGGATAGAAGAAAGTGTGGGAGCACTATGACTAGTTGTCTTTACAAGTTTTTGAGACACAATTCAGGAGAGTCAATGATGCATTCATATATGTAGTCATCAACCAATTTAATGGAGATGCAAGGTATAGGTTGAGTCAAAAAGCCATGGCATTCATAGCTGAATGGGGATGTTCGTACATTCAATACCCCAAATTTACATATTTCAGGTTGGTTGGTTTTGAAGGCCATCCACATCTACTTCCAAGGTGCTGCAATAATAGGATAGTGCTGATGGAGTTTGTATATCAGGCTCTTGGAGTTAATGCTCGGTTTGGAATAAAGCATAAAATAGGATGTCACAAGTTCCCCATGAAGTTGGGTGAGTATGGTTGTTAGCACTTGGTAGGAGCAAAGGTGGTATGTAGTGAATTGATACAATTGAAGTTAGGTTTATACATAGCTCGGAGGCACTTTGATCCAAAGGGTAAGATGTATGCTTTGTTGCCTTTGGTGTTTGACAAGCATTTTAATCTATTAGAAGACTTCTGGAGTGACCGACAAGATGAATATGATCTAAGAAAGAAGAATTATGAAAGATTGTCTGTCTCACTTATGTCAGAGCTTGGTGTTAAAGATAATATTCCTGACACATTGGTGGATGATGGAATTATATTGGATCCATCCTATGAAGCTTTGAACATTGGCACCAAGAACTTGGATCCAATTGACTGGGATGCTGAAGAGACCATTGAGATCAAGCAGATTGGAAGGATAGTATTGGATAGGAGTGTTAACTGGTTGGTGTTAAGAACCCAAGTGCCTCAAGGACCAACCCCTAAAAAGGGTAAGGGATACAAAAGGATCAAAAGGAAGACACCTCCTAAAGAGCCATTGGAGTTCTTTCCCTAGACATCAAAGAGATAGAACTTGTGGCGATAGATGATGAAGAGGAAATACAAGAAGAGGATGTTCAAAAGGGATCAACTGTTTCGACACCTACATTAGGTGAATTATCTGCACAAGTCCCACTTACAAGGAAGAAGTGTAAAGAAGTTCAAAAGGGAGCTCTTCATAGTATGGCTGAAGCTAGAAAGGGAAAAGCAGCCTTAGAGAAGGAAATTCATGAGGTTGGGACAGATTCAGATGAGACTGTGTCAGAAAAAGATATGCAAGAAAATATGCCTTTAGAGGAGGATACTAAGCAGATTTTGACACCAGAGGATCAATGGAAGCTGTTTGAAGAGGCGAAAAAGGATTCTGATGCAAGAGTTGCAGCCTTAGAGAAACAAAAGGAAATTGATGCCAAGGTACAAGCTAATGCTATACTGCACCAGCAACAATTAAAAGCCAAACAAATTGAAGCTAAGGCAACAGCTGATGAAGTAGAGAAACATAAAAGGCAACAAGAATATGAACTCAAGGTTAAAGAAGAGAATGACAAGTTGGAACTAATACAAAAGATTCATGACCTTGAAGAAGAGAAAGCAAGAAACCGGAGGGAGAAAGAAGTCTTGGTTGCTAAGTTGAAACTTGCAGAAGAAGCTCACCAAAAGGATGAAGAAGTAGAAAGATTGGAAAAGGGAAAGAATGCCAAAGAGCTGGTTAAGAAGCAACAAGAAGAAGAAGCAAAGGTAGAAAAACTTAAGGCTATAGAGGCGGAAAGGCTAGAGAAAGAAAGACTAGAGGCTTTAGAAAAAGAGAAACAAGAAAAAGACGATCTAGAGAAGGACAGATTGGAAAAGGAAAGAATGGAAAGGGAAAAAATGGAGAGAGATCGATTGGAGGAAGATAAAAAGATACAAGAACAAAAGGATAGGGAAGAGGCTAAAAGGATTGTGCAGATGCATACAGTGCAAAAACAACAAGAGAAATCAAGGGTTGATTCTCAACCCCAAGTAAGTGTGCAGCCACCTTATACTACTATTGCCTCTTCTTCTTCTATGATGACTACTGCTCCATGTGCTACCACATGGTTAAAATTGGAGCTGTAGAAAAGGGCAGTAAAACCTTCACAACCTCTCAATTGGGAGGATACGATGAAGGAGATTGAACAAGAGAGGCCTAAAAAGAAGGCCAAAATCCTACACTCTACCATACTCATGGACAAGGGAGAGATTGTTGCTGAGTGTGCCATGCTAATGACAGAAAATGAGGTAGGGGACATGCAGTTAACATATTATCAGTTGAGTACTGTCAACTTGGGAAGGCCCACTAGGAATCAAAAGATGAACCTAATTGATGTGGTGGCTTCAACAACCAAGTCAAGAATGATAAAGGAAAAAAAAAAGAAAGATGAGCTGAAGGCTCAGTTGGATAAATTACATTCATTTTTGAAAAGTGTTTCCTCTCTGAGATCACAATAGGTAATGACCACTGAAACTCCTATTTTGTTAAGCAAAAAGGAGGTAGATGATTTGGTGCAGGTAAGGGGCAAAGCAAAGATGGTAGATAGATGGGTAGACAAGTTGAATTAGGAAGTAGGTGAATTTTTGGTTGAAGGTTTTGAGGTTATTAGAGGGACAGAAGAGTTAATAGGAGAAATGCAGCAATATATTGAAGCATCGGAGAAACAAGAAGAGGAGTATAAAGAGAATAGTCAGAAATTAGAAAAGGTTAGTGCATTGCATTTGACTACTCTTCTTGAACAATTAATACTTGAGGAGGATAATAAGGATTTTGTGGATAAGACCTCTCGTATACTCCGATTCAGGACATATTTCTTGTGTAAACATAGGAATGAGGTTCAAGAGGCTGCTAATAATCTAATTGAACAATTTGAGGAGCTAGAAGCAGTCATTGCTATCATTGTGGATGTAATTGTATTAACAAAAGAAGGCATGTCTTTGAGTCACATAAAAGAGAAATGGGATGAAATATTTAGAGGGCTCATGCATAAAGGAGATGATGGAGAAGTTCTGATGATAGATCGATTAATGGATGTGAAAGAAGAAATAAAAGCTACTAGAAGAGAGTTGGTAAAGATAAAAGATATGAAAGGGTTTGCTACAGCAGAGTTGGAGCGAATCAAATTTGAAGATAGCTGGGTTAATGGGCCAAAATTAGATGTGTTACAACAATTCTTCACCAGTTATGATGAGTTCATTGCAGATCTAGCTTCACATGCATAAATATCTTACATGCATGACTTTCTTCTTCTTTGCATGTTGCATGCAGCACTGACAGTTTTGAGGCGCATGACATTTTTCTCTTCTATTTTCTATTCTCTAGTTTAACTGAATGTCTAATGTAAGAACTCAAGATCAAATTGATCTGAGCTTCCAAGAGAATTTTAGTTCCTAAAAGGGTGGATGACCTAAAATAGAAGTGGAGTTCAAATTTTGTATATCTATAAATACCCTGTGGGTATCATATTGTAAGGGTCGGCTAGTTGAGAATAGAATTGGCTTACCTAATGTTAGGAGATAGAATTTTGTAGTGATTAATGAGATACATTGTTACTAGATGGTTTACAGTTAATAAAATTACAGGTTTTCTCAAAATATGGTGTTAGAATTAAATTGTTTTGTGTGGTAAGGCTGATAAGTTATAATCTATCTGTATGCGGTGATTGTGCTGAAAAATAAAAGTTTCTTGAGTGATGAAAGTCATTTGAAGAAATCAGATTTAAGGATTATCTTGTTAGATTATCATTGAATTGAAGTTATTAAAGTCTATTGATCTATGGCCTTGGCAATGAATGAATGCGTGTGTTCTTTTGAAATTGTGGAGATAGTTGTGATGTGTGAATAGTGGAATTAAATTAAGCACCTTAGATGCATGCAATAGTACAGTTTATTCTGTAAATTGTGTCATGCTTTGGTTTTGTGATCTATTAGGAAACATTCATTGTTGAAGGTATATGTCCGGATATTAGATAAATTTGATTCATACTTACTGGTTTACCCTTTGATCTATCTTTTTTTTTTGTTTGAAACCCCCTTTATTTACAAGAATGGTTTGATAGAATGAGTCATTGCTTGAATCATTTGTTACCAACATAGGCCCCTTGAATATAATAGTTGCATGAACCTATTGAGTGACACCAGACAATTGAGAACCAACTACCAGGACCTTGGGAGTTAGGCTACTACATGTTGTCTTTCTTTTTCAGGAGAAATAGAGTAGAAATATTCTGTTTTAACGTTGTTTGTGTCATTTTCACCATCAACACATCCAACATGCAACACTCAAGCTTCCTGTAGCTGAAGGAAATGGATCTAGTGTCCCTCCTTTTGGCTAATTAAGGTAGGTACTTATCATAATAAAGACTTCTACTTTTGTAGAAGTCCATTTCTTCACTCATCCGCCCATCCATTACCACCTTTCTCTCTCTTCCATCATTTCATTCCACCTCACATCATTCATCATTATTAATTGCTCAATTTATTTCTTGAAAAGGTGAATGGTACTTTCTCCATGATATTTGCAATGTATCCTCCACAAATTCAGGTATTTGCACATTAATTTCTCTCTTAATTATCTTTTTAGTGCATTCATTTAATCACTTTACAATTAGTATGTACATTCACATAATTTTCATACCTCGCTATCAAATCACTACTTCCATCTTGCATGTGTGGAAACATGTCCAAATTTAGTTTGGGGGGAAAGGAAAGATGCAGGTACATTTCCCACATGTCAGTCCATGACTTGTTTGCTTTAGAAAATCTAGTTGAGTTGATTTAAAATTTATAGTGAAGGATGACTTGCATCTATGATGTGACACTAAATTGCTGCCGCCATTTATTTTCATCATAACTCCCTTTTATTACCCCTTCTTTGCCAATATTGACCCCATCATAATCTCGAATTGCAAAATGTAAAAGGTAAAAAAATGGAGAAGGAAAATTCAGTCGACACTGGTGTAAGATAATTCAACTAACAAGTGTTGTAGAAAGGAATTTGTTTTCAGACAAGAATCACAGGAAAGGAATTTTGTAGAGTGACAGTTGATTGCAGACAATGAGAGGTAGACTAATTTGAAATGAACCCTCGGTTCATGATGCCTTATTGCAGGATGCATAGTGCTTGCCTGAATTTAGAAACTATGGCTGGTTGGACTACTTCCTAAAGATGGATAGTTTTAATGAAGGCATTGCACTTGAGTTCACCCAAACATTTTTAGAGGGAAAAGCCACAGTAAAAGGACTGGAGGTTTTGGCAACTGAGAAAAGAATTGGAGAAGTTACAGGATTACCTATTGACGATGAGCATTATCCTTTTTCTAGAGACACTAGGTCAACAAGGGCCATAACCACAATACATGGTGATCCTCCAATCATTATAGACAAGTAGGGTGCCAAAATAACCTCTTTGCATGAGCCATGGAAGTAGGCAACCATCCACATTATCAGGTACATCACTTGTGAAGTTCGATTGTCAAACCTATATTTAGTACATTTCAAACTTTTGAGTCACATGAGGCATGGGAGAAGGATGAATGTGCCTAACATCTTATAAAACCTTCTCTCCATCATGGCACCTGAAACTCAAAAAGGTAGGGATAACTCTGTCTCACACCATTTCCTCACTAAAATTTTGGTTGAAAAATATTTACATGATGTAGCACCCAAAATGACCTGGGAGGAATTCATAAATGTTAATCAATTTAGACTCGAGCAGCTGAAATCTAGGGGTTTACCTCAATCACATAGGTCTAGCAGGAGATTAAGCACAACTGAAGCCACCCCTAGTGCTTCAACCTCTCGTGTTGGCTCTAGTATGAATCCTCTTGCAGCAAAAAAGACCATAGACATTAGTTCCTTTGAAACAGGGCACTTTGAAAAAGAAAGTTGGTCATCAGACTCTGATGATGATGTTCCACTTGAAACCCTAGTAAGAACTAGGGCACAAAAGAAGGGGGTAGAGACAAGAAAAGGAAAGCCAAAACACAACCTGTGGAGAGAAAGGTGCCAGGTCTTAAGAAGAGAATGATTGACACTATTTATGCTGCAACCAAAGGAAAATGTGAGAGCCCTCTTAAGAAATCAAAACCAACTATTGATATGCCTTCACAGAAAAACCCCAAGCATGAAAGGACATCACATAAGAGAACAAAAGCCCCAACGGGCAGGAAAATGTCAAAGAAAAGGATGTATTTGAAGAGGAAAAAAAAGTGACCCTGGCAGATCTTGCTGCCCTTGTAGAGGAAGTTAAAATTCGAGAGCATGTAGAAAATATGGAGTTCCTGCAACAAGACCAACAAGTAGATCAAGAGTTCATGTAGCAACTACAATAATTAGAACAAGAGGCCATGCAACAAGAAGTGGGAGAAAAAATTGTACCTCTACAGCTTGAGCTAGTAGGACAACTTGAATCTATGCAAATAGTACTATATGGGGTGCAACCATCGACAAAAATATTGGTAGGAATTCATAATCCTCCTGATTTTTCAGTGCATACAAAAATTCTGAATTTATGGAAAGAGATAGAAAGGTGAGAGGAAGAATGGAAAAAGGAAAATAAAAGATTGAAAAAGGAAATTCAAGAGAGAGATGAAATTATTGAAGAAAAGAATGAGGAGATTTCCTCTCTAAAGTAGAGGGTGGGAAAAATTGCAACCTCGGTGCCACAAGTTTTAGAATACAGAACCCCTCCAAGATTTTATGCTCTACACCTGAAGGAAAAATATCTTTCTTTTAAATTTTTTAGACATATCTTAGGTTTGAATCCCTCAATTGAGACTCCCATTGAATTTTTCAATGCTTATAGGATTGTCTCCCCTGAAATGAAGAATTTGTTAAGTGAATTTTATTTACATAATTTATTTGTAACTCAAGACCAAGACTGTAACCTGTTGCTATCTGTTGGAGATATCCAACTGAGAGCATTCATGTCTTGGGTGAAAAATGATATTAGCTGGGGAGAGAAATATAATGATTATAGGAAGAAGGAATCCAATATCCCTTTGGCCATTAGAGAAGAATCAAGAAACCCAAAGGATATTCATAGAGAATGGAACAAAATAATTTTTAGGCCTAGGTATGGTAACAAAATTATGCCTTGGATTGAGGCAGATTACAATGAACATGAGGTATAGATGGCAGAAAAAGAGGATACCATGAAAGGATATCTATCATAGAGATGGAACACTTTAAATGATGAGCTGAAACAGGTTGAACCTCATTCCATCTTGAACTATTATGCAACAGTAAAGAGGATTGAAAGGTACATTCAGCTTGGCAGAGCAAAGGGCCGAGAGTGGCTTCCCTTGAATTTTCAGCCACCTATCCTCTTGTGGCCTATTCCAAATTTCAGATTCTACCGCTA
The DNA here is from genome assembly GCA_007115665.2 of Sequoiadendron giganteum. Taxonomy (NCBI): domain Eukaryota; kingdom Viridiplantae; phylum Streptophyta; class Pinopsida; order Cupressales; family Cupressaceae; genus Sequoiadendron; species Sequoiadendron giganteum. The sequence continues at coordinate 47,995,649 of CM021103.1, read as the reverse complement.
TGACATTGGTGAAGAAAAATAAAGATGGAAAATACTTGATAGATTGGGACGATTCTACTGGGACCTTGACTCGTACTCAATGGACACTGATATTGGACAGTTATCAGTTACAAATTTTAGAGCTTTGACTAGGCAAAGAAAATTGTTCTTCCCCTGATGTAGGACCAACAATATGTTAAGTTGGGGGGATGATGAGCCTATTTTTTTTCCAAATTTGGGTAGAATCTATAGTTTATTTGTTGAAGTTGACAGGGAATTTGATATTTCTATTGAGTTTCCCTCAAACCATAGACATTGGGTTTAATTCCATTTTTGTCAGTTTTAATGACATTAGCCTATTATGTGGACTATCTATATTAATTTTTCATGTGGTTAATGAATGTTATTAAAGGTGGTTATATATGTGCAATTATTATGCATATTAAAATTTCCATGCAAACATACTTGAGGATACTAAATTGAGAAATGCAGTCGCCGACTAGTCATGCAGAGGAATTATTTGAAGTTCAAATGAAAGACGACGACAGGTGATTCCCCATGTTAGCCGTATGTAACCACCTTATATTGGTCTTTCACAATGTTGAGCAATTGCGGGCTTTAATGCAACGTTGAGTCTGCGTTTGGACATGCATGTCTAACCAGATTCCCTACGTTTGTAACCGCCCTGCCATTCTTTTCTCTGCTTTCCCTAAATGGTGTCCTCTTAGTTAGTGAAAGTTGACTGCCTTGTTTAGTTGATACATAAATAAGGTTAAGATCTTCCTTCTTTAGGAGGTTGTCGAGTTGCTAAATTATTGATGTTGTACAATCTGATAGTATACTAAGCATTTCCAAACATGCTACTCTTTTGTATTTACATTTCCCAATGAATAAGATGAAGTTTTGAGTTGAGAATTCGAGTTTACATTAGTTTTAGAGGATACTCATCCAAGGGGGCCCACTTGGTGAGTAATCTATCCTTTAGTTTAGCTAGATTAGTTATTAGTTTCTGCTTAGTACTTAGTTAAGAATCTGAAATTGACTGTACTTGTAGCCAAAGTAGATAGAGTAGTTCCTTGTTTGTTGTTTAGATTTGTATTCCTGTCATGCATGTTCAACTTATTTTAATTGTTGGGTGATGTTAAACATTTAGTTTGTTCCTTTCCATGAAATTTACTTTCAGTATTGAATCTTTCTTAGTTGTAGAATTAAGATGACTACTTTGAAGTTCCTAGTGCACATACTTTGCTAACCCATTTCAAGTTCACGTGTCCGAGTTGAAAATTTAAATGCACCTTCATGATGGTTAAAATGGCTATTTAGGTTAGATGTCCAATCTCTGAATCACGGTTGTAAAGTCTTAGTTATTAAAATTATTGTAGGAGGACAACACTCACGATGATGTACATCATCATGAGACCCCATTTGTTGGACCCATTTGGGAAGATTATATGTTTTGGTTCAATGTGTAGCATAAACAAGGTAGTGGGTGCAATAGCTTACTAATTCGGTTAAATTGGTAAGGTAGTGGGTTGTTTGAAAAATATGTAAACTTCAAACCAAAACATATGTACAAAATTGGAACCAAAACATATGCAAACTTGAAATATAGAAACAAAAGGTTTAACTATCAACTATTAGTTGATGTGCATACTCTAAATTTTAATACAAATTAATGTGCATACTTAAAAATTAATCCAACAAACCATCTGGGTCAGCTCTACTCTTTATTGTGTTAAGTATTGCCTCATGGTCAGACTCATGCACCTTCCACAAGGTCTTGTTCAAAGGTCTACCCCCATATTTGATCAAATGAACATTGGATTCCATGACAAGGTTCAAGTAGTGAAGAATCTATCGATGAGTGTCAAAGTCCTAGAGCAACCAAACATTAACACTCTTATGTGGGTACCTTCTAAGCCAAGTTCTAGTAGCAACCACTGAGCCTATAGGGTATTCGATGTTTTCTCCATCTATAATTGGGGCCTCCAATTTATTTTTGGTGTCAACACAATGACACAAGTAATAATCTGTTCCCTCTTCGTTTTCTTCATTTTCAATAATTGCATAAACATGCCCAACATTGATATATACAATAAATGAGATGAAATTAGTCAACATTACAAATACACTACAAAGCAAGATAACAATAGGAATTTCAAAAACTATGCAAGTAGATATATTACCTGGTTGTGTAGACACTCAAAATTGTCCTAGGCCTACAAATTTTATTTTCTTCCTCATTCCCCTTTCATCCTCAATAATTAAATAATTTTTAATTATTTGACTGTTGTTTAATGTCATAATTCTTCTATGAATTAAATAATTTTTAATTATTTTATTAATTCATTTCTATCTTTTATTTCCTTGATTAATTAAATAAAATTCATAAATTTATTTAATTACGTCACTAATGTCCCCTTTCCTCTATAATTAAATGAATTTTAATTATTTGATTATTATCACCTTTCCAATATAATTAAATAATTATTGTAATTATTTAATTATTCATTAGCCTCTTCTGTCATAAATTAAATAAATTTTATTTATTTAATTGATCCCCTCTCTTAGATTTTGAATTAAATAATTATTTAGTTCAAAAGGTCCCCTTTGTCACATTCTTCTATGATTAAATAATTATTTTCAATTATTTAATTACTCATTGGCCACCTAAATTAATTAATTTTATTATTATTTAATTTCCTCTCACTTCTTTATCAGTGCCAATCCTTATCTATCCATGTCTTAATTAACCTCAACCCTTGATTAATTTATTTTATAATTTAATCTTGAATTTTCATCCTTATCATTGCCCTAACCCTATTTCATACTACAACTTCCATTCTTTACCATTGATCTTTAGGTCAAATTAACCTTTTAATCTCAACCCTTCATGACAAATTAACATTCTATAAAAGACATCTATTTTGTCATTGTCGACCTATCCATGGTCAATCTATCTACATGCTATCTTTTCAATCTTATCTATCAAGTCAAGCACACTCTAGTCAATTTTTGCTTTGTCATTGTCATTAGGCCTGTTTGCATACTCAAAATATGAGGGAAATTATTCATATCAAGCAAGATGAATAAGTGCAATGGATATGAATCAATGGCGACATGAATACTCTATGGTGATATTGCTTTATGTTTGTCTTTTATGCTTATTTGTACTTTATTGTTTATTAGGGTTTGATTCACATGCATTATTGCCTAACCTTGATAATTTTACCCTGATTTACATTGGTGAACTTGACATGAAAGGAAAAATTTGTAGAATTCGTATGGAAATATTAGTTTTTTAGGTTATAGGTATACATCGATGCAATCACTAGCTAAAATGACACAATTGCCTATGACATAATGCTGCAAATGCAATGCCAAATGACATAATTGATCTAGATTAGGGCATATTTCAACTTTGTTTGATTTCTCAGTTTTTCTAGAAAATATTTGTTATCTAGTTTTGGGTCTTTTTAGATTAACCTTACTTGCATATCATATTATTTGTTAGTAGTTCAAATTTGGTCAGATTTTTCACATTTTGTAGGTCTAGGTTCATGTGACACATTTGATTGTCATTTGCTGCAATTGTTTAGGGGTTTACTGGATCTGATATTGACCAAGAGCTGAAATTTCTTTTTTGAGCAATAGTCAACATCCTGAATGACATAGTCACTATTTCCTATGATGTAATTGCTTCAGCCACAATTGTCATTTCTTGTGATGCAATTGCCTATTAATTTAAAGTTTAGGGTTCCAGTCAAAATTTTTAGTTTAGATCTTTTGCATTCCATAGGCTAGGGGTTTTTTGTTACTGATGTTTGATTTCCAACATGTGGCATAGGTGGAAAGGAGGCATCATTTGATCTTGCTACCTTATCTATCTTGTTTCATATTCATACATTCATTAGGCTTAAAATTAACCTTACATTTACACATCATTGGGCTTAAAATTCACAACAATTTGCATTTCTTCACTCATTGGTTAAAAAGAACTTGCATTTTCACTCATTGGTTAAAAAGAACTTGCATTTTCACTCATTTGGGACTTAAAATTGACAACAATCTTTCATTAAGTGTGTTTCTCACATTTGGATTTGGGATTAAAAAGAACTAGTGTCTTCAATGTATTATGGTTTGTAACTTGTCTTAAGGTGTGTATTCTCTTCTCTTGCACCATTTGGTGATCTTGAGAATCAAAAACATCTCTTGGCACTTGCATAATCACCCATACATTTGGTTTTGGGATTTTTTCCTTTTACAAATGAACATCATGTGAGTATGAGAAAAAGGTGTTGTGGTCTGCTCTCTCCTTGTGCTTCATCTGATATTGGAGATAAAAAACAACATACTTGTCTTGATTTTGTTACCCTTAGAAGGCCTACCCCCCAACTTGTGTTAGGGAATTACCCAAGCAGTACTTTGTTTCGGTTTCCTATATAAATAATTGTGATTGTTGGGAAAGTCTTCAATCACTTGGTGCAAATGTCCTATATTAATAGATGTCTCCTTTAGTATCCTTGAGATATGCCAAAATCCTTTCTAAAGAAGGGACTGAGAGGCCTCTTAATTGAGTGAACCATATCATGTATAGGGACCAATATTACCCCAAAACACAGATTAAGAAGAACTTTTTGTAGAGGTCAAAAACCCTTTTACTTGTTGGTACAAGAGGTTGGACCTCTGAAGCCACCCTACATCAACTATTCATTGTAGAGATAGGAATCCATTGGTTCATAAGATCTTCGGATCTTAGGGGGTAAGATATTTTGGTGTGCTTGTGTCATGTAAGGGGGAGCTAGTGTCACCAAGATCTCTAGTTGTCTGCTTTGTTTAAGTATTTGGAGCAATCCAAGTAGGGACTTAACAAGTAGTATATTTTCTAGCCTAGGTTGTGCATTGTCTATGAGTGCTTTCATACACATTGCAATCATACATTTTCACACTCAGATAATACCAAAAAAGTGTCTTTAGACTGTTTGCTATGTTTTCCAAAATAAATTTCATAAAATCACCACCAAAATTGGTCAAAAATTAGTAAGACAAACTGTCAACCACAATCGATATTCAAAAACTACAATTGATATTTCCAAAATGATGCAACTATTACACATAACACTGTAATTGACCTTCATAATGATACAATTGCCTGGTATTGGAAATTTTAGGGAAAACTGAGACATTCCATTTTTTGATCAATTCCTGAGCATCATCTTGTCCTCTGATCATAGACTTGCAAGCTTCCAAAACTGTCATTTATAATCCATCCATTCTTCCATCATTGCATACTTTGCATTGGCCATAGGTCAAACATTAGCTCATCCTTTAGCTTGCATACACCTTGCTATAGGTTTTAGCTTTGGAAACTTGTCAAACTTTAGAGCAGTCCATATTGAAAAAATCAGATTTATCTTGAATTCACTTTTCCATTATCTTAGTCCTTTTTCGTTTAGGTTGGCTCCTCAACTCACAATGCTAGTTTGAGACCACCTTTGTTAATGCACCATTTTAGTCCTTACCATCCTTGAGGTCTTGATAAATCAATTTTTTAACTTTGGCTATCTTAGCTTGATCAAGCAACCTTACCTTAGATTTTCCACAAGGTTCCTAGTTTTCATACCCTTAGTCATCCTCTTAGGTCATATTACCATTCACATCCATCATTATTTCACACTTGCATGCCTTAGGTACATGTTCAAGATATTGACTTTATTGTGACACTATTGAAATTTGACTATTGTCACTTTGGTCCTTTGTCTTGACATCACCCTTAGACATCATTTATACTTTGAAAATTCCAAAAACATAGTTACATAACCTTAGTCTTAGTCATACCTTTTTCATATTTCCATTAGACATCATACAATATCACCTTCACACTCATCTCCCTCTTACAAGTCTTTTATGGCCGAAACAAGGTTGAAAATGAAATGAAAAGAAATGGGTTTCCCACAAGATTATGAGTTTTCCAACCCCTTTGGTAATCCCTCCCAAGGGTCACCTATACCTCAAAATTCATTCCATAATCCATTTGAAAAAAATATCCTTAGAGACCAAGAAGGAACTGTCATTGTAGAAGAAGTAGAGGCTGCCACACAAGATCTTGAAGTGGCCTCTTTTGTGGATGAAATTGTGGTATTAGACCATCAATGTTTCCTAGCTAAATTATTATCAAAAGGGGGAACATTACCCATGGGTTTGACGTCAAGAGCCTCTAAGTGGTACCCACACCAAACAAGAAAAGTCAAGGACACAATACACCTATTTCTAGTGGTTCCATCCCACAAGTCAACACATCTATACCATTAAGAGGATCCACACAAGACACAATGACAATCCATTCACCATTTGGCACCCAAAACATGACAAAAGTAATGAATCAAAATACCACAACACAATCCATGACACAACCCTTTGGAATGACATTCAACCCATTTTCTACATCAAACACAATAGGGGCCTCATCTTCCAATCCACTTGACACAAAAACCTCAACCAAAAGACCAAATATTTTTATAAATAAGACTCCCAAAACAAATGCTATACCAAATATGGGGGCCTCTCAACATACCACTATGATGCAACAAGGTCCTACTCCTCATATACATGTGAAAAACAACACCCAAGGGTCTACTCCACATAACCATACACAAGGACCCTTCCCACAATATGGCAACCAAAATCCATTCCTCCTCATAACACTCACATTTCAACTCATAATCAAAACATTCATAGCCAAACACCATCTTACACACATATGCAAAACCACAATCCGTCATATATAGACACCAAATCAAAATCTATCCCAAATATTGAATTCCAACACACCAAAATTGGCTCCCAAAATACATGAGACATCATTGACTCAAGTGGATGTTCTACAAACTGCAATGCTTTCCCTACAAAAACAAATAAAAAACATGCAAGTTTCTAACAAGAAGACCTATTCCACAAAAGACTTATGTCCATATGTATTTGACAAGAGTCTATACATTCCACCCTTCCCACATGGATATATCACACCTAACTTGCCTAAGTATAGAGGGAAGGGAAATCCTATCAAGCATGTAAGAGAGTTTTCTACAGCTTGCATAGACATTGCATATGAACCTACACACCTAATGAGACTATTCCCATGAAGTCTTATAGAGCAAGTTCTTGAGTGGTTTTCACACCTACCAATTAGCATAAGAACATGGGTAGAGTTGGCAGATAAATTTTTAGAACACTTTGCATTCAACAATGAGATAACAATTGCCACCGTATGTCATACCACACAAGAAGAGGGTGAAAAATTTGTGACCATCTTCCAATGATGGAGGGGTTTGTCTAGTAGATGACTCATTGAAATACCTGAAAAGAAAAAGGTTGTCATGTTTATATAAAGCCTCAACTCAATCTTGAAACATGAGTTAGGAATGCAATGTTGTACTTCATTCATGGACCTAATGGAGAAAGGCATCATCCTTGAGAAGACCCTCATCGAAAAGGGAGAAATCAAGATTTCCAAAAAAACCATGACCATGTTGGATATTTATGATATGTGGTTGTCATTGATGTCAACACTATTGGCATTAATGTCTTTAAGGTTGTATATGTCGAGGATATTGAGAAAATTTTAATAAAATAAATTGTAGGTTGTTGGTGATGTAGCGAAGTTCAATATGATGCCTAGCTCAGTATATTGATGATAATAAGTTGCGGATTAAAGGGTTTGTTGACAAGTATATCTAGTTTATCCACATGAAGTTTTAGAGGTTCACATGAAGATTTGCTTAAGCTGTGAGTATTTGTGTTCTGACAGTTGTTTTATTGCTTTAGTTGGTGTTCCTGAAAGAAGATATGATTCTAGTAATTTGAGTTATTGTGGATGCTTCTGTGGTGATTCATGATTCTTGTGGATGTTTCTAGATCATTATCTATCTATGTTATTGGTTTTCATTGATTGTTGTGCTCACGATTGGTGATTTTCTTTTGTGAGTTCATGTTTTTCATGATCATGGCCGACAAGGTGATTGTAGCATGTTGTGGATCTTCGAGGCATAATTGTTTAAGATGTTTCATGTTTGAGACATGTTGTTTTGGGTCCTTACTATGTTATGGCTGAAATTGTTTAGTTCACATTGATAAATTGTTTATTAATTTGGGACGAAATTTTTTACACATTTCATATTTTATTGGGCCAACATGTAGTTGATGTTATCCTTAGTTATGTATATATATGATTGATTGTTTATACCATTTGAGAAAAATGGTAAGTGAGATGTGTGTGTGCTACGTGTGAATAATGTTCTAATATTTTGAAGGCATAAGTAAAGTGTGAAGAAGAGTGAGAAGAAGAAAGTGTTTATGTGATTAACTAGAACAATAATTAGGCATTAAAATATGCTATTTTCTCAGCTCAAAATCTTTGGATGAAATTTGAATGTGACTGTAAGACAATGAGTCTTCCCTTGAGAAGTAAGACTTTTTGTATTTGAGCAGTGAGCTCTAGGAAGTGTGCTTGAATGCATGTGTATTCCACATTTATAATAATTTAACAGAGTATAAACTTGTGGACTAACCTCCACCATGGTTTTTCCCCTAACAGGGTTTCCATGCAAAAATCTTGGTGTAATGTGTGTTTTTGATGTGGTGATGGTTTATGCTTTTAGGTTTATTTATAATATTTGAGAATAAGTTTAATAAGTATAATTTATGTGACGACTAATTCACCCCCCCCTCAGTTGTCTGCCCTTGTGTTGCCAACAATTGGTATTAGAGCAGGTTCCTCTAGAGAAGCTTGACCACTTGAGGTAATCAAGGATGACAAAATATAAGAAGGATAGATAAAGATTTGATGGAACAAATTATTATCAGTGGAAGACTCGAATGGAGTGTCATCTAAGATATATTGGTGAACCTTATTGGACAATTACAAAGAATAGATATATCATCCCACATAATGGTACTTCTACTGTAGGTGAGATTAAGGAAGCTGAGTACAATATTAGGGCTAAGGAAGCATTGTTGAGTGCTCCAACTAATTCTGAGATGAAAAATGTAATGAATCTGAAGATTTCTTATGAGATCTGGAAAAAAATGGAAAATTTGTATGAAGGTGATACCCATGTGAAGATTACTAAGCTACAAAGCTTGAAAGGGAAATATGAAACATTGAGAATAGGTGAAGATGAGAACATCACTTATTTTATGTAGAGAGTGAATGAACTTATGTGTAGTATCAGATATGTTGGTGGAACATTGGGAGAATCAGAGATTGTTGCTAAAGTGGTCAAATCCTTTCCTATTGCATACAAACACAAAGCTGCTTCTATTGAGGAGATTTGAACTATGACAAATGTAACCAAAGACATGTTGATTGGTAAGCTTGCTGATTTTGAGATAAGTGAGTTTGGTGAATCTCTTCCTAAGACAAAATATACATTCAAAGCCACTATCTCCATAAAAGATAAGAAAATATATGATCCAGGATAAAGTTCTAGACAAATGTCCAAGTATGAGCAAGAAATGAGAGATATTGAAGAAGAAGAGAGAAAAATAGATGAGCTTGAAGCACTTATTGTCAAGAGGGTAGCCAAAGGAGAAGGTAACTATAAAGGGAAATTTACTCTTAAATGTTTTTCTTGCAATAAGATAGGTCATTTTTCCTCAAGGTGTCCTGAAAGAGTTCCTAAGCCAAGATCTAACAAGCCTAGATTCCAAAGAAAGTGTTATTATGCTACTGATGAAGGTGTGGCAGATGATGAATCTGATAAAGGAAATTTAAGTGAGGATGAATGGGTATTCATTGCTATCAAGGAAAATAATGCAACACCTACTGAATCTACCAGTTGCATGAATGTGGATAAAGCTCTAGCTACCAGAGTTGAAGAAAAAGATGAATGGGTGATTGACAATGGATGATTTCATCACATGAAAGGTGATAAAAGTAAATTTTTGAGCTTGGAAAAGTATGATGGTGGTGTTGTAATATTTGGTGATGAGAAAGCTGGTGTAATCTGTGGAAGAGGATTCATTTGTTTTGATGGTAAGCATAATACTAATGATTTTATATATGTGGAAGGTTTGAAGAATAATCTCTAAAGTGTTGGAATGATGGTTGAAAAGGGATATAATATTCAATTCAAAGATGAAAAGTGTAGAATATTGGGGAGTTTTGGAAATGTGATTGCATCTAGTACAAAAACAAAAGGTAATATATTTCACCTAAGTAATACTAGGAAAATTTGTCTGATTGCTCAAGTTGATGAAAGTTGGATGTGGCATAGGAGATTGTGTCATGTAAAATTTGACAATATTATCAAGATAAGTTCTACTCAGGCAGTGAGAGATCTTCCTAAGTTGATAAAACCTACTAATACTATATGCATGGAATGTTATTTAGGGAAAAAAACTAGAATTTCATTCAGAAGCAAACACCATTGTTCAAATGAAGTATTGGAGCTTGTGCATACTGACTTTTGTGGTCCTTCTAGAATCAAAAGTTTACAAGGAGACAGGTATTTTATGTTACTTATTGATGATTATTCTAGATTGATGTGGGTTAGTTTCTTAAGGGAAAAATTTGAAGCTCTAGAGTAATTCAAGATTTTTGAGGATATGGTTGAGACAGAGATAGGTTTGAAGATTAAATGTCTGAGATCAGATAGAGGTGGTGAATTCACTTCCGATGAGTTTAATTATTTTTGTGAAGAGCATGGGATAAAGAGATAATTATTTGCCCCATAGACCTCTTAGCAAAATGAAGTAGTGGAAAGGAAGAATAGGATAATTCAAGAAGCTTCTAGGACTATGATGCTGGAAGGAAATGTCCCTCATATCTAATGGAGAGAAGCTGTGAGTACTACCGTTTACACTCTCAACCAGGTACATGTCAAAGATGATACCGATAAGACTTCCTATGAGCTATGGTTTGGTTATAAGCCTACTGTTATATACTTCAAAATATTTGGGAGTAAATGCTATACCAAAAGAGATGAAGATATAGGAAAGTTTGATGCTAGAAGTGATGAAGGAATCTTTCTTGGTTATTCTAATAAAAGTAAAGCCTACCAGTGCTACAATAAGAGATTAAGGAAAGTAATTGAAAGTGCTAATGTAAAGGTTGATGAAGACACAGTTAGACCATAAAAAACCTACGAATATGATTTAGACAATTAGAATGACAATTCAGATAAAGGAAAGAAAATTCAAACTCTAAATCAAGTTCAAATCATTTCGGTGAATCAGGAAAATCAAGAGGAAGAAACTAGTGAAAGTGCAGAAGTAAGATCATAAGAGCCTAAGACTCCAAGGTATGTAAGACTAAATCATTAAGAAGATTAGATTATAGGTGATACGAGCAAAAGGTGTTCAGACAAGGAGAAGAATTGCAGAAGAATATTGTTTGATCTCAAAGATTGAGCCTAATAATGTCAATGAAACATGCAAAGATGAACATTGAGTGGAAGCAATGAAAGAAGAACTACTACAAATTGAGAAGAATGATACATAGATTCTTGTTCCTAGACCTAAGGAAAAAATGGTAATTGGAACTAAATGGGTCTTTTAGAATAAATTGAATGAGAAAGGTGAATTTGTTAGAAACAAAGAAAGACTGGTGTGTAAAGGATATTCTCAGATGGAAGGAATTGAATTTGAAGAAAATTTTCCTCCTGTTGCTGGGATTGAAGCTGTGAGATTATTTCTTGCTTATTCTAATTACAAAAACTTCAAGGTTTATCAAATGGATGTCAAGTCAACATTTCTAAAAGGTGAACTAGATGAAGAAGTGTATATTGAGAAACTTGATGGATTTCAATTGACTAATCATGGAGATATGGTTTTTCGGTTGAAGAAAGCATTGTATGGAATTAAGAAATCCCCAAGAGCATGGTATGACATATTGGACAAGTATTTGTTGAATCTTGGATTCAATAAAGGTACTGTTGATAGTAATTTGTATTTCAAGATTGATCATGATAAAGATTTGATTGTTGAAGTCTCTATTGATGATATCATTTTTGGAGGAGATGATAGGTTGTGCACAAAGTTTTTTGATGAGATGCAAAGTGAGTTTGAGATTTCTATGATTGGAGAAATGAAATTATTTTTGGGATTGAAAATTACTCAGCTAGATAAAGGGATCTTTATATCTCAGTCCAAGTATGTGAAATAATTGCTAAAGAAGTTTGGTATGGAATATTCAAAGCCAATTGGTACACATATGGTGATCGGATGTAAGTTGACTCAACATGATGATTCTCCTTAAAAAAATCAGACCAGATATATATCCATGATTGGAGGATTGCTCTATTTGACTCAAACTAGACCTAATATCATGAATTCCATATGCATTGTTGCAAGATTTTAAGTTGATCCTAAGGAATCTCACGTGATAGTTGTGAAGAGGATTTTTCAGGTACTTGAAGGGAATAGTTGATTTTGGCCTATGGTATCCTAAAGAAGATGACCTTACTTTGAGTGCTTTTATTGATGCTGATTGGGCAAGATGTTTGGATGATAGAAAGAGTATTAGTGGTGGTGCATTTTTCTTGGGAAAGAAGCTGATTTTATGGTTAAGTAAGAAGCAAAATGCCATTTCTTTATCTACTGTAGAGGCAGAATACATTGCTACTACTAACAATTGTACTCAAGTATTGTGGATGAAGTAGATGTTGAAAGATATCAGATTTCTATATGATGAACCTATTGCTATATTCTATGATAATTCAAGTGCAATTAAAATTTCTAAGAATATGATGCTGCATTCAAAAACTAAGCATATATCTATCAAGTTTCAATTTTTGAGAGGAAAGGTGAGTGTAAAGGAAGTCAGATTAGAGTATGTGCCCACTAAGGAAAAAATTGCAAATATATTTACCAAGCCCTTTCCTAAGGATACTTTTGAGTATCTCAGAGGGAAGCTAGGAGTGATTACCCCTCCTAATCAGAATTAAGATGCATTGAATTACATCGTTCTATGTATTTCATAGTCATATCTTGTGATCTAGATTGATGTTGTGGTGGCTGCTACTCAGGGGGAGTAATCAAATGTTCATAAATGTGGTCTAGAGCTTGTGTGTAGAAATATAATGTGTACCTTTGTCATTGATGTCAAAGGGGGAGAAGAATCATGTGAATTTTTTTGAAAGAGTTAAGGAGAAAAGAGTCAAAATCTAAGGGGGAGAAAGTGCTAAGAGAAAGTATCGTTGATGGTGTTTTTCACATCATGTGTTGCCATCAATGCCAAAGGGGGAGATTGTTGGATATTACTGATATGTGGTTGTCATTAATGTCAACACTATTGGAATTAATGTCTTTAAGGTTTTATATGTCGAGGATATTGAGAAAATTATAATAAAATAAGTTGCAGGTTGTCGGTGATGCAGTGAAGTTCAGTATGATGGCTAGCTCACTATATTGATAATAATAACTTGTGGATTAAAGGGTTTGTTGAAAAGTATATCTAGTTTATCGATATGAATTTTCAGAGGTTTGCATGAAGATTTGATTAAGTTATGAGTATATGCATTTTAATAGTTGTTTTGTTGCTTTAGTTGGTGTTCCTAAAAGAAGATGATATGATTCTAGTAATTTGAGTTGTTGCAAATGCTTCTGTGGTGATTCATGATTCTTGTGAATGTTTCTAGATCATGCTATATCTATGTTTTTGGTTCACATTGATTGTTGTGCTCGTGATTGGTGATTTTCTTCTATGAGTTAATGTTTTTCATGATCATGGCTGACAAGGTGATTGTAGCATTTTTTGGATCTTCAAGGAATAATTGTTTAAGATGTTTCATGTTTGAGACATGTTGTCTTGGGTCCTTACTATGTTTTGGCCGACATTTTTTGGTTCACATTGATAAATTATTTATTAATTTGGGTTGATAGTTTGTACATATTTCATATTTTGTTGGGCTGACATGTAGTTGACGTTATCCTGAGTTACGAATATATACGATCGATTTTTTATACCATTTGAGAAAAATGGTAAGCAAGATGTGTGTGTGCTATGTGCAAATAATGTTCTAATAGTTCGAAGGCAGGAGTAAAGTGTGAAGAAGAGTGAGCAAAAGAAAGTGTTTATGTGCTTAATCAAAACTGTAATCAGACATTAGAAGATGATATTTTCTTAGTTCAAAATATTTGGATGAAATCCGAATGTGACTGTAAGACAATGAGTTTTCCCTTGGGTAGTAAGCCTTTTTGTATTTGAGCAATGAGCTCTAGGCAGTGTGCCTAAATGCATGTGCATTCCCCAATATAATAATTTTAATAGAGTATAAACTTATGGACTAACCTCCACCACGACTTTTCTCCTAACAAGGTTTCCACACAAAAATATTGGTGTTATGTGTGTTTTTGATGTGGTGATGGTTTATGCTTTCATTTTTATTTATTAGATTTGAGAATAAGTTTATTAAGTATAATTTTTGTGACAACTGATTCACGCCCCTCTCAATTGTTTGCCCTTGTGTTGCCAATATACCACTCAAAACACATCAAATGAAAAAAGAAAATATTGGGATCATAAAAAAAATGTGACCAATGATGGAGTCATTGATGCCAAGATAATACACATAGGCCCTACCATTACACTCAGAGGACCCACCACATCCAAAAGCACATGAAGAAATCCTGATCAAACGAAAAATTCCATTCAAAACATGCAAGAATAGAGAGTCCATAGGAATTTTTCTACAAGATGTAAATACACTCCTCTTAGGGAGCCAATCAAATCCGTCTTCAAACAAATTTTTCAACACAACATTATAAAACTTCCTAAAGAAAAACCGTATGACCCAGGATAGTTTAAACCATCATGGTGGGATGACAATTCCTTTTGTGATTATCACCAAGCTAAAGGACATTCCAACTCACAATGTCAAAAATTAAAGAATATCATCCAAGAACTTGTTGAAAATGACACTATCAAAGTCAATGGACAACACTCTTCTAATAGTAACCATAAAGTCTTCACAGATCCTTTACATGACCATGGAAAAGAAAAGGCATCCAATTTGGGTAATAAGGCTAATAATTCTACCAATTACACAAATGCTAAATTTGATTATACTACCATAATAAATCACATTCACACTGTTGATGATTATTTCAATACCATTACCATTAAGAAGCCACTATAATGTGTTGTCAGTTCTTGTTGAACCAAGGTGATGATACAAGGTCCTCCTCCAAAACAACAACTATCACCAAAATCCAAATACAATGTACTTGAACATTTTGGAAAGAAACACACACAAATATCTAGCTTGGAGTTATTATGTATATCACCTGACCATCGAGCCATTCTTGACAAAGAATTACAAGAAACTACCATTCCAACTGAACTTGATGTCAATCGATTCTAGGCTATGGTGGGTTACTTGGCTAATTCTCATCTCGTCACCTTTTCCAATCAAGACTATTTGACTAAAAAGATAAACCATAATGATCCTTTGCATCTTGAAGTCCTCATCCATAAACACAAAGTCAGAAAAGTCTTGGTAGATGGTGGAGAAGGGTTAAACATTTGTACCCTCAAATTGGTTAAGATATTAGGCTTTTAGAAAGCATGTGTAGACACAATTTTTTTTTTATCAAGGCATATGAGGATGAAAAGCGCTCTTCTAAAGGAGTTATCACATTACCCATTAGAATTGGACCTATAATCGTGGACACTAATTTTCAAGTGTTGGACCTTGACCTCCCATACAACCTCCTCCTAGGCCAACCATGGATTCATGCCATAAAATCTATACCATCCACATACTATCAATACCTCAAGTTCCCTCACGAAGGCATCCAAAATCATAATCCTTGGTGATCCCGACCCTTTCCAATATTGAAATCATCTAAAAGGGACTAATCAATTCCAAGTGCCTATCAACCCATCTTCATTGACTAAATCATCCACTCTATTTACCACACCATCAAACCCCAAGGTCCAAGTCCATGATATGGGATGTGGAGAATACTGTATGGATAGTTTATCAGCAAAGGACAACACTAATACTGCTAAAGGAGTTCAAATTTCCAAAAATGATGCCAAGATAGCTTCAAAAGGAACACAAACAAGTGGTCATGATTGGATCAAGACATTTTGGGGCCCTAATGACACTTCTTTCTTCACCATTCAAAATCATCCATCTCCAATTCATGATTCTCTCTCCATAATTCCATCCAAAGAAACATCACCCATCCATTCTCACCATCCTAGGTTAGGGTATGTACCCCCTACTGTCACCTATACAAAGTCATCTTTCCAAGACGTTAGGGATGTGCATGCCTCCTTTGACATTAATAGTACTAAAAAGGATAGTCCCAAAGAAAACTTTGATGGCATCGCCACTCTCACTCATCCACAAAATATTCTTGTCACTCCATCCATCTCACCCATCTCATTCACACCCATCTAAATCATAGACATGGATCAACAAGTCATATCTCAAGACAAGGATAAGGGAAAAGATCAAGAATAAAAAATGAAAGTGTCCTTTTCAAAAAGAGATCAAGAATCAAAAGATATTTTTGAAAAGAAAAGAATATCCTGACAAGTCCTCTAGCCAAAATCAAAAGCTATTAGACAAATCAAAAATAAAATTCAAAAGTGAAAATCAGAAATCATTGATCTCCAAGTATGCCTCTTCATCAAAAATCACTAGGGGCATCTCTCAAAAGCTAAAGACAAATAAAGAACTTGTTGATTTGAGGTCTCCATATTTTCCACGTTCACTCATTTCATATATCCTATTTAATCCATCCATATTAATGCACTTGTCATGTCATTCCATCTCCATTGGCGATGTCTGTTAATGTACCTTTGACGATGACCCCTTCATGTACTCTAGATCATTGGTCACCCAAACTACTTTTCATCTAAAGCCCGGTGGCCCACATAGGGTGCACATTAGGGATCATACCATAGCCTCTTTTTTCCACCACTTCTATCATCCTTCATATTTTCCACTTACATTCCACATCCAAATCAGGTCCTTTCGTCCAACATGGTCATCCAAACAGGGTCAATGCATCGTCACAACTTATCACTTCTACATAGCTTTCAAAATTTTGTCATAACAATAAAAATACAAAAAACCTTGTTGAAAACATGGAAAATAGGCATCTTGGTGACACCAAAAATAAAAAAATAAAAAATCAAGAAAAATAGTAAAGAGAAATAATTCGTCCAATAGTGAAAACCACTTCTATGGCACTTTTGATAAGTACCATGGTGAAATATTGGAAAAAATATGCCATGTGCAGTTGAATTTTTTCCATCATCTACCATCATCCCAATATAAATTTTATCATAATTTTCCTTTCCCACATCACCCATAATAATGCGTAGTTGTCCTTTTCATAACCTGGAATGATTGACATCATGCATCCTCTCACCTTTTTTATATCCCATGCCATTTCACACCTTATAAATTGTTCTTATACCCAAATGGGGGAAAATAATTGAATTGCATCATTAGATCTCATAATCGCTATCAAAGGTCGCTCTCATCAAAAAGACAAAAAGACAAAAAAAAAAAAACTTGAAAAATACAAAAAAATCAAAACATGTCAAAAACCAAAAAACAACCAAATAACTGTCAAAAATCCCAAAAAAAGAGTCAAAGTCAATCCTATCAGTCCAAGTCTAGTTGAACTATGATGCCTCTATGTATATAACATAGGCAAGGCCATTTGTCAATGAGCCCTCGAGGCACTAGGTCCACCCTTTAGGGTTTATCGAATAAAAGTAAACTCAATACTCAATATTTTGTCAATAAATTGAAGTCAATTCAAGTCAAACTACGAGGTCCATACACATTGTTACGTAGGTAAGGCCATCTATCAATGAGCCCTTAAGGCCACCTAGGTTGGTTCTTTAGGGTTTGCCATGTCAGTCATAATAAAATGAGCATTGTCAAATTGGACATAAAAATTCATCAAAACATCAAACAAATCACAAATAAAAAAGACAAGATAAAAAGTCATCAAGTCAAATCAAACAATTTGTCAAAACAATCTACAAATACCAAACCAACATCATATCATCAAACCAGTCAACTTATGTCTTATACAAGACATGTCCTTTCTTAAACTAGACATTGTGATTAATCAGATTGCCATTTGCCTTAAATAGGTGGTCACATGATAAAAAATAGACTTGATATCTTATACGACATGTTTCTCTCCCAAAACCAAACCTTTTTAGACAATCAACCTGTCAAACACCTAATCACTTAATTATAACATAATCAGTCTTTGGAAAACACTTTGAGTGGATGTTGACTTTGTGGGCTATTTTGTCTTATATTTTTTTATTTTCCTTTGAGTCATGTTACTAGCTCTCTCCAGGATGTCCCATGAAGGATTTAGAGGGGAAAGGATGTCTCATGACTCTTTGCTTTGATGGTTGTTTTCAAATTGTTTTGACAAAAATACTAGGGGAAACTTTGCCTCAATATGAGTCAAGGCATTCCTTGTCTGCGACTATCTATTTCTTGTAAGTGGATGACCTTGTACACCTTGGTCTATGTCATACCATGGTGTTTGTTGTCCATTTGTCATATTTTTATCACATAGTGATGATTAAATTAAGGCCTATTATTTATTTGGAAATATATTGAAGTCGTTTCTTCATACTAAAATCGATGTCTTCCGCGCTAACATTTCTTCCATCTTCATTTCGATGACATCCTTTGACACAAAAAGAAAAATCCTGCATATATATTCATGTTAGAAGCATCATATTGAAATTATCATACATACATATTAAACAATACATACTGCATCAAAAAATACAAAAATATCCATGGCATATAGGCATATAGGCATATAGGCAAATATAAGCATCTATTATCATATCACATCATTTTGCATAACATAACAATTTTCATAACATATTGCATACATGACACATCTTTATCCATAATCATAATCCCTAACCACCCATCATATTGCATGCATATTTATATTGGAATCATATAAATATAACATAAAATGACATCTCATAATCATCATCCATCATAAGTGTAACATGGCATATGCATGACATCCATAACATCATAGAAATAAATGCATACATCTACCATTTAGAAATAACATATAAGGAATCAATATATAGAACCATTACATCATCATATAGACTGCATAAATATTATAAAGCATAAACATCCTTGACATAATAAATGCATAAAAATAATCTGCACATCATATAATCACCACCAAAATTATATATCATATATATCGCTCAAAATGTGTCACAATACAATGTCAAAATGTATCTCAAACTAGATCTCATAGGCTTGATGGTAAAAAATGTATGTGTCTAGATATAATATAAAATCGTATACTAGCCTAAGCTACCCTCATCTTGTCGTGGTGAATACTATGGGGATCCTGAAGACAGGTGCTCTGAATGTGGTGTCTCATATGGCCCTAAAACTTCCCCACTGCTCTTTGCCCTGCTATGTGAGCAACTATGTGATCTCCCACTACTCAAGGCCACTGATACACTAGGAGCCTTGTGCTCTAGAGGAACCTTATCCTCATATAGGTCCTTGTAGTACTACTCTTGCGTATTGACTGTTGGTGTTTTCTCTAGCTAAGCTTTGAAGCTCTCTAAGAGGTAGCCAACCTCTATGTTCAAGAAACACAAATTCTAGTGGCCAACACAACGGGTAAAGGTTTTCAAGCCTTTCACCCCTACACTTTAGGATCTATGGAACCAAGGAGGGTATTCCTTATTATGTTTATTTGATATTCAATGTCTCAAGAACACTTAAACACTTAAATCTGTTCCTACTAATTGCAAACACACATTACTCATTAAAGGTTTGGCTGACCTTTACACAAATAATTAGTCATTTTCTAGGAACACAAGCATGTACGAAAATTACATCTTAGAATGAATAAAATTTGATTAAGTAATGTTCTAGCTTTGAATCCATGGCTAGGCAATGCATTTATTCATTAGATTACATGAATCCCTAACAAATAAGCTAGTGCCTCTTCAAGTGGGAAAAATGAGTCAAACATGAAATACTCTGTAATACACAAAACATTCAACCTTGAAATAAATGGACAATTCTCATAATGCATTACATTACAAAAATCAAGGTATTTAAATTATTACTCACCGAATCATTTTTCAATTATCACAAACTTGTGACTCTCTTCAAATATTTAATTAAATCTTTGAGTTAAAACATGGAACATAATCATACATATAACTAAGCCATTGAATACAAATGAAAATATACTTGATACTTTCATTTATAATCTGTAATAATTGTACAAAATAGAGCACATACTTTGATTTTATAGATTTGTTTTGATATCAATCATTTTCATAAAATTATTTAAGACTATTTCATACAAAACCCATACCCAAGACAATTAGCTAGTAGATTCATCAAGAATTTTGCATTGTATCGTTCATTGTATCCTACCTAGACTGTTTTGGACTCAAAATTATGACCTCTATAATGAGCCTTGAAATATCTTTTATAACATAAGAGAGCAACAAGAATCAGGCTCATTACAGTTACATTTCACAATAATTTCATTTCAAATGAAAAATTTCACTTGCATTTCAAAATTCCCAAATGGTTATATGTAATCATTTATTGAGCAAGGGAATCAAAAATTGTAATAACCAACAAAACTAGTCGACACTATCACCAATGTTACAAAATTACATCGAGGCCAGTTATTCTCATTCACCAACACAAAACCAACATCATCATCATCACAAAATTTGAAACCAAAACAACTCCATTATCCAAAACCCAAACCAGCACCGAGACCATGGTACATGTGACCACTTTGTATCCTCACCATAGTAGGAAGCGAAAAAATTGCTCCCTCTTCCTTATCAGTACACCTTTTAACATTAGAACTAGCAACTTCACATGGTGCCATCACAAAAATTGGGGAAATTGTGAGGACCTCTTTGTTCACACTAGCCAACCTAGTTAAAGCCATAGGGAATTGTCCATAATCAGAGTCAATCTCCATATCACTAGAGCTAGAGCTACCAGAGACATCAATGGGAAAATTCTATCTCCCTAGAGAGCCCCGACCATATCATATCTTGGATTTTGGTCTTTGCTCAAACTTTGTAGACCTCTTCTCTTGGACACTCAATGCCTCCTCTGCAATTACAACTTGGCCTTTCAATCGAGAGCTATACTTGGTAACTACTAGGATGGGCTCTATGTATTCCTCTTTCAGGATGGGAGTGCCTTGAAGAGTACTCTGCTCATGTAGTGGCACATCATCATGAGACCTTTGTACATTAACCTATGGAACAGGTCATGGGACAATTCACAAACCTATGGAATAGGTCATGGGACAATTCACCTTGACCTCTTCTTATTTCATATAATCTTTTAGCATAAGAGACACAATCAACTCTACTTGAATCTTGTGGAAATTTCACTTGGGGCTCACTATGATCTACATACTATTGTGAGGGAGAAAGTAGGGCAGCAGGAACCATTAATTCTTGGCATGATTCTTTACTGGTTGATTCATTGATCACATTTGCACAAGATGTTCCAAAATGACCAATATTAGTAGCTAAGCACCCTTTCATCATTGGATACTTTAGATTATTTTCAATATCCATAGCAATTTTATATGCTTGGCGCAGTGTTGTGGCCTCTTTATCTCGTAACAAATAACATCTTTATTTCAAATGAGCATAAATATACAACCAAATATTCGACATCATTTGGTACTATACTAAAAGGGACCTCCCTTATGATCTTTGAAAATCTAAGATTAAAAGAAGGGACCAATTCATCCCCCTCTTTGCGGATGCCCATAAAAAATTTCCTTACCAGACTTGGGTTCACTCTCTCATCAAATTGTTCCATGAATTCTAGTTTAAATTCATACCAAGAATGTATTGAAGTTTCTGGTAGAAAAGAGAACCAGTCCCTTACATATCCTTTCAAATATTGAACAAACAACTTTATGACATCTTCAAAATTTAATTCATAATATCCCATCATATCAACAAACTCTTGTAGGTGCCTTCTTGCTAACTCATCCTTTGCACCATTAAACTTAGGTACCTTTTCTCTGATTTTAGGTGGTACCTCATTTGGATAAACATGAATATTACTAAAATCTATAGCACTGTATCTTTTAGTACTAAAATTTCCTTGACGTGACAAAGGATGTCTATTATGTACTATTGCACTCATATTTATATTAGGGTATACAATTTGATAAGGAAATTATACCTTTCCTTTGCAAGACTTGCCAGACTTTGTCAAAGGGTAGTTCAAATTATCTTTGTACCTAATCTCTTAAACCTTTACAGTACAATTTTCTGTCTATTTTTCTTAGGATTTAAAAAATAACATGCTTCTCTATTATAATTCATGAATTCCACATTAAATTTTAGAAACATGCAACATTCAACTAGAATTTCCCTCTATCAGTGCTTCTTCACTTAATTGGGAATCAATTATATTTCTAATCTAGAAAACTTCTCATAAACTACTTTCTAAATCATGAAATATGTCTATGAGAATACCTGGAAATTATAGCATCTTCTGAACTCTTTTGTGAATGCAAACTTTGTAGATCTAGAATGTCTACATATTCTTCATTAGGTTCTTAAGCCAAAGTTGCCACCTCCTTCACAGAGGACTAAAATTCAAATAAATATGAATTCCTTTCAAAAGTAAATTTCATTCTAGGTTTCCTTCACTAGCGAAGTCATTCATAAATTATTTTTATAATTTTCTTGCAACCAAAATCCTTCCAGGTTTAAAATGTTTCAATATCTGAACAAAATGTCCAGATCCACCAAATGCTTGACTCTGTGATGTTAAAATCTACGATTGTGATTCTTTATTTTATAACTTTCTCAAATTTCTCCCCAGTACAGTTGCCATTTTTGTTGGTGTTTTGTCCAGCTAAGCTTTGAAGGTCTCTAAGAGGTACCCAAACTCTATGTTCAAGAAACACAAAAGCTAGTGGCCAACACAACGAGTAAAGGTTTTCAAGCCTTTTACCCCTACAGTCTAGGATCTATGGGACCAAGGAGGGTATTCATTATTCTATTCATTTGATATTAAATGTCTCATGAACACCTCAACACTTAGATCTATTCCTACTAATTCCAAACATGCATTACTCATTAAAGGCTTGGCTGAACTTTACACAAATAAGCAATCATTTGCTAGGAACACGAGTATGTACGAAACTTACATCTCGAAATGAATAAGATTTGATTAAGTAATGTTCTAACTTTGAATCCATGGATAGGCATTGCATTTATTCATCAGATTACATGAATTCCTAGCAAATAAGCTAGTGCCTCATCAAGTGGGAAAAATGAGTCAAACATGAAATACTTTGTAATACACAAAATATTCAACCCTGAAATAAATGGACAATTCTTATAATGCATTCCATTACAAAACTCACAGTATTTAAAGCATTACTCCTTACCAAATCCTTTTCCAATTATCATAAACCTATGACTCTCTTTAAGTATTTAATTAACTCTTTGAGTTAAAACATGGAACATAATCATACATTCAACTAAGCCATTGAAGACAAATGAAAAGATACTTGATACTTTCATTTATAATTTGCAACAACTGTACAAAAGAGAGCACATACTTTAAATTTATAGATTTATTTTGATATTGGTCATTTGCATAAAACTATTTAAGACTATTTCATACAAAACCCATACCCAAGAAAATTAGCTAGCGGATTCATCAAGAATTCTACATTGTATCATTCGCTGCATCCTACCTAGACCGTTTTGGACTCAAAATTTTGACCTTTGCAATGAGCCTTGAAATATATTTTATAGCATAAGAGAGCAAAAAGCATCAAGCTCATTACAATTACATTTCACAATAATTTCATTACAAATGCAAAATTTCACTTGCATTTCAAAATTCCTAAACGGTTAGATGTAATGATTTACCGAGCAAGGGAATCAAAATTTGTAATAACCAACAAAACCAGTTGACACCACCACCATCGTTGCAAATTTTTTTTGAGGCCTTGTTATTCTCATTCAGTAGCACAAAGCCCAACATCATCATCATCACAAAATTTGAAACCAAGACAACAAATCCATCATCCAGAACCCAAACCAGCATCGAGACCACGATACATTCGACCACTTGTTGTCCTTTCCATAGTAGGAAGCAAAACAACCACTCCATCTTCCTTATTAGTACACCTTTTAACATCAGAACCAACAACTTTACATGGTGCCATTGCAAAAATTGAGGAAACTACGAGGACCTCTTCATTCACACCAGCCAACCCAGTTAAAGCCATAAGGAATTGGCCATAATCAAAGTCAATCTCTGTAGAACTATCACTAGAGATACTAGAGACATCAATGAGAAAATTATACCTCCTCAGAGAGCCCTAACCATACTATATCTCAGTTTTTGGTCTCTGCTCAAACTCTATAGACCTCTTCTCTCAGACACACACCACCTCCTCTGCAATTACAACTTGGCCTTTCAATCGAGAGCTGCACTTGGTAACTACTGGGATGGGCTCTATGTATTCCTCTTTCAGGATGGGAGCACCTTGAAGATCAATCTACTCATGTAGTGACACATCATCGTGAAACCTTTGTATAATAACCCTGGCAGAACTTCACACAAATGACAAGGAAGTAGTCGACCTACTCATCTTGCACCAATATTCAAAACTTTCTCAAGAGTAATTACTATCCACCACAGAAGCACAAATTTTTTTAGAATCCCAACTGCAATGGTAAAAATGATGATCCTTCATCCCCATTTATTGAGAAAATTGATGATGTCGATCATCAATGCTCCAAGAGAAGCATGAGAGAGTGAGTGATTATTCACTGGCATTTATTTCACCACCGTTAATTCCCAAGTACATGGTAGAAAATATATTACCAACCTTGAGAAGTACCTTTGTTGTCTCTACAGTGGATCTAGTACATGCAATTGTGAAGTCTATAACCCTTTGCTCTACCTCCAATGCTTTTATCACTATTGCATCTCTCTCTATCTGCAAACCATCTCTTTCTGCAAGCAATGTCCCCACCTCGGCCTCTAGGCCTAGATCCATCCTCGCATATCTGCTAGCCTTTGATCCACTGCTCCATCTCCACCCTTGATGGGAAACTCCTCCATTCTTCCCGCCATATCCTCTCCCATGACAATCCTCTCTTGAAGGATCCACTTGGCCTCTCCCATCTCCCCTCCTCTATTTTCTCTACCTCCATCGCAACCTCCTCTACCACTACGTCATGTTACCCCACCTTAGGTGTTACATCCTCCTATCAGTCCTCCTCAACAACCGTCTCCTCCTCTTGTCTCTCCTCCTCTCTCTCCTCTCTAATAGGAGAATGTGGTTCCATCTGTATCCTCTACCGTCTTTCCCTACCTCTGCCCCAACCATCTCCTCCATCATCTCCTCTCTCACCTCCCTATCCTCCATCAATACCCTACTCTATTGTGGCCACTGGAATGATGGGTCCCCATGTTGTCACCTCCCGAGAAGATCTGGAAAACTCAGATATACCCCTCAAAATTTCTTGGACCTCCCCAAACTACCTCAATACCCACTATGTTAGATACATCTCAATAATATTCTATGATTGGATTGTCCATCCAATTAGGTATCTCTATTGTCTGCACCATGGAAGGTGCTACTCTTCATCAGGTCATTGAGTTATATCTCTGTAAGGTCTCCAAAGAAAGCTAACCATCGTATCTATGTTGTGCTCATTGTATCTTGTGTCTCCAACATGTGTCTAATTCATGACCCCACTATACATATACACATATGGTGTGTTTTCCCTCATATTCTGATTGACAGGAGTACAAAACAAAATAATGCTCTCCACAACTTATATAATTAGGAGTGTCACTCTAAAAATTACCAACTATTCATCTCGGTAAGCTATGTCATGCAACTAAAAATAAATAATCGCTAATAAGTAAGGACCCCATGCATAAACTGTATCCCTAGAAATTGTCTCCACCAACATCTCACCCCATCCAAGTGGGAACCTGTGTCCTTAATGATCTAGAATAACAACCCCAAAAATTAGCGTGCATACAATGCAGTTGAACCTCTTGTACCTCTCTACCAGGGTCTCCCATCTAATCTTATATTAGTCTATGCCTAGATATCTGACATGCTTGTATATGTAATAGTCCAAGAGCACCTGATATCCATGCCCTGGGTCATACCTAATTCGCTCCCCTCGAATAGGTAGTCGTAGTATCCGATAGATGTCCTCTAAGGTCACGATCACTTCTCCTATCAGAAGGTGGAAGGAGCATGTCTCTGAATTCCATCTCTTTGTGAGTGTAGTTAACATACCCCTATTTTCCCTAATAACAGGCATGAAAGTCACATGATACAAACCGAGATGCCATAGTTGGCGCTTCTGAACGCTCGTCAATTGATCTCATAGTTGGTATCTCATAGGTCAAGACTCTTGCATATAAATAGGGTCAAGTGCTACCTGGCATCACAAGTCCCAGTACTACATCAATAAAAAATCCTAGTAAAACCTATCAGACTTATGTTGCAAAAGAAATTTAATCTTAAATTGGGGAAAATTTCTCAACAGTCAATTGTGTTGCACTGTTAAGCAATTGTGTTACACAATCTTCATATGCATTGTCACAAGGTACTTGCATCACATTCCTTAACATTTAAATTGTAGGGATCAGTTGTGCCAAATCCCAAATCAATTGTGGTTTATAAATACATTTGTTTCATTTACCTAGTCTATTGCATCACACATTTGCAGTTGCATCATAGTAGACCACGTATGCCTCATTCTAAAGTTGTTGCATTACACCACATTAAAACCTAAACCTATCCTAGAAGTGACCTAATCACTTGCATCGAAGCACAAAAACCTGTGTCGCTCATGATAGCATTTGCTGGGAACCAAAAATGACACAATTGCTTGTGAAATTTTTCTAGGTCCTAGAAATATGTGAAATTAAAAATTGACAAAGTGGGCTAAAAGGCACTTACGGTCTCTCCTGTGCCATCCGATCATTTGAAGGTTCGAATGTGGTATCCTCAATGCTCGGTGTGTGGAATAGGTGAAATTTTCACAACTTCTTCTCTCTAAGCTCCTAAGTTTTCAAAGTCAAAATGCACAAATGAGCCATTTGACCCCTTAATTTTCCATTTATACCTCCTCAAAATTAGGGTTTTGACTAGGGTTTATATTGGCTGCACTCTGTGAGGGGTTCAAAACCTTATTTTGGCTAGCTCGAAGGTCCTTAAACTTAATCTTTCATCATCATGACATTCATGACTATCAATTTGGATTTTCAGAACAAGTTTCAATTTTTTTTAAATTTTCAAAAATTTGCAATATTTTTTTGAGGGGGCATAGATCCACCCTGTTTATGTTGGGGCATGTTTTGAATAATTTTCTTTGACACAACATTATAAACAATATTGTATCAAAGAGGGGCAAAATGTAGACACTGGAAATTATCCTAGGCCTACAAACTCTATTTTCTTCACCATTCCCCTTTCATCCTCAATAATTAAATTTTTTTAATTATTTGATTATTGTTTAATGTCATAATTATTATATTAATTAAATGATTTTTAATTATTTAATTAATTCATTTTTATCTTTTATTTCCTCCTTGATTAATTAAAGAAAATTCATATATTTATTTAATTACGCCACTAATGTCCCCTTTCCTCTATAATTAAATAAATTTTAATTATTTGATTATTATCACATTTCCACTATAATTAAATAAGTATTGTAATTATTTAATTATTCATTATCCTCTTCTGTCATAAACTAAATAAATTTTATTTATTTTATTGATCCCCTCTTTTGAATTTTGAATTAAATCATTATTTAGTTCAAAAGGTCCCCTTTGTCACATTCTTCTATGATTAAATAATTATAATAAATTATTTAATTATTCATTGGCCACCTAAATTAAATAATTCTATTATTATTTAATTTCCTCTCACCTCTTTATATATGTCAATCCTTATTTATCCATGTCTCAATTAACCTCAACCTTTGATTAAATTATTTTATAATTTAATCTTGGCCGTTCATCCTTATCATTGCCCTAACCCTATTCCATACTACAACTTCCATTCTTGACCATTGATATTTAGGTCAAATTAACCTTTTAATCTCAAACCTTCATGATAAATTGACATTCTATAAAATACATCTATTTTGTCATTGTCGATCTGTCCATGGTCAATCTATCTACATGTTATCTTGTCAATCTTAGCTATCAATTCAAGTGCACTCTAGTCAATTAATCTTCAATATTTTTCTTTTTCATTATCATTAGGACTATTTGCATACTCAAAATATGAGGGAAATCATTCATATCAAGCAAGATGGAGAAGTGCAATGGAGATGAACCAATGGTGGCATGAAGACTTTATGGTGATATTGCTTTATGTTAATATCTTTTATGATTATTTGTACTTCATTGTTTATTAGGGTTTTATTTACATGCATTATTGCCTAAGCTTGATAATTTTACCTTGATTTATAGGTTGAACTAGATTTTATACGTGGTCAAATTCAACCGATGATTCCATCTATGTTAGTTCCAATACCGTTGGAGGCCGATACATGTGAAGTGCGCTAAGATAACTTAACCACCATTCGTAAACCCACTCGTTTAAATTAAAATCATTCTAGGCTTGAATTGTACATGAAGAAAAAAAGCATGCCATCTTCTGGGCATATAGATACTCCATGAACCTACATTTGACCTAAGGAAAGAGTGTAGCTCACTTGATCCATTTAGTGTACAAAAATCCTCATATGGTGCAATGTTAGTATCATCTATAAACCAAAAAAATCTGTGAACTGAAGACTTACCTTCATTACCTCAACCCATCGAAGAATTACACCACTCGATGATTAATTTTGCATCTATCAACTTTGCATTGTCTTTATAATTTAACTCTTCCTGTGTTAATGCTCTTTTGACACATGCTCCTGCACCATCATGATCCCCCTTTCCATGCCCAACCTCACAAAACTTCCACATATATTGAATACCTATAATAACATGCATCCTACTCAACCAATAGAACATCTACAAGTTCTTGAACTATGTTGCACAGTTATCCAACCATATTATATGCTGACTGTATATTATGCCCCTCTGAGAAAAATCATTGTAGAACAATTGAAAGCAACCTTGCACAAAATCTAGAGAATGTGTGCGATCATCAGTAATGTAAAAGTGACACTCCCTTAATATCTTCCTATTATCCTCTATACTATCAGTTGCATGAATGAATGCTATATGCACAAATATAGAAACCTGTGTGGCGTTGTAATATTGTGATTGCACCTCATGTTGTGGCTGTAGAGTGTAGTTCTCTGCAAATTTGACCACTAAAACTATGCTACCAACTGGAAAGGTGTCCTTTCATTACTTGAATTGCAAGTCCAACCATCAATCTCATGGGTATGTCTTGCATACTCATACACTATACTATCATGAAATGTAGACATAAACTGATATACTGGAATCTTTTGAATAAAAAAATCACACTTTTTTTCTTGATTACCATCTTTTGTATTGTATGCCACTATTTTATACTTTCTAAACTGTACTATTTCCTTTCCAACCGCATGTGTTCTTTCCATACTTTTACATAGTGGCATACATTGCAAGCCACCACAATGTTGACATGTGCCAACCAAGCATAGTTTCGTGTAGAATATTTGGCCTTGCTCTCTTTCAAATAAATATTTTGATAAGATGTCTCTTGAAGATGTTGATGGGGCATGTATGCCACAATCCTACAAAACATAGTTAGTATGAAAATCTAAACATATAGAACAGTCAACATCAAAATGGTTAGAAAATTCAATATGTAATCTACAAAAATAAGTAGTGTGTGTGTGATGTATCTTGACATAAAAGGGTTTAAGCATTTCAAAATATCTTTGAAATTTTTTAATTTAAGGATAACCCTCTAGAAATTTATGAAAAAACTATGTTTAAGTCATATCCAAAAATGCTTTGGATGCGGCTCATGGTTTTGACTACCGATTCTCCTTCTTACCTCATCCATTTGATTTGGAGATGGCCTTGTGTTATTCTTCCAATAGTATTCAATTGGTGATCTCAATTCTTCAATAATTGGTTTATTTTTCGTGGGAGTCTCCTCGAGAATGCCCATAATTCATTGGAATCAGTGTCCTCAATTTTGGTGCCTTTGAACAACTCTTGATAAAGTTTTTTAATTAATTCTCAATTGTTGACTCGTCTTTCTAATGAGACGAAATTTTCTCCTTTGATTACTTACTAAAGTTGATGTAATGACATGCCATGGGACATTACTATCTTTTGAGTGTGAGGTCTTACCCACACTCTCATTAGCATCCATTAGATTCTTCACAATAGTATTTTCACTTGAAGCATCAAATTTTTTCAACCCAAGAATCTTCATGATGTACCTATACTTTATACTTCGCATCATTTCAAAAAATAGTTGACATCTTGTGATCTCATTTAACTTTTCAAAGAACAATCTCCAAATCTTATAAGCCTATCTTCTACAAGTGTGTTGTGGAACCTTACCTTCCATTGGCTGCAAAATATTCTCGTCAATATTAATCAGAAACTTTGGCTTTCTACGAAAAATCCTAGGTGGTGTTCTCATAGGTACATTCATCTCAACATTAGGAATTTTACCAATAATTAAATGAGACGGGCTATATGGCATACCTTCGATCGAGGATGGAATAGATGACATGCCTTGAGGTTGAGATGGGAATGATGGCATACCTTCTTCACTTGTGGTATATGGTGTCCCTCCATATTCACTTACGGTAGATGGTGTCCCTCCATATTCACTTGCAGTAGATGGTGTCCCTCCATATTCACTTGTGGTAGATGGTGTCCCTCCATATTCACTTGTGGTAGAGGGTGTGTCTCCAACTATGTTATTTGATCTCTTAGTATGATGCTTTCACATTCATTCCCTTTATGTCACTAAATCCATTTCTCTTTTTGATGGTTGAGGTTCCTCTACAATTGATATGTCTTCATCAATCATTTCCAATTTCTGCTTCTCATGATGTTCCCTCATCCATGCTACTTTCTTTACCTTGGTAGCTTGGATCTCTTCTTGTGTTGGTTTAATCCTTGATCGTTTCCTTGGCATGATGGATAATTCTATCTATAGCATGATAAAGAGACAAATATTAGCTCCTAAAAAATGAATCCAGACAAATAAATGAAATATATTTCATTCAACCCTTATACAAAATACTTACAAAATATATGAAATAAATGTTTTGGTAGACATGTATGCAAAATGTGGTACCTTTGACAAGCTAGTGAGGTCACTAGCTTGTCAATGTGGTCTCATGGTGATGTACATATCACCTGACTTTACACATCTATATCCTCTTGTATACATCTAAAAATGGTCATTATAAATCAAGCTTGTTAATTAATTAAATATAAATTATTTAATTAATCTTATAAATTCATTTACATATAAATAAATTTAATTATTTATTTATATGATTCACTTTTCTAATTCTTCTAATCTAATTAAATAAATAAGTTTATTTAATTATTGACATCTTCCTCTTAATTAAATTAAATAAATTTCATAATTTATTTACATTAATGATCATATTGCTCTAAGTTTGAATTTTTAAATTCAAATAATGGAATATTCTTCTAAAATCATTCTTCATTCCACATTTAAATTAAATATTATAAATATTTAATTTTACACTTTCCTCACTTCACATTTAATTAACTTCCTTTTTCATCTCACACATAATTAAATATTAATTATTTAATTATGTAAGCTTCTAAAATCCTTGTCACATATAATTAAATAAATTAATTAAAGGATTTATCCTCAACTACCAACTAACTCCTCATAAATGAATTGCACAAATTCCAACTTTCCTTCTTTTATGAATGGAGAAGGTTGTGTAGGAGGAAAAATTTCCTATTTTTCTCTCAACCTCCAAAATCCCTCACCGTTCATCTTGACCAGCTTGATTTCGACTGTCAATCTTTGCCAACTAGGCTTTTCCCCCCAAAAATCTATAAATACAGCCTCTTTGTGAGTTGAAAAGGATCCTAGATCTGGTGAATTTAGCGTAATTACTATAGTTGCATTTTATCCAGCATTTAGCAATCTTCTTAAGCATTTCACTTCAAGTTCATAGCATTTTAGTTTCATATCTTAGTTTAATCATGTATAATCATTTATCAATAGACATGCATGTTGCATAATCTCATTCTCTAAGTTGTCATTCTACCAAGCTATTGCTTACACCAATTGAGAGCCAACAATTTACATCAAATCCTTGGAGATAGAGGACAATGGGATGTTTTTGAAGGAACTATTGTTTAGAGTTTGTTTATCCTTTAAATTAGTTTCCTTTGATATAATGTCGCATTGGTGTTTTTGTTTATCTTATTAGTTTATTCCACATATTCACACACATTTTTGGGGCCCTTGCCCCATTTTAATTTATTTTTAATTGTAGGTTTCCTGACAAGTTACAAACATGATTCACGGTTTAGCGCATATGAGACGCGTTTTAGCGCATCCCTGAATAAATTTTGCACATACAAGGACTGTTTCAGTGCTTTGAAACTCTGTTTTAGTGCATATACCTATTCCTTTAGCACATTTACCTTATGTTTTAGTGCATAACTAAATGTTATTTTAGCACATTTGTTCTTTGTTTTGGCGCATGGATGTGTTCTTTTAGCACATATAGGGAATTGTAAAATTTAGTCCTGATTCCGACACATCTGCGAATAGAAATTTTTATTTTCTGCATAAGGTTAAAATGAAGCAATCCTAGGGTAGTCACCAAACAATTAATTTATCTTGGTTAAAATGAATCTCATGCTTGTTGTGAAGCAACATCTTCACTTAGTTTAGCAAATTATCATTTGGGATTAAAACTAAACAAAATTGTTTGCTGTGATTCTTAGGTGATAGGCCTATGCTCTCCCCTTAACTTGGTGATCAAAGTGCCAGAATCATCATTTTTTTTATTGTATTTCATGCTTTATTACATCCTTTAGAAGACTCGCTCTTGTGGAAAAAGTACTCACCCAAGAGGAACGACCTAAGTGGGAACACCTAAAGCCAAGGATTCCAACCCACTCTAAATAAAAGTGAGTTGTTGATGAAATTCTAAATTCACAGTAGTGTGCAAGATAACCATCCCCAAAGCCTTTGTTCTAAATGTTGGGAGGTCTCCTGAGGGAGTATATAATTTTTTGCATTGAACATAAACACTTACTATGAAATTTAGTGTAGAATCCAACCATGTTTGTTTCCGAACATCCTAATAATCATAGTGCAAGGGGAGGGAAGAATCTACCCCCAATAAACTCACCATATAATTGCCACAGACTATTTGCTCAAGGGATCAGGAAATCTAACCTTGAGTATGCACCTGGAAAAGAAAAAAACACGGGTGCCCTCTAGGGGGTGACATGGCTATGTGAGTCGACGCAATTCTAAGATGTGGGATGTGGTTATTATGATGAACTTTCTGACAAATAAGAGTGAGTCTGTCTGAAGTGTTTATTTTGTTCAATACCCATGGAAATCTCAAGAACATACAATCTTTGTTGGATTTTAGGACTTTCAAACAAACTATTTTCTAGTGTATGCCATGTTTTTCAAACATTAAATCAGATAAAGATCATCCAAATTAAAAACTGTCAAAACATGTCTATCTTAGCACATTGATTGGATACTTTAGTGTATCTCTGCTCTATTTTAGAGCATCTTTGCTATGTTTTAGCACATCCCTACTTAATTTCAGAGCATATCTGATCTGTTTTAGAACATCCCTACTCTGTCTCAACACATTTATGCTATGTTTTAGCACATTTATGCTCTATTTTAGCACATCAATGTTCTATTATAGCACATTTGTGATTCGTTTCAGCGCATCCATGCAACAACCCAACACATTTTTTGAAAATTTTAACGCATCTATTGAATAGAGTAGCACATCTGTGTTCCAAGTCTAAAGAGTTTTCTGACAAACTTTGCCATCTAGTCTGGTCTTTTTCTATGCTCAGGGTTTGGAAATCCATAGTTTTTGCTAAGAAATCCCTTGAGAAAAGGATCAAGAAGCCCAAATGGTCCCTTAGTTATAAAAAGCTATTGAAAAGTAGAATTTTTTTATACCAAATTCAAAAAGTTTCTTGAACATCAAACTTTCATTCATCGATATCACAACTTTGACAGGGGTTTCACTGATGATTTTTCTTTAGAACCATTATCTTCACAAGATTTCTTTCAATGAAGATCTCTTTCATAGAGGCATAATCACAGTCAACCCATTCATCCCTCTTTCATCTCGCAACCTACAATTCAGTATTCCAATCATCCTAATCAAGTGTTGTAATAGAGAAATTAGAAGCATTAGGCATTTACAAAAATCCTTATTTTTCTCAAACTAAGATCAAAACATCACAAAGTGCAATATCACCTCCATTTCTAATTTCTAGGTTAATTCCCATAACATGATCATCATCCTTCAATCGAGGGAATCACGAACTAAAAATTATAAATTCTTTAGTCATATCAATAGAATTCTCATTCTATTCTGACTAAGATATTCAAAACATTGCACTCTCCTATTTGTGATCAAAGTTAGTAAAATTTTGGTATAAGCTTATGCCTATTGTCACAAGATCTTGAAAGCACATAGAGGAAGATGAAAGGGAAAATCCACTTTGCAACATGGGAGATAAGGAAGAAAATACTTTTCACAAGCTTTGCATTGGGAATAATTCAAATAATGATGAAGTAATGAAAGAAATGCTTCAAGAAGTAGAACATGATCCATAATTTCATACTCTCTTGGATAAAATTTTATAGAGAAATAAAGAACTATACTTCATTTTAATAGCAAACCAAGGAGCTAAGATACTCTCTTATTTCGATACAGAAAAGATTAGAGAGGATCCTAAAGTCTCCCTTAATGATTTTAGTGCTCTTACTCAATAAATAAGAGCATTACAAGGACAAATTAAAGAAATATATGGGGTTGTAACCAAGAAATATGTTTTGGAAGATATCTATCCATATCCTTTTGACAGGAATCTCAACATGATTCCTTTTCCAAAGCATTGTGAGATCCCAAAATTTGACAGATACAATGGAAAAACATATCCCATTGATCATGTGAGAGACTTTCAAAATATGAGCTTGAAATTTTCTCATGAAGATACATACCTAATGCAATTGTTTCCACGAAGTCTAGGTGGACAATCCATGGAGTGGCTTTCCAAAATCACTCCCCCCATCAAGATGTTTGAGGATTTAATCAATAAATTCATATCTCAATACTCCTACAAAATACAACACCAAATAACCATGCTTGATTTGTGTAGAGAAAATAAAAATATTAGAGAACCCTTCATCATGTTCTTGCAGAGATGAAGAAGGTTATTTGTAAGATATTCCAATCTTGTTCCTAAAAAGGAAAAGATGGAAATATTTATTGATAGTATAAATCAAGAAATGAGTTACAGGAGTAATCTTCATTCCCCTCCATCATTTGAAAAGTTGATTGAAAATGCAATCACTATCGAAGGAGCCTTGGTCAAGAGAGGAGTGTTAAAGCTTGACAAAGATGGTCCAAATTTCTATTACAATAACAACAATGATAAATCATGATTCTGGACTAGAAATAAGAATGTTGTAAATGATGGGGTGGTAGATGCCAACAATGTTAATACAAATCCAACCATTCTCAATGTATCAGGTGTCCAACACAATAACAACAATCTTGGAAATTCCACTAACCAAGGAAATAATAATTCCAATCAGGGAAACAATGCCAACCAAGGAAATATGGCCAATAATCATGAAAATAATCACGACAAAAATCAAAACTCGTCTACACATCGATAACAATTTTTCTCAAATCAATTTTTTTTTTACTCCCTTGGGCCAGTCTCTTGAATCAAAATGCCATCAAATTACCACTACAGATAGATTATGAGCCACGAGTTAAACCACCATCATGGAATGACTTGTACTATTGCGATTATCATAGATGCAAAGGTGATAGGATGAATAATTTCCAAGGGTTGAAGAATTTGGTCCAAGATTTGATTGATAACTGCACCATAACTATTGAGGGACATAATGCCAATGAAGATCATCAGGCATTCAAGGACCCTCTCCCAATTATCAAAAAGGGGAATCTTTGGGTGACAAAGGAAAATGTGTGAATCATGTCTATGACACCATAATCAATCATATCTACATTGATGACTAGCAAGTCAATGCCATCAAAGTCAAAGGAAAGCAAGAGTATCAAAAAGTTAATGCAACAACAAGGGGACAAGCCAAAATTATTACTAAAGGAAGTTCATCTAAGTCAGTTGTCCCCCCTTCAAGGTAACACACTTTAGTCGATCAACTACATAAAAAATTGGCTCAAATTTCTATCTTGGAGCTTCTTAAAATATCACTAGCACACAAGGACATTCTGGAAAAGGCTCATGTTGAAACAACCATATCTCTTGATTTGGATATCGATAGATTTCAAGTCATGATAGGAAACTTGTCCTCACCCACATGTTTATCCTTTTCTAAAAAGTATGATTCCTCCATGACCCATTCCCATAATTCATTACTTTATTAGAGGTCATGGTTCATAAAACCCAAATTAGACGTGTCTTAATAGATGGGGGAGTTGTTCTAAACATTTGTACTTTAGGGTATTCTGAAGAGTCTATTGATCCAAGGATAAAAATAACAATCAAAGCATATGATTGTGAGGACCGAGCTTCTAAAGGCCTCATCATGATACCTATCAGAGTGGGACCTATTGTAAAGAAATTTTTTTGTCAATTTTTGGATCGACACTTATCTTATAACATAATTTTGGGTCATCCATGGTTCCATCAGATGCAAGCAGTACCATCTACTTAT
Source organism: Sequoiadendron giganteum (assembly GCA_007115665.2). Lineage (NCBI taxonomy): Eukaryota > Viridiplantae > Streptophyta > Pinopsida > Cupressales > Cupressaceae > Sequoiadendron > Sequoiadendron giganteum. The sequence continues at coordinate 47,958,698 of CM021103.1, read as the reverse complement.
CATCAGTGTCAAAAATTTCCATATACCAAACAAGAAATAACCATACCTGCAGATCATAATAGCAGTCAGATTTTGTCTAACCTTAGAACAACCTAGGATTCTTTTGTACCACATAATAGAGAAGCTCTTGTTGCTGCTGCTTCCAAACACAATGATCAAACAAGGGAATTGATAAAGATCTTTGGCACCAAGATGAAATTAAAAGAAAATGGAGTGGGATAATAGTCTTTATGTCTCCCTAACCTACCCATTTCTCCAAGGTCACATGGTCAACCTATAGTGTCCACACAACAAGCCACAACGGCTTCCCCATCAGGAACACAAGTTTCAGTTCACATCACCAAGTTTGATGGAATATTCATCAAGGTATACACTAATGAAAATGAAGCTAAAGATAGAGTTATCCTCGATTGGCTATATAAAGATGAAGATGAATCTGTCCAACATGTTAAGTTACCTACTGAGCAATATGGAAAGGGTTATGCAATAATGCAATGAATGGGTTATGAAGGAGATGGCCCCATAGGCAAGAGAAAGGATAGAATTATGGAACCTACCCAACTAAAAACAATGCATCCAAAAGATAAAACCGAACTTGGATATGGTGAAGACACAAAAGAAGCATTCCAAAAGAAATCCAATGAAGAATTAGCGGAGAAAATTATGAGATTCCATGAGAATTTTGACACTGATTCGAATGAGAATGAATGGGATACCAATTATAATGATGAATTCTGGAGAGACAAACAAGTGGATGTTATACAAAAATATATACCCATGCTAACACAAGGGGAAATCTCAAGACCTCCACTTGACTACGTACTTCAAAGCAACCATGACTCAAGTGATTAAGATTCAATTCAAAGAAAAATAGATAATCAACAGGAGGATCCCATCATAGATCTTCCCCATAGTGAGAATGATAACCATATCATGACCCTAACAACTAGTGACCTTACCCAACCAGATGATCCCTTGCCCTTAGTTCATCCTGAGCTCACTGATTGGGAACAAATTGAACTAATCAATATCCCAATCTTTCCTAATGACTAAACCATTGTAAATTTTCTTTGTTTGTCTGACCCAAAAACAAGTTCCACCAGTGAATTGTAGGATCAAAATCTCAGTCAAGAGAGTGCCAAGTTTTTCAGCTACAAAATTAACAATATAAAAGATATATCTAATGGTGAAAACCTGACAAAGGCAGTATTAGATCATTAAAAGAGAAAAATAAAGAGCGTATCTGATGGTGAAAATATTTCAAAGGCACTGGAAGATGGGAATATTGACACTCTCCCTGAGCACTATTAGGAAAGATCTTCTATTTTGATAGAACCAACAGAGGAAATTAATATAGGCACTGCAGAGCAGCCAAAAATCCTGCAACTTGTTGCATCACTGACAAAGGAAGAAAGCCCAAAATTCACAAAATTCCTAAAGGGAAATCAAGTCAACTTTGCATGGTCCTATGTAGATATGCCTGGATTGGATACAAATCTTATCATGCATCATTTTTCCATCATGTGAGGGGAAAAACCTGTGAAACAAAAACTCAAAAAGATGCACCCACATGTTGCATTACTAGTCAAAGATGAATTAAAGAAGTTGCTAGACGTAGGATTCATTCAGTCTATTGACTATGCAAAATGAAGCTCCAAAATTGTACTTGTGTCAAAGCTAGATGGACGGATTAGAATCTACACAGCTTTTAGGGATTTAAATAAAGCATGTCCAAAAGATGACTTTCCTTTACCCAACATTGACATGATTGTAGATTTGATAGCAGAGCATGCCATGTATTCTCTGATGGATAGCTTTTCTGGGTATAACTAGATCAAGGTTGCACCTGAAGATCAAGATAAGACCACATTCAAATGTCCCTGGGGCAGATATTGTTGGAATGTAATGTCGTTTGGACTCAAAAAGGCAGGAGCAACATATCAACGGGCAATGACTACAAATTTTCATGACATGATGCACACATTCATGGAGGATTATGTAGATGATCTCTTAGTAAAATCAAACAAAAGGGAGGGACATATAGATAACTTATCTAAGATTTTTGTTAGAATGGAAAAATTTAAGGTCAAACTCAATCCCAAGAAATGTTTCTTTGAGGTAAAATCCGGAAAGCTCCTAGGCTATATTGTATCAGAAAAAGGAATTGAAGTGGATCCAGCAAAGGTACAAGCCATCCTGGACATGCCACCACCAAAGAACATCAGCCAGCTATGGTAACTACAAGGATGAATACAATCCATAAAGAGATTCATCACACAATTGGAAGACAAGAGTTTTCCCTTCATGCATCTCTTGCATAAAAATATTCCCTTCAAATGGGAAGACAAGTGCAAAGAAACATTTGATTAGATCAAGCAATATCTAACAAGCCCACCAGTTTTAAACCCACGAGTACAAGGAAAACCACTCATATTGTACATTTCTACCACATAAGTATCCCCGGGGGAATTATTGGCACAAGAGCACATAACGGGAAAAGAGTGAGCCATATATTACATCAGTAGGACATTGACAAGCCATGAACTAAATTACAATTTCATTGAAAAGGATTTTTTGGTAGTAGTGTTTTCTTCTAAAAATTTGTGACACTATATGCTAGCTCATATAGTCAAACTTGTGGCTAAAATTGATCCCTTAAAGTATCTTCTGAGCAAGGCATCCTTAATTGGAAGGTTAGCTAAATGGGTAATGGTCCTAAGCGAGTTCAACATTCACTATGTGGATCAAAAGGTGATCAAAGGGAAGGTCATAGTAGATCAGTTGGCGGAGGCACCTCTACAAATGGTTCATCCAATGCACAACAAATTTCCTGATGTAGATGTGTTCACAACAACTACCAAGAAATCATAGACACTTTATTTTGATGGGTCCTATACACAACATGGATCGAGGGCAGGAATTATTTTTGTCATGCCTCGGGGACATACCATTCCAAAGTCTTATCAGTCAACGTTTTCTTGTACAAATAACATAGCCAAGTATGAAGCATTGCTAATTGGAATGAAAATTTCATTGGACTAGAGAATTATAGAGCTACAATTTTTTGGTGATTCACAACTTTTCATAAATTAAATAAATGATGACTATCAAACTAAAGATGACAAGTTAATGTCATACAAAAACATGGTGGATGATTTCAAGAAATATTTTGTTGAGATCAAGTTTCTACAAATTCCAAGGATTGACAACAAAGTTGTAGATGCCATGGCTACAATTGCATCACTACTACAATTATCAGAGAATCAAGCTCAATACAAATTCCTAGCGGAACAACTATTTTCCCCTACCTATGACAATCCTGAAACCCAAATCATTTGTCACCTAATTGGTTTTGATTGCCCCTTATATGGCCAAATTTATGCCTATCTGAAGGATATTGTCTTACCCCCAGATTTGTCTTAGAATTAGAAAAGGAATTTCATATGCCAATCTTCTCACTATACCCTAATTGTTGATACCTTATACCGACGTGGTCTTGATGGTACCCTCCTTAGATGTCTCAAACACAATGAGTCTGAAAAGGCCTTAAAAGAGGTTCATGTTGGCATTTACGAGACTCACTCATGTGGACTAACCTTGGCTAATAAACTTGTAAGAATGTGTCACTATTGGCCAACAACGGAAAATGAATCCTTCATATTTGTGAAGAAATGTCAAAAATGTCAAATTCATGAAAATCTCATCCACGCTCCTACTTAGTAACTACAACCTTTCACTACAACATGACCTTTCACTTAGTGGAGGTTGGATCTTATTGGAAAGATACACCATTCATCATCAAATGGAAAAAAATTCATAATCACATCCACTAAGTAATTTACTAAGTGGATTGAATTTGTTCCCTTAACAACGGTCATCGAAAGAAAAAAATCATCTTTCATCCTGCATTATATCATATGTCAGTATGGCATTCCCAACTCCATTATCATAGATAATGGAAGGCCTTTTAAGAATCAAGATGTTGATGAACTTTGTGAAATATTTCACATCCAACACAGGTTTTATACACCTTATTATCCATAGGTGAATAGCCAAGCAGAAGCTTCAAACAAAAGAATTATGAATAATTGAAGAAAATAGTGAATGACATCGACCGTGATTGGCATGTCCAATTAAATCTAGCTTTATGGGAATACAAATCCAGAATTCACACACCAAAAGGTTCCACCCCATATTCCTTGGTCTATGGAGAAAAAGCAATCTTGCCACTAGAAGTTGAGACTCCTTAACTTTGAGTCTCACTAAAGGGACTTATAAATGATGAGGATGACAGAGTTTCAAGACTGCAAGAGTTGGAGCTACTTGATGAGAGATGACAAAGTTTAGCCAATCATTTGAAGGGTTATCAACAAGTTATGTCCCACAACTACAATCACAAAGTTAGAGCATGCACATTTCAAGTGGGTCACTTGGTCCTCAAAGAGAACCCTCACAACCAACAAGATCAGGAAAAGAAAGGAAAGTTTGAGCCCAATTCGCTGGGTTTGTTCATTATTATTTTAGTATATGAATCAAAGGCATATCAATTATCTAAACTAGAAGGGAACCTTCTTGAAGATCCAACCAACAAAATCCCTCTAAAGAAGTTCCATGTTTAAAAATACCAAAAACAACATAAAAAGTCATGAAAAAATCTATAAAAATCAAAAAATGTCCTGAAAAAATCATTATCAGGGTGAAAACCTGGTAAATAGGCATCCTTTTGATAAAATAAATAAAAAAATCAAAAAATTGTTGTCTTGATGAAAACCTGGAAAATAGGCGTCTTGGTAACAACTAAAATCACAAAATCTAAAAAAGTGCAGTAAAAAAGTGAAAACCTGGAAAATATGTGTTGTTTATGATTTAGTAGGCTCTCCCATCTATTATTTTACATTGTGCATTGTTCAAGCCATTTTTATCAATTTCAAATCCAATCCTGGCCATCATATCCATATCATGCACACAATATTTCCTTGAAATGACAAGGATTTCATCATGGTTTGATAATCATTGTTTAGCAATAGGTTGTGTCTTATCGGGAGCCAAGGTGTCAACTTGCTGGGGCAATGAGCTTTTAAAAATTTTGGCAGACAAACGACAACATGTGTCAAGTATTAGAATATTAGATCAACAATCAAATATCCAATCAAGCCTAGTCAAAACAACCATGAGACATGAAACTGACACAAACTGGATGATCTTAATCTGAATGAAATGAATGAAAAACTTAAAGCATAAGTTGAACTATTGTTTTGAAATTTGATGACATCATATCTTTGGAGTGATTCAATGATGTACTGAACTAGATTCGCGAGGAAGGAATATGATTTTTCTTTGATTGTTGTCTGTAAGTTAATCATTATGATTGTGCAAATTTATCGCGAGACATGGTTTACAATAGTATCATTGATGACATTTTGGGATTTGCATAGGAAAATGATTAACTTCTGTTTGTTTATGCAAGCAATGCTCAGGTCATCTTGGTTCAATTATACCTTGATGCTTGTATTAACTTGCTATATCAAACACCATGAAAGTTATACTCAGGTCATCATCAATGCAAATATCCCCTTTGATGCTTGTACTAACTTTCATCATATCAAAATACTCAATGATGATAATCAATCACAAAATTGGTTCACATAATGACAACAATGAGTGGTTCATTTGGCATTTTTAGGAATGCATGATTCATATAAATTTGCATTCATTTAGTGGTTGTATAATAGATTTTTGGAGGTTGGAAAAGATACATATCTCTTTTTAACAAAGTTTGAGTACACTTAGACATTGGGAAAAATCATTCCAATCATTAGTTTCATATCATTTTCATTTTTCATCATTAGTTGCATATCATCTTTTGCATTTCATTTTCATCACTTGCATTATCACTATCATATCATTTTCATTTTAAATCATCTTGCATGTTTCATTTGGGTTATCATTATCATTATCATTTTTGCATATCATTTAAATTTCCACTTTTATATCATTTTACATTTGTACATTATCATTTTGCATTCCATAATTATCATCTTTGCATTATCGTTTTGTGCCATAATTTGCATATTATCATTTTGAATGCCATATCATAACATTATTAATATCATGCCATTTTCAATCTATTCATATTCGTTCATTAGTATCATTTATTTTCCATATCATATTTTTAAATCATTCGCATCAAATCATATTTCATGACATCATTCATTAAGTTCTCATTAATTTTATTTTATTTTCATTCACACTTTGTATTTAACACATCCACATCATTTTATGATTTTTCATAAACATACATCAAAAAGAGAAAAATGCATCCATTGCATCCACTTCATCTTTTTACATCCATAATTCATGCATTTTCCATACATCATACTGAATCATAAAATAATTCACATTTTATTTACATCATCCATCATAATACATGTTTTGCATATTCATCGTATTATAAAAATCATTTCATTTGCATATTCATCAAATAAAAAAGAATATAAAAATTTCACATCATCATCATTATTCATATCATGTGCATCCATCATCATATCATCATATAAAAATCATGCATACATAAACATCAATCATAGCATAATCAAAGACACATGCATATCAAAACCATCACCATATATCATATATAATCTCATCAATATAAATGTCCATGGGTACAAAGATATCAAATGTCTAACAGAGATACATAAAAAGTGATAAAAAATGGTGTATACAATCTCATCACTGGGGAGCATCTATATGAGGATCATGATTGTTGCTACTGTCGAAGGTAGTTGGTCTCACTAGAGCCTTGCCACTGCTATCACCTATCTCTTTTTTGATGGGCTGACCCACATTCCTGGTGGCACTTCTAGAATGTGTGTAGGAGTGAGTGTGAGATTTTGTCCCTGAATACATGTAAGCTATCCTCTGCTCAGGCGGTACCACCTCAAAATATCTCATACGGTAATACTCCACCTAACAAGCAATCTCTATCCCCTCTGCAACAACCTCTCCAATAGAGGTGCCCTCCATGGATCTCAGTAGTCTCTCTGCATACCCCCTCTGTCTGTTGGCAACATTGTCTCCAACTATCCCTCTTTGTTGTAAGCTGAGCTATTTGTGGGTCAGGGGGTGGTGGTTGAGCCATCTGTGTTTGTAATTATGTAATAGTGGCATAGGCCTGCACTAATTGGCTCTAGAGAGATTGAACCTACGCTTGCAATAAATCAATCTGACCCTATGAAGGAGCCCTGATGGTGATCCGTTGAGGTGAAACATCATAATCATCCGTAATCCAAGCATTTGTCACCTCTAGATGATAATCTAAAAAATAAGGTTGTAGGTTGAGATACTTTGCTCTAGTTGTCTTGTACAGGATAAAAGGACCACACTCTGCTACATCCTCACACTGCCTAGCATAATGGGCGACACCCCGTGGAATCATCTGAATCCAACCATACTGTCTCAGGATCCACATAACCAAAAATATCCTGATAATGAATGGGGTCCGCCCAATCATATATCTCGATATCCCACAATATGATAGCTCAATGTTAGCATCATCCCATGTGTCACAATCAACATCTGGTCTCCAAATAACTGTATCCATATCGTCCAGTACCTACCACCAATACTCTAACTTTCCCAGCTTAGGATAGACAAGTGCACCTGTATATGCATAAACGTATGATCTACCAAGCAGGCGATCTCTCCCTAAGAAGGGTTGGGTGATGGAAATATGCTCCCACGCCCATATATGAAGAAGTGTAACACCAAAAGATATACTCTTCCCATTTGTATATACCACCTGATGAAGATCTTGGTATAGATGGGCAAGCATGCAGGAACCCCAAGCATATCTAGTCTAGTGGAGGATCATGTCTCCAGTATCTAACCCCGACCAATGGATAGTCCCTTCAACCTATAGTCGGGACATAGAAAACCTCCAATAAAACCAACCAAAATTAAGGGAAGAGGGGCATAACCCTCAACCATCTCCCTCCATGGAATCTCATACCCACTAATGCCTGGATCCTAAAAAACTATGCATAAAGCATTTGTGCCACCAATCTTCTTGTGGTCATAAACCACAAGCTCACCAACCACAAGGATACCTAATATCCTATACACATCCTCTAGTGTAACAATGATCTATCCAGTGGGCAAGTGAAAAGTATTATGCTCACTGTACCATCTCTCAGCTAAAGTGGTCAACAGTGCCCTGTTGACCCTATACTATGGGATCCTCAGAAGTGATCCCAAACCACATCTAACAATAACCCCAATCTCTAGCTAGGATAATCTAGGAATCATCTCCTAAGTACGAGGAAATCTCTCTCTGATCTAGAGGATTTTAAAATCCTCCTATAACATCAATTCAACATTCAATAAGATCATCAAAAAGGAAAATCAATCAATTAGGAAATCAAACAATCATGTCAAATCAACTCAGAAGCAAATCAATTACTACTATTTATTTTTCATCCAACATGAAAGCAAAATTATTAGCATCATCACAATCAAATCATGTCAGGCAAGCGGATCATATCAATCATTACTATTTGTTTTTCATTTCAGAGAACAAATTTATCAGAAGAAAATCATCATTACTATTTGTTATTCATCAAACATGAAGACAAATTTAACAACCAACTGGCTCATATCAATCATTGCTATTTTTTTTTAGTTCAGAGAAAGAATTTATCAAAAGAAAATCATCATTACTATTTGTTATTTATCAAACATGAAGACAAATTTACAACCAACTGGCTCATACCAATCATTACTATTTCTTTTCATTTCAAAAAGAAAATTTATCAGAATCAACATCATTTTACTGTTTGTTTTCAAAACACAAGAACAAATTTATCGGCTCTTTATCAAAATCATGTTAATCTATCCTTGATGCTACTCAAATTTATCATAATCAGTTGTCTAATATAGCAACAAGTATGAATCAATCATCAATTGTTTTGCAAATCTTACAAAACAACAAAATTTCATTGATGTGCTAAAACAAACTTTCAATGCGTTAATCCGGCAAATGCGCTAAAGATCTAAGTATATGCACTATTTTAGCATCCTATACACGATTCTTGCATCTATGCACCTATATGCGCTAAATGGGTTGATGCGCTACTCTAACATTCCTATGCACCACTCTGTTCAGTCAATGCGCTATCTTGAATGCACTAATTTACCTATCCTATGCACTAAACTAGGGTTTGTATGTGCTAAATCAATTTCCTATGTGCTAAAACAGAATTCAAAAAATAAAAAAATCAAAAAAATTATTCAAAAATCATCAAAAATTCACAATGGAGGGATGTACGTTCTTACCGGAGGTCCATATATAGTTGGTCTTTGATGTCTATGGGCCCGTTTGAATCTGTGGTTCTCATAGTGGATCGGGATCTCGAATTCTTCTCTCGTAGAGCTCTAATTTCACCAAGTGCAATTGTTCAAATGACAATGACTTTTACCTTTTTCCACCTTTTAAGGGGGTAAATAAGGTAGGGTAATTTTTATTTTTACCACACAAAGTGCTATTTCAGGAGATATATTGAGGAAACTCCTTCAAATCATTTCAAATATTCGAATCATCATCAAAATCTTCAAACCACATGATTTATCTCCCGAGGGGGCATATAGCATCATCAGTCAATTTTTCAAAGTCAGGGGAAATATTTCGTTATCTAAATCTTCTAATCTAATTAAATAGATAAGTTTATTTAATTATTGACATCTTCCTCTTAATTAAATTAAATAAATTTCATAATTTATTTATATTAATTATCATATTGCTCTAAGTTTGAATTTTTAAATTCAAATAATGGAATATTCTTCTAAAATTCATTCTTCATTCCACATTTAAATTAAATATTATATATATTTAATTTTACACTTTCCTCACTTCACATTTAATTAAAAATATTTAATTAACTTCCTTTTTCATCTCTCACACATAATTAAATATTAATTATGGAAGTTATAAAATCCTTGTCACATATAATTAAATTAATTAATTAAACGATTTCTCGTCAACTACCAACTAACTCCTCATAAATGAATTGCACAAATGACAACTTTCTTTCATTTTTGAATGGAGACGATTGTGTAGGAGGAATCATTTCCCATTTTTCTCTCTATCTTCCATCTTTCTCTCAACCTCCAAAATATCTCATCGTTCATCTTGACAAGCTTGATTTCGACCGTCGATCTTTGCCAACTAGGATTTTGCCTCCAAAAATATATAAATACAACCTCTTTGTGAGTTGAAAAGAATTCCTAGATTTGGTGAATTTAGCATGATTACTATAGTTGCATTTTATCCAACATTTAGCAATCTTCTTAAGAATAGCATTTCAAGTTCATAGCATTTTAGTTTCATATCTTAGCTTAATCATGTATAATAATTTAGCAATAGACATGCATGTTGCATAATCTCGTTCTCTAAGTTGTCATTCTACCAAGCTACTGCTTACACCAACTGAGAGCCAACAACTTACATCGAATCCTTGGAGATAGAGGACAATGGGACATTTTTGAATGAATTATTGTTTAGAGAACTTTTTTTGTCTTTAAATTAGTTCATTTGATATAATGTCGCATTGGTGTGTTTGTTTATCGTATTAGTTTATTCACATATTCAAACACACGCCTTCCACCTACCCCTATAAGACCACCACCCATCCTATATAGCCAGGGAGTAAGATTTCCTTATGTCTATATTGGCCTTCAGTTGGCATCTCCTTCAATCTCATAACTGATCACATACCATTGCTCAAAGGATCCCACATCCTTGTCAGATATTCAGTTGTTCGACCAACCCCATCGGCTTAGCTTCTACTGTCTCTTCTTCATCCATTGTCATCACACTTAATTGCTTTAGGAGAGTTGGCCAACATGATGAATTCTATAATAGATGGATTGCGAGAATTATCATTCGAGTAACCCAATGATTGTAGGGGGGAGGCTTGACATGAGATAAAAATCTATTCAACCTACATGTGCATCAATCACTCACCAAGAATATATCCAAATATGGTTATTGAATCCTATTGTGGTGGGTTCGGTCGAGTGGCAAGTCAATTGAGAGAAATAATTTTTTTCTATTATAGGCATTGAACTTTGAATCAATCTAAACTTCCTATTCCATAGATGGCTACTGACCAGATGATGAAATGAGTCTACCCCCTCACCTGCCCCTGCTTCAATTGCTCCTTTTAGAAGGCCTGGTCAAAATTCAACCCCTTCATCCCTCACCGATGCAGTATTTGAATATATCGATCACCCATAGAATACTCGACCAACATATTTCATAACATCATCATACTCAACTAGTTTTCTTTTCAACTTAAATTGATTCTATACATAACATGCCTAGCCCCTCATGTGACGTATATAGATTGCATGACTATACTAGATTCTAGTCTAGCCTAGACTATATCTCAAGACCTATAGGTAGTAGACCGTGTCATATCCCTGAAAACAAGGATTCCCCACATCTACCTACACAAGCCTGATTCGCATGGGGAAGTCCACATTGATTAGCTTTTTAATGCAAATCTTTCTTGGTGATAATGCACCCAAAAATTTCCATTGAAGGGGGTTCAAATTGAGGGGGAAAAAACATGAAAAAAAAATTCCATTCTCAAATAACCCATATTCTCCACACTGAACCAGAATTTGATAGATTATCCGACCTTGAGCAATCTGAGTCATTGGCAAGGGTTTGGTCCATTAGGTGGTATCTGTCCAACCATTTAGATAGTGACCAATTTTTTTCCAACTATGCATTACACACCACATGTGGATCTAGCTTTCAAAAACATAGAACATATCATGAGAGATGTTGAAGGGGGTTGGTTGCTTTGTTATATGCATGCTAATGGAGCAAGTATGTTTTCCATTGTGGTTTACCCCCATATTTTTTGCAGTTTGTATTATGTGAGTTATGATAGTCCTAGGGAATTCATTTGGTACCTTAGATTTATCGTCTCCCCATGAATGATTGTGAGTGCTTCTTCAAGACATGCACTACCTTGGGTCAAATGAGCTTTCAAGGAGCTACAGTAATTACAAGCTCAGCTAGCACCATACCCATAGTGGGAGATATGATCATGACTTCGTCCTGGTGTGGTTTCCCATGGACAATGCCACCTTAAATCATTTCCTTAATCACCACAAGACCCCATTTATATGAGGGATTTTTTCAAATATCCCACTAGCTTGTCTATGCTACCGCATTGACAAGCTAGTGAGCTCACTAGCTTGTTAATGCGGTAGCATATACAAGCTAGTGGGCTATTTGAAAAAATGCCTCATAGAAATGGGGTCTCACAGTGATGTATAACTCAACAAAGGTGACATGAATTTTTGGATGGAATGCCTTGAAGAAATGTGGTTTCGTGGCATGCCATGATTGCAAGATAGGCACAAAATGGAAGCATGTAGAAGGCATGTGAAGTTTTTAACAAAAATGGATTGGTAGACATGTATGCAAAATATGGTACCCTTGACAAGTTAGTGAGCTCACTATCTTGTCAAAGGTCACATGAATTTTTGGATGGAATGCCTTAAATAAATGCAGTCCAGTGCATGCCATGATTGAAATATTGGAAAAAATGGAAGCATGGATAAGGCATGTGAATTATTTGAAAAAAATGGATTGGTAGACATGTATGTAAAATGTGGTACCTTTGACAAGCTAGTGAACTCCACTAGCTTGCCAATGCAGTAGCATAGACAAGCTACCAGGATGTTTGAAAAAATGCCTCATAGAAATGGGGTCTCACAGTGATGTATATGATACCACATTGGGCTAGTGAGATGTTTTATGAGACTATGCTACCACATTGGGCTAGTGGGAATTTTTTCAAATAGCCCACTAGATTGTCTATGCTACCACATTGAAAAGTGATATACATCACTGTGAGACCCCATTTCTATGAGGTATTTTTTCAAATAGCCCACTAGCTTGTCTATTCTACCACATTGAGAAGCTAGTGGGGCTCACTATCTTGTCTATGCTACTACATTTACAAGCTAGTGGGGCTCACTAGCTTGTCTATGCTACCACATTGACAAGCTAGTGGGGCTAACTAGATTGTTTATGCTATCCCATTGACAAGCTAGTGGGGCTAACTATCTTGTCTATGCTACCACATTGACAAGCTAGTGGGGATCACTAGCTTTTCTATGCTACCACATTAACAAGCTAGTGGGGCTCACTATCTTGTCTATGCTACCACATTGACAAGCTAGTGGGGATCACTATCTTGTCTATGCTACCACATTGACAAGCTAGTGGGGCTCACTATCTTGTCTATGCTACCATATTGAAAAGCTAATGGGGCTCACTATCTTGTCTATGCTACCATATTGACAAGCTAGTGGGGCTCACTAGCTTGTCTATGCTACCACATTTCCAATCTAGTTAGTTCACTAGCTTGTCTATGCTAGCACATTGATAAGCTAGTGAGCTCACTAGCTTTCTAAAAGTCACATAAATTTTTATATGGAATTACTTAAAGAAATGTGGTCTTGTGGCATTCCATGATTGCAAGATTGGAAAAAAATGGAAGCATGGACAAGGCATGTGAATTATTTGAAAAAAATGGATTGGTATACATGTATACTCACTAGCTTGTCTATGCTACCTCATTGAAAAGCTAGTGGGGCTCACTAGCTTGTCTATGCTACCACATTTCCAATTTAGTGAGTTCACTAGCTTGTCTATGCTAGCACATTGATAAGCTAGTGAGCTCACTAGCTTTCTAAACGTCACATAAATTTTTATATGGAATTACTTAAAGAAATGTGGTCTCGTGGCATTCCATGATTGCAAGATTGGAAAAAAATGGAAGCATGGATAAGGCATGTGAATTATTTGAAAAAAATGGATTGGTATACATGTATACTAAATGTGGTACCTTTGACAAGCTAGTGAGATCACTAGCTTGTCAATGTGGTAGCATAGACAAGATAGTGGGCTGTTTGAAAAAAATCCTCATAGAAATGTGGTCTTGCAGCATGCCATGATTGCAAGATTGGAACAAAATGGAATCATGGACAAGGAATCTAAATTATTTGAAAAAAACAGATTGGTAGACATGTATACTAAATGTGGTACCTTTGAAAAGCTAGTGAGCTCACTAGCTTGTTAATGTGGTAGCATAGACAAGCTACTGAATTGTTTGGAAAAATGCCTCATAGAAACGGGTTCTCATGTTGATGTATCATCACCATGAGAACCCATTTCTATGAGGAATTTTTACAAACAACCCACTAGCTTGTCTATGCATTACTATGAGACCCCATTTCTATGAGGTATTTTTTCAAACAACCCACTGGCTTGTCAAAAGTCACATGAATTGTTTAATGAAATTCCTTAAAGAAATTTGGTCTCATGACATGCCATAATTGTAAGATTGGCACAAAATGGAAGCATGGACAAGGCATGTGAATCTTTTGAAAAAATGGATTGGTAGACATGTATGCAAAATGTGGTACCTTTGACAAGCTAGTGAGATCACTAGCTTGTCAATGTAGTAGCATAAGTAAGATAGTGAGATATTTAAAAAATTTCCTCATAGAAATGGGGTCTCATAGTGATGAAACCATCACCATGAGACCCCATTTCCATGAGGAATTTTTTCAAGCATCCCACTAGCTTGTCTATGCTATTGCATTGACAAGCTAGTATATCACCGTGAGATCCCATTTCTATGAGGAATTTTTTCAAACAACCTACTAGCTTGTCTATGCTACCACATTGAAAAGCTAGTGAGATCATTAGCTTGTCAAAGGTCACAATTGTTTTTGGATGGAATGCATTAAAGAAATATTATCTCATGGCATGCAATGATTGCAAGATAGGCACAAAATGGAAGCATGTACAAGGCATGTGAATTTTTTTGACAAAAATGGATTGGTAGAGATGTATGCAAAATGTGGTACCTTTGACAAGCTAGTGAGCTCACTATCTTGTCAAAGGTCACATGAATTTTTGGATGGAATGCCTTAAATAAATGTGGTCCCGTGGCATACCATGATTGAAATATTGGAAAAAATGGAAGCATGGATAAGGCATGTGAATTATTTGAAAAAAATGGATTGGTAGACATGTATGTAAAATGTGGTACCTTTGACAAGCTAGTGAGCTCCACTAGCTTGCCAATGTAGTAGCATAGACAAGCTACCAAGATGTTTGAAAAAATGCCTCATAGAAATGGGGTCTCATGGTGATGTATATAATACCACATTGGGCTAGTGAGATGTTTTATGAGACTATGCTACCACATTGGGCTAGTGGGAATTTTTATGAGACTCCATTTCTATGAGGCATTTTTTCAAATAGCTCACTAGCTTGTCTATGCTACCACATTGACAAGTGATATACATCACTATGAGACCCTATTTTTATGAGGTATGCTACCACATTGACAAGTGATATACATCACTATGAGACCCTATTTCTATGAGGTATTTTTTCAAATAGCCCACTAGCTTGTCTATGCTACTGCATTGAGAAGCTAGTGGGGCTCACTATCTTGTCTATGCTACCCCATTGACAAGCTAGTGGGGCTCACTAGCTTGTCTATGCTACTGCATTTACAAGCTAGTGAGATCATTAGCTTGTCAAAGGTCACAATTTTTTTTGGATGGAATGCATTAAAGAAATATTGTCTCATGGCATGCCATGATTGCAAGACAGGCACAAAATGGAAGCATGTACAAGGCATGTGAATTTTTTGACAAAAATGGATTGGTAGAGATGTATGTAAAATGTGGTACCTTTGAAAAGCTAGTGAGCTCACTATCTTGTCAAAGGTCACATGAATTTTTGGATGGAATTCCTTAAATAAATGTGGTCTTGTGGCATGCCATGATTGCAAGATTGGCACAAAATGGAAGCATGGATAAGGAATGCGAATTATTTGAAAAAAATGGATTGGTAGACATGTATGTAAAATATGGTACATTTGACAAGCTAGTGAGCTCCACTAGATTGTCAATGCGGTAACATAGACAAGTGAGTGGGATGTTTGAAGAAATGCCTCATAGAAATGGGGTCTCACAATGATGTATATGCTACCACATTGGGCTAGTGAGATGTTTGATGAGACTATGCTACCGCATTGGGCTAGTGGGATTTTTGATGAGACCCCATTTCTATGAGGAATTTTTTCAAATAGCCCACTAGCTTGTCTATGCTGTAACCACATTGACAAGTGATATACATCACTGTGAGACCCCATTTCTATGAGGAATTTTTTCAAATAGACCACTAGCTTGTCTATGCTACTGCATTGACAAGCTAGTGGGGATCACTAGCTTGTCTATGCTATCGTATTCACAAATTAGTGGGGATCACTAGCTTGTCTACGCTACCTCATTTACAAGCTAGTGGGGCTCACTAGCTTGTCTATGCTACCATAGTGCCAAGCTAGTGAGCTCATTAGCTTGTCTATGCTACCACATTGATAAGATAGTGAGCTCACTAGCTTACCAAAGGTCACATGAGTTTTTGGATGGAATGCCTTAAAAGAAATGTGGTCTTTTGGAATTCCATGATTGCAAGATTGGAAAAAAATGGAAGAATGGACAAGGCATGTGAATTATTTGACAAAAATGGATTGATAGACATGTATACTAAATGTGGTACCTTTGACAAGCTAGTGATCTCACTAGCTTGTCAATGTGGTAGCATAGACAAGCTAGTGGTTTTTTTGAAAAAAATCCTCATAGAAATGGGGTCTCATGGTGATGTATTGAGACCCCATTTCTATGAGGCATTTTTTCAAACAACCCACTAGCTTGTCCATGCTACTGCATTGACACGCTAGTGAGCTCACTAGCTTGTCAAAGGTCACATGAATTTTTGGATGGAATGCCTTAAAGAAATTTGGTCTCATGACATGCTATCATTGCAAGATTGGAAAAAAATGGAAGCATGGACAAGGCATGTGAATTTTTTAAAAAAAATGGATTGGTAGACATGTATGCAAAATTTGGTACCTTTGACAAGCTAGTGAGATCCATCACTGTGAGACCCTATTTCTATGAGGCATTTTTTCAAACATCCCACTAGCTTGTCTATGCTATCACATTGACAAGATAGTATATCACCGTGAGATGCCATTTCTATGAGGCATTGTTTCAAACAACCCACTAGCTTGTCTATGCTACCGCATTGACAAGCTAGTGAGCTCACTAGCTTGTCAAAGGTCACACAAATTTTTGGATGGAATGCCTTAAAGAAATGTTGTCTTTTGGAATGCCATGATTGCAAGATAGGCAAAAAATGGAAGCATGTACAAGGCATGTGAATTTTTTGAAAAAAAAGGATTGGTAGACATGTATGCAAAATGTGGCACCTTTGACAATCTAGTGAGCTCATTAGCTTGTCAATGCAGTAGCATAGACAAGCTAGTGTTATGTTTGAAAAAATGCCTCATAGAGATGGGGTCTCAAGGTGACCTGAGACCCCATCTCTATGACGATTTTTTTCAAACATCCCATTGGCTTGCTCACCTATGAAACCCCATCTCTATGAGGTAATTTTCAAACATCCTACTAGCTTGTTTATGCTACTACATTGACAAGCTAGTGAGCTCACTAGCTTGTCAAAGGTCACATGAATTTTTGGATGGAATGCCTTAAAGAAATGTGGTCTTGTGGAATGCCATGATTGCAAGATTGGTACAAAATGGAAGCATAGAAAAGGCATGTGAATTGTTTGAAAAAAAGGGATTGATAGAAATGTATGCAAAATGTGGTACCTTTGACAAGCTAGTGAGCTCACTAGCTTGTCAATATAGTAGCATAGACAAGCTAGTGGGTTGTTTGAAAAAATTCCTCATAGAAATGGGGTCTCATAGTGAATATCACCATGAGACCTCATTCACTGGAAGACCCCATTTATATTATGCATTTTTTTAAAATAGCCCACTAGCTTGTCAAAGGTCACATGAATTTTTGGATGGAATGCCTTAAATAAATGTGGTCTCATGGCATTCCATGATTTCAAGATTGGCAGAAAATGGAAGCATGGACAAGGCATGTGAATTATTTGAAAAAAATGTTTTGGTACACATGTATGCAAAATGTGGTACCTTTGACAAGATAGTGAGCCCACTAGCTTTTCAATGTGGTAGCATAGACAACATTAAAAATTAAGGAAACATTAAAAATATATCACAACATTAGTGATGAGGTAAGTTTAGAAATAGAGATGAAGATTTATTAATTTGGGAGGAGTATATTCCAATTTTGTAGAGAATGAGGGTCACTCCGTCTATTGAAAAATCTATCCGAACATCAATAAAATCATTGAAATAAAGGGGGATTGTTTGATAAAAAAAATTGGTAGAAATGTATGGAAAATTTGGTAGCATAGACAAGGCAATAAATTGTTTGAAAAAATGCCTCAAAGAAATGTGCTCTCATGGTGATGTGCATTTTTTTAAACAAATGATTGCCTTGTCTATGCTATTCGATAAAATGCTTTGGTAGACATGCGTGGAAAATTTGGTAGCATAGATAAGGAAATAAGCTATTTAAAAAATCCACATCACCATGAGACCACATTTCTTTGAGGCATTTTTTTCAAACAACTATTTGTCTTGTCTATGTTGTTTTATAAAATGCTTTGGTAGACATGTATGAAAAATTTGGTAGCATAGACAAGGCAATCAACTGCTTGGTTGAACTGTTTGATAAAATTACTCAATGAGATATGTCCTCATGGACTAGAATGATTGCAGGATATGCACAAAATGGATTTGTTGAAAAAGCTTTAGAAAATTTCAAGAAAATGCAATTTCTAGGTGTAAAACTAAATTCCACTATATTTTCCAACATCCCTCATGCCTATACCAAAATGAAAGCTTAGGAAAGGAGTATGCACATCCATAGAAAAGTATTGATAAATGGTGTATTATATTACACTTATAACTGCTCTCATATATATGTATATACAAAATGTGGAAGCATACACAAGGTAGGTCAATTGTTTAACAAAATGCCTCAAAGAGACGTGGTTTTAAAATGTAATTGGCAAGTGTAAAGAATTGTGTAGTTTAAAATGTGCCAAGAGGGGCTAAGGTTATGATTACAAACAAACAATGATGAACATGGAGTATGCATAATAACAAAATCAAATCAATTCAAAATAGAATTAAGGAAAGTGTAAAGAAAATGTGTAGAGACTTCACATACCTAAAGAAAAATATTTGAATGGAGGAGTTCTACCCAATTATATAGCCTTTGTTTCTTCTTGCATAAAACTCCTCAACAATTTGAGTTTTTCACAAGCTTGTTTCCTTTTCAATGTTTAATTTTATATCACTCTTGAATGGAATTGAGAATTGAATTTATATATATCAAATTCAAAGTGAAAACTCTATTATTTCATGCAAAGGTGGTGGAAAGTTTATAAAAAAGGTGGTAGAATGTGAAAAAATTGCATGCACACTTCACAAAAGCCTCAAAAATATTCTTTTTGTTAGAACACATGCATAACCAAGAGAATATGGGCCTATAGATCATGAGTATATAATTTTTTTCCATTCTTAGAGGAAGACAAAATACGCTCATGTTATACCACGCTCACGTTATACCAAGCTCACATTATACCACACTCACATTGTAACACGCTCACGTTATAACATACTCACATTCTAACATGCTTGTGTTATAATGCACTTATGTTAAAATGTGCTCACAATAATGTGAGTGCATTAACGCTCTTTTGTTATAATGTGATCACATTATAACATGAGCACATTTTGTCTTTCTATACAAACGACTACATCTCAACTTCATCAAAACATGCTCGCATTATGAAAATATTGATTTTCTATAGGTTTCTTCTCTCTCTCTCTCTCTCTCTCTCTCTCTCTCTCTCTCTCTCTCTCTCTCTCTCTCCTTATCCATCCATCCCCTTATCCACATAGGTCTCTCACTTAACCATAAACCCTCAACCCTTGATACATTGACCCTTAAACCCTAAACCATAATATTTCTCTCTCTCTCCTCCTCTCTCTAAAGTTTCTCCCTCCCACCCCATCTCCCTCTCTTAGGTATCTCTCTCCCATTCCACTATTTCCCACTCCCTCTCTCTCCCTCTCTTTGAACAATCCCTACCACCTTACCTAGATAAGTCCCTCTCACTCCAACCCCCCCTCTCTCTCTCCCTCCCTCTCATCAACTCCTTGTCTCTCCAAATCCTTATCTCCCCCACTTCCTCTCTCTCTCTCTATATATCTCTATCTATCTATCTATCTATCTATCTCACTTCTCCCTCCATATCTCCCCCTCCATCCCTCCCTCTCTACCCTAATCCCTCAACGCTATACCATCTACCCTTAAACTGTTAAACCCCAAACCCTTAAACCCTCAACCCTAATCCCTCAATCCTCTTGACCCAATACACTAAACCCTCAACCATATAGGTCCTAAACCCTATACCCTCAATTCTCAACCATCTACCCTATACATTGGATCTTCAACCCTTATCTCTCTCTGTCCTTCCCTCCTCTTCCCTCCTTCTCTCTATCTCACTTCTCCCTCCATCTCTCTCCCATTCCTCTATCTCCCACTCCCCTCTCTCTCAACTATCTCCCTTCCACCCCCCCTCTCTCTCTATCAGGTCTCTCCCTCAAGCACCCTTCCTATGTAAATAGACAACTCTCTCTCCCTCCCTCCCTCTATCCCTCCCACTCCCTCTCTATCCCTCTCTCTATATCACTTCTCCCTATATCTATCCCTCCCTCTCTCCCTCCCCTAACCCCTCTCTCCCACTCCCTCTCTCTACTTACATAACTAGACAATTCTCTCTCTCTACCTATGTTGTTTGATAAACCCTCTACCCTCAACCCTTAAATCCTTAAATCCTTAAAGCATTAAACTCTATAAACTAATCCATCAACCCTCAACCCTCTACCTTCTACCATATACATTAAACCCTTAACCCTCAATTCTCAATCCTCAACCCTTAATCTCTCAACCCTCAACCCCTATACCCTCTACACTATAAATTGGACCCTCAACCCTAATACCTCAAACCTATACCCTCAACCCTCAACCCTCAACCCTCAACCCTCAACCCTTAAACCCTTTACCCTCTACCCTCAACCCAATACCCTCTACCTTCAACCCTAATCCACCAACCCAATACCATAAACCCTCAATTCTCAACCCTCTACCCTATACATTGGATCCTAAACCCTCATCTCTCTTTGTTCTTCCCTCATCTTCTCTCCTCTCTATCTCACTTCTCCCTCCATCTCTCCCTCCCTCCATCCCTCCCTCTCTACCCTAATCCCTCTCTCTCCTACTCCCTCTCTCTCCCACTCCCTTTCTCTCTCACTCCCTCCTCCCTCTCTCTCTCTATATATATATCCCTCCCACTCCCTCTTTCTATCTCACTTCCCTCAATATCTCCATCCCTCTATCTGTCCCTCTCTAACCTAATACCTCAACAATATACCATCAACCCTTAAATTTTTAAACCCTAAACCCTTAAACCCTCAACCCTCAACCCTCAACCCTTAAACCCTAATCCCTAATCCCTCAACCCTCTAACCTCTTGACCCAATACCCTAAACCCTCAAACCTATAGGTCCTCAACTATATACCCTTAATTCTCAACCCTCTACCCTATACATTGGATCTTCAATTCTCATATCTCTCTATCTCACTTCTCCCTCAAACTATCCCTCCCTCTCTACCCTAATCCATCAACCCCTATACCCTCTACCATATACATTATATCCTCAACCCCAATCCATAAACCCTATACCCTCAACCCTCAACCCTAAACCTTAAACTCTCTTCCCTAATCCATAAACCCTCAACCCTTAATACCTCAACCCTTAAACCCTCAAACCTATACATTAAACCCTCAATCCTCAATTCTCAACCCTCAACCCTTAAAACCTAAACCCTCAACCCCTATACCCCCTACCCTATACATTGGAACCTCAACCCTATACCCTTAAACCTATATCCTAAACCCTAAACCATCAACCCTTCAACACTAAACCATTAAACACTCTACCCTTTACCCTCAGCCCAATACCCTCTACCCTCAACCCTAATCCCTCAACCCTAAACCATCAAACTTATAGGTCCTCAACCCTATACCCTCAATTCTAAACCTTCTATCCTATACATTGGATCCTCAACCCTCATATCTCTCTATCCTTCCCTCCTCTTTTATCCTTCTCTCTATCTCACTTCTCCCTCCATCTCTCCCTCTCTACTCTAAACCCTCTACCCTTAATCCCTCAACCCTCAATCCCTAAACCCTCAAACCTCAAACCATAATAACTCAACCCTTAACCCTTAAAACCTAATCCTTCAACCCTTAAACCCTAAACCCTCAACCCTTAAACCCTCAACCCTCAATCCCTAAACCCTCAACTATCAACCCTTAATCCCTCAACCCTCAAACCTTAACCCCTAATCCCCCAACCCTCAAACATTAAACCTTAATCCTTCAACCCTTAAACCCTTAAAATCTCAACCCTCTACCCTCTACAATATACATTAAAATTTGAACCCTCAATTCTCAACCATCTACCCTATATATTGGATCCTCAACCATATACCCTAAAACCTATATACTCAACCCTAAACCTCATCCCTCAACTCTTAAACTCTTAAACCCTTAAACCCTCAACCCTTAAAAACTTAAACCATCAAACCTCTACCCTATACATTGGTTCCTCAACCCTCAACCCCTATCCCTCTCTTTCTATCTATCCATCTCACCTCTCTCTCCCTCCTTCTCTCCTACCCTCTCTAATTATCTCTATCTACCCTCTACCTCTTTCTATGTAGCTCTTGCTCAATCAATCCCTACCACTCTCAATCTCACTCCCTCTATCTCTCTCCCACTCCCTCTCTCTCCCTATCTCTTAGGTCTCTCT
>CM021103.1:47920129-47935167 GCA_007115665.2 Sequoiadendron giganteum | reverse complement strand
TCTCTCTCTCTCTCTCTCTCTCTCTCTCTCTCTCTCTCTCTCTCTCTCTCTCTCTCTCTCTCTCTCTCTCTCTCTCTCTCTCTCTCTCTCTCTCTCTCTCTGGTCTCTCCCTCCCTCTCTCCCTCCCACCCTACCTAGACAACTCTCTTTCACTCTTCAAATTCTCCCTCCCTCTAAAGATATACATACATATATACATATAAGCATACATAAATACACACATACGTACAAACATACATACATACATATACATACATACATACATACATACATACACACACACACATACATACATACATACATACATACATACATACATACATACTTACTTACATATATACAAGTATACATAAATATATACATACAATCTTACATACATACATACAATGATACATGAATACATACATACATACATACATATACATATACATTTACATGAAGGCACACATACATACATACCAACGTGCATACATACAAACATACATGTCATACAAGCATACATATTTACAACATACAAATATATATAAACATTTAATAGAATAGAAATTGACACAAAGCAAGACATAATATGAGCACGTTATAATGCCCTCGCATTATGTCTTGCTAGGTAGGTCTTGGCACAAACATAAAAACATGTCAAAACTAATAAATAACAAGAGTGTGTTATAATGCACTCATGTTATAACACACTCATGCTATTTTTTTGCTTTGGGAATCCTCAAGCCATAGGCTTGATATTTTGTTTGGAATACCAACCCAAAGGCTTGGAGTGCCTTCCCAATGTCTAAAGACATGTTTTTGCAAATTCTATAATATTTCACATAATCACATTCGTGCTAAGCATCAATTTTGCACATGTTTCAAGGTCAAACAAATAAAACACCTAGGTAATGTTAGGCTCTCTCTTAGCTATCTAACAATGTAATTTTTTTCACATTTTGACAATGTTAAGCCTTTGATCTATAATTTCTTTTGTTTGTGTCTATTTTTTGACAATTTAACCAATGTTTGGTGTTTTTTCATTATAAATTAATTGTTCATCAAAATTTCAAATAAATTACATTTTTAGAAACTAGAATCCATTCTACACATATTAAAAAATATATTTTCAATTAGTTTTATAAATTTATAGGGGTAGCACGACAAAAAAATTATTTTGTAGGAATTGTCATCTTTGAAAATTAGTAAAAATTCAAATATTCATTAAAAAATCATCAAAAAAATTAGGCATAAACTACATATTGTTAGCTAATTTCTCACTAAAGTGATTTTAAAAATACTAAAATAAGTTAACCTTTTGGGGGAGCCACAAAAGTTGTTATGTTATGTTTTTTTGACAAAAACAACACCAATTTTTGTGGCCCACTCTTTTGAACCCCTTAATCTCTATCATTTAAAACAAATAGTGGTTTAGAAAGTAGGATCAAAGCACTACGATTCTTGTTTTTGGTTCATCTCAAAAATTTGAGTGTAACTATCCTCAATTTCATGTCCAAGGTTAGTATTTCCTGATTTCAGAAAAAGTGGTCACTTAAGCCCCCTTTTTGGCCCCCATCTTTTTTCACTTACCCAAAAATCTATTGAAGATTTAAGTAGGTTTTCACCTATCATTATGCTTTAATCTCAATTTTCACATTATTTTTTAGATGTTGAAATAGGGACACAATCCTTCTAAAGAGAAGATAAATGAGATTATGTTACCAAAACAAAATGACTAAATAGATGGAGGGAATTTTGGTACAAGATAAAATGGCACAACAACCTAGAAGCTATAAGATATGGATTATCAAGGATAATCCTTGGGTTAAAGAGAGATAAGAAGGGTAAGGATTATGTAAAAAATATGAGAAGGGGATAAGAGGTCAACATATACAAAATAAGGCAAACAAAATTAAAATAAACAACATGATTAAATCAATAAAAAATAAAATGAAATATAAGGATAAAGTCAAAATTACATTTCAAAATGAAATAGAGCTTAGGAAAGATGAAATTTTATGTAAATATATGGAAAGTAATAGATATATCCTTACATATAAATATGCAAAGGAATATAGCTTGGATAACTTTATAATGGATCATTAATTTTGATCCAAAATATTGGTAATAAAAATATCTATTGTCAAATCCAAAAAAATATTGGTTTCAAGGTTTTATGCTAATGATTCTATTCCTAGGTGTATTGGTGGATAAATTTCTAAATTTTCTATTAATTTACAATTATTTGGAATATGTAACGTGAAAATCTAAGCTAGATTGTAAATGAGGCATTAAATAGGTGTAGAAGAATTTGAAAGATGAAAAATTTGCATCTAGGAGAAAACATGTATAATGACATGTATATAGTAGATTTTTTGGTTGGTTCTTCTCTACCTATACCTTCTACAATGTGGATGTTTATACAAATGGGATATCAACTAAACCTCGACAATACACTAATATATATATATCAAAAATATACAGTGCACCTTTTCATGTGGATAGGATGGCACTAATAATTGAACCTATATGCTATAATTTGTAGCTTAGAATAATGTGGTGCAAAAGGTACCACAAATTAGTAATCATGGTGTTGGACAAGATAATAATTGAGCATATGCATGTGAAACCATGTGAAATACATGTTAGCATTGTATATTTATTCATAGATTTATGATTATATTGTTGCATGAATTTGGATAAATTTTGTTTGGAATGTGTTACATGGAGATGAACATGTATGTGTCAATATTGAATGGAATAGGGGTTGTGTAAATGTATGAGACTAAGGCTATAAAAAAGGAAATTATTGGATCAATGATATATTTTATGTGTAGGGTTTTGTGAGGTGGAAAAATTATGAAAGAGAGAGGGTAAGGCTAGCATTTATCTTTTTGCAAAGTAAAACATTTGTGTGAGTTACAATGTACTCAAATTGTCATGCACTAGTGAATTTTCTTTACATAAGGTAAAATAGTGTTGTGCTAACATGGATAAGGTGAACAAGAAACCAAAACTAATCAAATAAATCAAAATATAAAGTGTGTAATATAAAGCTATTTTGAACAAACTACCACACAAAACTAGGTGTAAGCACAAGTTAGGCTTGTGCATGTGCAACTGTAAAGATCACAACATATTTTTATGTGGATGAAAGATTGAAAAAACCAAATAATTATCCTACATCACAATCTCTCATATTTATCAAATATTTGTGGGACTTGATTACTAGGAAATACATTATTTTATTTAAAACCCTTCAAGTTAAGTCTCAAAAGGTTCCATCCCATTTGAATATTTTTGGGACTTGAATACTAGTGAGAAAACTTGAATATTTTAAAAAATTTAAGGTAATTCTTAAAAGATGGCATCTCATCTCAATATAAAACTTAGGATATAACTAAAAATATTAGATTTATCAAGGAAACTTGGTGACCATATGAGATAGTGATATAGAAAGTGAACAAGACCTTGGACATATGAACATCAATGCACCATATTTTAACATCATGAATTAGATTTTATTTTATTTGCATAAATATTTGATAAAATGCATATACCCTCACACTTTATGATCACCAAGATCTCAATGTTGGCAAGGTAATAGAATACAATAATTTTGGACACTAACTTTATGGTGATAAGCTATATAGACTAAATGAATATAATAACTCAAAATGAGATAAAATAGTATCTTGGTGGCATAGCCATCCAATCTTACAAATTTATTCTCCAACATGGTATCAAAGCCATGAGAGCATGTTCCTTCCTACATCGAGGTGACTCCCACATGTAAGATGGGGTTAGAGAGTTTGTAGCCTAGGATGAGTGACAACCAACACTTCTATGCTATAACCAGGCCTAAACAAGAGAATACAAATAAAAGAGAGAAATAAAATAAGAACAAGAAAATAAAACACTCCCCATTATGGTTGATTACTTCTCTTTGTCTCCTATTTCTCCTTATGCAACTTTTCCCTTCGATTTTTTGTTGAAGTTGTGAAAATAATTGCAAATTGTAAGTAGAAGGTTAGAGACAAAATGGATGTTAAGTTGAAAATGGAGGAGAATGGTCTCTTTTATAGACAACCATTCAAATAGACGGTCGAGATCAATCCTTTAGAAGGATTCCAAGATCGACAGACAAGAATGAATGAGACAGATGTTACAAAATGAATGGTCAAGATTGATATTCTAGAAAGATGCCAAGATCAACGATTGAGAATCAATGCAACCAGAATATGCCATGGATGGAAAAGATATGACGCTGACGACTATAACACCTGACGGTTATGAAAGAGATGAAGGCTATGACAAGGATTAATGACAGGGCATCTTTGACCAAAAGAGATGCATAAATAATTTATTTTAAATTATTTATTCGAAAATAGAGGAAATTGACAAATGGAAAATAAATTATTTATCCAAATAATTTTTTTTGGAGAAAACATGAAAAATAAGGATTCAATTAAATTAATCAATTTAATTAAATGGGGAGATAGAAATGGAACATTAAAAAATTAAGTGAGATTAATTATTTAATAGGGGAAAATTGCTAGAAATAGTTAAATAATTTTGATAAATTTTTAACTATAGAATAATTAAAAGAACACGAATAGATAAATAATTAATGATGAGTATTTAACTATAGATGAAAGGTGATAAAGAAATAATTAAAATAATAATAATTTATCTAATTATTAAAGAAGAGGGGGAATTAGTGACACAATTAAATAATTTTAATTGATCAGAATAGAATAGAGATTAGAAGGTGAATTAATTAAATAATTAATAGAGGAATACGATTAAGCATAATTGAATAACTGAAATCATTCAATTATCGGAGGACGACGACTAAAAAATGATGCTCGCAGACTTAGGACATTTTTTAGTGTCTACATTTTGCTCCTCTTTGGAATAATTTGATTTGAGCATTGTATCAAAGAATGAAAAAAAAACTCAAGTTCAGATCATGCCCCAGTGTGCCCCGATGGCGACAAGGTATAGGTATGCCCCCTCAGGAAAATTTGATAAATTTTCAAAAAATTTCAAAAATTTAGAAAATTATCCCTATAAGACAAAGAGATGGAATCAAGAGTCAAAGGTGATGGAAGGGTCAAATTAAATGTCAAAGGCTCCAAAATGTGTGACCAGTAGGCAAGGTAGGTCAAAACCCTAATTGTGAACCTATAAACGACAATTGGAGTTTGAAAAAGGGTCATTTTCAAATTCCAAATATAGAAATTGTGAGAGCTTTGAGTGATTAGTCAAAGGGAATGTTAACTATTCTAGAGGCCACCCACCACACATACAAATTATGTGCTTACGTGTCCTAAGGGAGCGCCCCCTGGGTATGTAATACTAACCCAACTTTTATTTTTTTCATTTTGTGTGTATTTAGCTTAGGAAATAATTTATCAGCTAATTGCATCAGAAAATTTTGTGATGCATTTAAATTCATGTTCGATGCATTTGATAAGTGGTTTTCTGCAATCGTGTCGACACAACACAAGTGCATTAGGTTAGGGGTGGGACCGTTTGCAGTGTGATGCATGAATTGGTGTGACACAATTGAATTTTGTGCCACATATGCAATTGGGAAGCACACAAATGACTGGGTGCAATGCATGTGTTGTACAAAGTGATGCATGTGTTTGAAAAGTGACATAATTATAGTTGTGGGCTAGTTATAAATTAGTGGGACACATTTGTTAAAAGTGCGGCACAATTGATAAGTGAAAAATTTGCCCCATAATAGGAAATTTTGACTTGGTCAAACTAGGTTCCGTTGTTCAATTGAAGGTCTAGGATTTAAATTATTGGTTGCATGGTGTTTTTAGGAGTGGATACCACTTATTTACACTCATGATTTGAGGCCAGATGTGTTCCAATTGCGAGACTAGTTAGGCGATGAGGAGCGACAAACACTGTTGGATCTAGGCCTATTCTATGTGACTTAAATGCTCGTGATCAGGGCGAATAGAGGGATGCTGACAACATTAGTAGAGTGGTTGCACTCAAAGAAATGAAAATAAAATTTACCAACAAGGGAGGTGACAGTCACTCTAGAGGATGTGTATCAAATTTTGAGGCTACCCATTCGGGGTGAGCGAGTGTGATATGATCCAGTGTGGGGGTTATAAACACTGTATGAATATTATGAGATTGATGATGGTGTTGATCTTGGGATATAGGGATATGAGATATGATGGGATACCTTGGTGAAGACATATGACCGATTTGATTATGTATTATGTGCATTGATAGCAGGGGTTTTGATTCTAGATCGTAGGGGGCACATATTCCTAGTGGGATGGGGGGAGGTGCTTGGATCAATGGTTGCTTCATAGACCATTTATGTGTGGGGGCCATGTTTGTTGGGAATGTTTTATTTTTAGTTACATGATATTTATTATAGAGGGGGATAAATTTTGAACTGCGGCATGACCTTTTTGACAGTCTAGGTGTGGGAGCAGATAACAGTGTTCATGCCACTAGCGGTATGACAGATAGTGGGTAGTGCACCATACACATATCTATATCAGGGGGCATTGACTCAGACACGTGTCGGAGATGTTGGTTACTGGCGACATGGTCTAGACACACTAGTAAGGTTTATTTGGAGACCATATAGGACCTGCCAGTTATGGATAGACAAGGATGACCACTTGTCGTGGTGTTGAAAACCTAGGTATCTTATCGAGCGTATTGTACAAAGTCAACATATTATCGATATGTACCTATCGGAGAGGGTCAGACGATAGTTTGGTGAGATAGTGAGTCTGAGTTGGAAAAATAGAGTATAAATGATCATCACGAGAGGTGCATCCCTAGGGTCTATATATTTTGATCATGACAGTAGAGCAGGAGATTGATGCCATGCATACACTAGATTGGGAGTGGCAAGGTGGTGAGGCAGACACAGGAATGCCACCAGAGTATGATTCTTGGTGGTTAGTGCACATAATAGTTCCACTCATAGATCCTTAGCAGCCAACACCAGTAGAGAACAAAGTTAGGGGTGTGAGAGGTCGATGGGGAGGTATAGGTGGTAGGGATGGAGGACGGGGAGATGGAGGATGGGGAGATGATGGGGGTGATAGATGGGGAGGAGGAGATCATCATAGATGGAGGAGGGATGGAGGGTGAGGGGATGCTAGAAAGCTTCCACCTATTCAGGAGGAGGAGGATATGGAGGAGGATCAGTCAGAGGTTAGGGAATTTATAGAAGTGTTGGTACAGGTAGGGGGGAAACATGTAGAGGTTATAGCTTAGGTAGTAGAGTAGCTTGCATATATTGTGCAGTTGGAGGCGATGGAGATTGGGGCCGGGGGAGAGGGTGGACATGAGATACCAAGAGGAGGAGAGGAGGGTGAGATGAGGTGAAGCATATCCTTTGTGAGAGGATCATCATGGGAGAGGTGGGAGAGGAGGTCTGAGTAGATGATGGGGTTGTTGGGCAGGGGATATCCATGCTACAAGAAAGCATATAGGTATTGGAGGTAGAGTTGAGGACCATGGAAACTTAGAGAGATGGCCATAAGGTCGAGAGAGATGCATTCCAAGTGGAGAGGGATTTGGCATTTATCAGTCGATACTAGACCGACTAGAGGATGATTGATTTCACAACCACATGCAATGGGCTAGTTGTTCAGGTCGCATGGGAGTATGCCAGGGCCAATAGAGCAAGTCAGTATTATAGGGACCTGTATGAGAGATTGGTACCACCTGAGAGGAGAGAGTTGTCATTCTCAGAGATTGATAGTGGTTCATGGGGCAGGTCACAGAGCAAGACCCATAGTCGACAGACACAGAGTAGGTTAGAGGGTGAGACCTTGGATGTCAGATGAGCCACTCCATATGAAAACCCTCCCACCACAAAAAAAAAGACCTAGAGATGCACCACACAGAGAGGATGCCCTAGGGACAAAAGATCAGGGCATTTTTGGATAGCATGTATTATTCATGTTTCATATCTGTTAGACACTGATGTTTTATTATCAAGCCTACGAGCTCTAATTTTATTGGACACACCTTGGTATTATTCCTATTACATATTTATTATTTTGACTTATATATATATGATTTTGGTGGTGGTTGATGACATGCATTGTGATATGTTTATGTAGTTATGATGATATGTTATCCGATGGATACTCGTGCTATTATTATGATGTTTGTTGATGCATTTTATGTGATGATGCTCTATGATGTTTTATGATTATGTTTCTACATTGTTTATGTTGTATGATATGCAATATGGATGACCTAATGTCTTGATGGATTATAGGTTATTTTATTATGCGTGGATAATGGATGTAATGAAAATGACCTAATGTAATATGATATGTAAATGTATTGATGTAATGCAATGTTAATGTTATGGGATGGTTATATGATAATGTAAAATGTTTAATGGAAATATTTATTGTGAATGCAAGATATGATGTTTAATGTGATGCAATATGCGTGGAATGCAATGCAATGTTATGAGAAAATTCTTATGTGATGATGCTAAATGTCATGATGAATAATGTCTACTTTGAATGTAAGATGTGATAGTGGTTATGATATGTAATTTTTCATTGATGTGATATTGAATGTATAGGATGTAACATGATGGGAAATTCCATGCCATATGATATAATGGTTTGTGAAATGCAATACTAATATGATAAGGTGCTAATGATGATGAATGCATTTTGTATTTTTATATTTTTCTTATGAAAATATGTGTGACCTAATATGAAATTGATGCTTATGATGATAGGACACACATATTTTCATAAGAAAAATACAAAAATATTAGGTCACAGGACTTAGTAAAGATGCAGATGAAAGAAATATGAGTATGAAAGAGGGTGGATGTTAGTGTGAAAAAGGAAAGGAAGATGAAGATGTAAAACTAGATGGGAGATGATAAGGGACCAACCTTCGTACTTCCATTTTTATATTTATCATCATTGGGAAAAAAAGATATCACAAATGGAACATAAACACCATGGCATGACATAGACCAAGGTGTGCAAGGTGACCATTTGTGAGAGACAAGAAATTCAAAAGACAAGGAATGCCCCAAATCATACTAAGGATCCAATTATCCTAGTCTTTTTTCCAAGACAAACCACAAAAATCAAACAAATAAAAGAGGCCATGATCCATCATCCTCCTTCTAAATCAGTTAATAGGACATCCTCAAGGAGACTAGTAATATGACCCAAAATCAATCAAAAAGGTAAGACAAATTAAGACAAACAAAGTGTTAGCTAAAGAGATAGTGTTTACCAATAATATTGATAAGATTGTTTGATATGATTGATTAGGTTGACCAAGATGACCAGGATTTGATTGATAAGTTTGACAAGGATTGATTGATAAGTTGACAATGGTTGAAAAATTGATTTGATTTACTATGCCTATCTTTAGGAAGGACACATCCTAATGAAGACAAGATTGATGGACCAAGATTGATAAGGTTGATTGATTTGATAAAGATTGATCAATAAAGTTGATGAGATTGATTGATAAGGTTGACCAAGTGATGTGACGATACCCAATTTTAGGAAAAACATATCCTA
Organism: Sequoiadendron giganteum; assembly: GCA_007115665.2. Taxonomy (NCBI): domain Eukaryota; kingdom Viridiplantae; phylum Streptophyta; class Pinopsida; order Cupressales; family Cupressaceae; genus Sequoiadendron; species Sequoiadendron giganteum. Next base: position 47,925,610 of record CM021103.1, on the reverse strand, counting down.
TTTAAGGCAAGGAACACATTTGATAAAGTTGACCAAGTGATAAGTGTTGACAAGACACCTAAATGCAAGGACACATCTTGCTTAAGGTGAATGACCTAATTGACAAAGTCTAATCTCAGGAAGGACGCATCCTAACAAGAGACAAGAGATAGGACCAAATGAGACAAATGACATAATGATCCATTCTGATATAAGACCAATGACCTGATTGATTGAGTTGATGATAAGAAGATTGACTAGTCAGTTGATTTGAAAATCAATTGATTGAGAGATTTTTTGGTTATGTTTGTGTTGTGCCTGTTGCACACACACCCCATTCAAAACGGGGACCCTCTCTTCCCTCTTTTGATTGTCGACCCCTTTTTGCTTTGCCTCATTTTGCATGTCCCTTTTTGTGCCCTAGTAGGTCAACTCACCCTTCAAAGTCACATACTAGGTTTGATCGAACTTGACCCCTTCAAAAATGCTAAGTCTAAAGTCAGTTCGGGTTTCCCTTGTCAGAATGCCCTTTCTGGCATTTGTGGCCCCTCCCGGGCCTGAACCCTCGGGTTTCCTTCTCCGGATTTCCATTGCGAGTTTGTTGTTGGTGGCGTCCGACACTCAGCATCCTTCCGGACCCTGGACCCTGGATTTCCCCTTTTGGAATTCCGCTTGCACTTTACCGTTTCGACGACTGTGGCTGGACGTCTTCCCGGCCACTGGACTCCGAATCTCCTGCCACCGCTTGTGAGATTTAAACTCACCAACTTTCCAGCCACCGTACAAAGGAATTAATTGCTGCATTAATGGCTATTTTGGCTATTTAAACAGATTTTCCAACTATCATTGTCAACTAACTGAGTGATAGAGAAATTTGGAGAGCTCCGAGGCATCCAACATTTTCAACCCCATAGTCCAAGTTCTTTTCCCAACGTTTTACGCACAGTCAACAATGTACTTCTTCGGGATCTTGAGGTATGCCCACCATCCGTGCACCTTTTCCTTTATTTTGTGAAATTTCGATTGTTAAAGGAATGTAAAATGTAAAATTGGGTTTAAAATTGGTAAATTGGTACCCTCCCCTAAAAACCCATAAGTTAAAATATGAAATATCAATTGTTCAAGGCCTTCAATTTCAAACCAGAGCTTAACCTTTCCATGGCCATTCTTCGGAATAGTCGTCGGCGTCTCCCGGGCCCGGACCTTCCCACGACCATCTGCAAAGCTCTAAACTGAACTTCAAAATTCATTCAGCCAAATTCGTCACGGACCCCGGGATCTGGATTTCCCCTTGCGGGTCTTTGTTGTGTCCCCGCTGTTCTAAACGGCCTTCCCCAGGCATCTTTCTAACCCTTGGGCCCCGACCACATGAATTCCATGTCAGAACTTGCAAAAAATCAAAAATCGACAAAAGAGAAACCAACATCCAAGGTTGATCCAGACTCCGCTATTCGGGAATCTGTCCTCGGGATTTCGTTTGGACTTCGCCGCTCTAAATGGAAATGGCTAGACGGCTTCCCGACTCATGGGCCTCGACTATTCACCCTCTATTTCAAACTTACCAAAATTTGAGGTGTCTTCAGACCTTGACCTCTGATATTCTGTGTTGCTTTCACCATTTTGAATGGTCGTTCCAAAGCGACTTCCCGACTCCCAGACCCTAGTCAGCTTCTCGCTGAAACCAAATCTAAGAAAAAATTTGAAGCCCAAGCCTCTTTCGGGTCCCGACCCCCAGAATTCTGCTTCCAGAATTTTGTTTCACTATTGCCATTTTGAATGGTGAATTCAATGCGACTTTCTGACTTCCAGGTCTTGACCCACTGTTCGCTGCCTGGCTTTCCTGAATCCTCAAACCGTCTTCGAAGATTTCCCTTCGGAATTCCATGCCTGGATTTCTGCCTCCATTTCGCCATTGTGAATAGCTAAATGATAGCCACTTTTCAGTGACGACCACCCGCACTCCAGATTCTAGCGCCTGGAGTTCCATGTCCTTTGAGCCGTTTCCAACGGTTGCCCTGCTACTGAAGCCCGAACTCCCAAATGAAGGATCAAATGACCTCCAAATCCAAAACGGATTTCGACCCACTTGCTAAAATTAGGTCTTCCTTCACGACAACCTTCAATTGACCAAATCCAACACCAGGAAACACCTTTGGGAGTTCCATGCCTAATTTTCCCTTCCAAATGACATTCTACCAAGGGAGCACTGGCCCAAGGAACCCAAATTGCCTGCCTTGCTTTCTAATGATGTTGTATCGAATGTTATGTGATTATTGAATATGAATAATGATTGCAGGGCTAATATTGATGTATAGGGACTTGTCCCGAGCTGTTTTGTCATGTTTATTGTCACTAATTCACGTCTTTTGTGCAAGATTTATGGCATCTAGCACAAAAACTTCTGGTGCTTCCAAGGAGAAGGGGAAGGGAATTTCCAAGACTCTTCGAGGAAAGGAGGATAAAGACCTAATGAAGTACAAGTTTCAAGGGGTTCCCTTACAATCCGGAATAACCACTCTCTGGAGACATGTCATGGATACGAACATCGGCCAGGTTTTTGTTGATGAATTTATATAGAGGGTTAGGGTGAATCCCAAGACAGAGAATGCAAGGTTGATAAAGAGAAATGGAGTTGCCAAGGCTGCAGGCTTCCTGCCGGCCTTGGTGGCCCTAGAATTGGTAATATAATTGCAGACATGTCCCCATCAGGTATAACAAAAACTTTCCACATCCCTACATTTAAGAGCATGGAGACCCCCACCATGGGGGAATGCAAAGAATTGTGGGAACAGGATCCGCTAAGGTGCAAGAAGTTAATCAATCAATATTGGTTGAAAGACAAGCGGGGTAGTGCTGGAAAGCTCCTTGAGGAGCTTTTCGTAGTGACTTCTTCGAGGATTACCATGACCTCGTGACCTTGCTAAGTCAGGTAATGGGCATTCTTGTTGTGGCCTTATTCCAGGAGTGGATGTTCTACTTTGTGGAGTAGATTCTCCATGGTGATGGCATCGCCTTCTACTATGGGGAGATAATCAGTGACCGCTTCCATGAACAGTTTACAACTGTGAAGAAGACCTCCAAGTTCCTCATGACCTCCTACCTGGTGTACTCCACCAATGACACTATTAGGGGTTAAGTGCGGTGCCTAGTGAGGCATCAAGGATGGAGCTCAAGCCCTATGATAACTACCCTTAGCTACAGTTTCAAAATTTCAAGAAAGATTATTGCAGGGTGAACGACGCGTTTATAGCCCACATCATCTGATCCCTAGGAGGAAAATTTAAGAGAAGAGTTTCACATAGCGCCAGAGCCCTCCTCAGGCAATATGCCTTTTTTTACATTCAACTTCTGAAGTTCACATACATCCATGCCTATGGATTTACAGAAAGAACAAACAAGCTGCCCCGGTACCCCAATGACCGAATCATACTATTAGAGCTGACTTAGCAGCTACGACATATCCACAACATATTGAGTAGCAAGCATCTAGTGGGCACACCTTACCCCATTGGGCTCGGTCAAGGGATGTACAAGATTCATACCTCCTAGTGTGCAGGGTATTCTGAAAGGGGGTTGGTTGAATACCACTTCTACCAATATACAACTCAGCCTCGAATGGACCCGTACGGGCATATCAGAAAGGCATTGGGATGGGAGTATGCCCACCTCCACAACGTCAAAGATTTTTGGGCCAATTACAAAGATGATCTTGAGGTGTGGTTGTAGCACTACATGCACATGACTACCATCTAAGTACGAAGAATAAATCTGTGCCTAGTTCCTGACTAGCTCGAAGAGGATGAGGATATAATGATTGATCCAGGATATGATGTTGTTTCCAATTTTCCACTGCCTGCTATTGACTGGGATGAGTGAGAACTTGATGACATCGATGTTCTCACTAAACCCGTTAAGATCTGAACAAGGGCATGGATCGACCAACAGGTAGCCTGATTGAAACAGCAAGGAGTCGCCTTGAAATTTAAGGGACTAGAAAGTGAACCAAGTGGCTCTGATGGAGGGACAACTACTACTGCAATTGGGGAAGCATCCAAAACCCCACCATCAACTAAAACTAGGAAGAGAAAAGAGGCTAGCGAATAGCTTCCCAAACCAAAGGTTTATGCCCGCAAGGCATCAAAAGGCGAACCTTCCCAAAAGAAAAGGAAAACAATCGGAGGCACGGGAACATTTGGGACACCCAAGGGTCCACCCTGTGGGACCAAGGGAGAGGGATCAAACTTTCCAAGGTCTTTGTCTACTACAATTACTACCGCTGCTTCTACTACCATCGCCCCACACACTTCGCTTACTATTTTCACTTCCTCCCCGCCTGCAGTGGACATCTCTATTCTCCTTGCTTCCACCTCTCCGATCATGCAAATTATTCCTATGGATTCTTCCTTTGCCATGACCTCACTGGTCTCCTCTTCCTCTATGTCTCCTTCCCTTCCTTTTGTTTTCACTACTACAATGCCTACCCTCAGCCTCCCAGAATCTTTTAGGAAGTATATGCAAAACGTGCCCTTCGAGCTTTCAGGGATGCTCACTAATCTCGTAGTGCAAGCTGCAATAGCTCAAGCTATGGCCCATGCTCCAGCTCTCCCTCCACCTTCTAAACCACCAAGAATGGAGGCAACAATTCAAATATCTAACGAACTTGAGTGACGACAACAAGAGGCTGTGACAAGGCTGGAGGATGAAGAATTTGAGTACCATGAACACCCTCTATTTGAATGCTGGGAGATTGATGAGGTAGCCTATGAGTCCTCCAGTGAGAGTAGTGAGGAGCTAGATGCTTAAATAATCAGAGAAACTAGTGATCCTAAACTTAATGAAGAGTGGGGCAGGCAGCTTAAGGAGATTGAGGATAAGGAAGCCGAGGATCCGCTTGCACAAGAAGAGGAAATTGTTGCTCAAGAGACTGAAGGGCATCAAAAAAATATAGAACATGATGAGGAAGCATCCCTCCACAAAGCTAAGCAAGAGGGGAAGCCCGAGGAACATGAACAAGGCAAAGATGAAGAGGAAAAAGGTGCTAAAACAGAGGATCCATTTGACGAGTAGCTACACACTGAGTCTCCCCCTAAGTATATATCACTTGAACAAGACTCCAATGAGGAGAAGAAAGATGCAGAAACTGAGAGGAGTGCTCTTGTTGTCAGAGCCACTGAACTAGAGAGGGAGGACAATAGGAATCAAAGTGAACCACCTAGGGAAGAGCCTCAAATGCCCGATTGGCTAGAAAAGCAGTTGAAACAAAATACTCCCACACTGAAAGATCCTAAGGCAAGGTTGGAAGACATTCTGTCCAGAGCATAAATAACTGCCAGGAAAGAGAAGAAGTTGAAGATTAGGTCAAAGATGACTATGGATGCCTCAGGATCTAGGGCGGTGCAAATACTGATGCCAATGGTTGGAGAATAAGGAATAAATTATAACTTCTCCACCATCGACTTGGGAGTGGCCACAAGGGAGCAAAAGGTTGATCACCTCCAAGAA
>CM021103.1:47769025-47920029 GCA_007115665.2 Sequoiadendron giganteum | reverse complement strand
TAGAGGCCACCCACCACACATACAAATTATGTGCTTACGTGTCCTAAGGGAGCGCCCCCTGGGTATGTAATACTAACCCAACTTTTATTTTTTTCATTTTGTGTGTATTTAGCTTAGGAAATAATTTATCAGCTAATTGCATCAGAAAATTTTGTGATGCATTTAAATTCATGTTCGATGCATTTGATAAGTGGTTTTCTGCAATCGTGTCGACACAACACAAGTGCATTAGGTTAGGGGTGGGACCGTTTGCAGTGTGATGCATGAATTGGTGTGACACAATTGAATTTTGTGCCACATATGCAATTGGGAAGCACACAAATGACTGGGTGCAATGCATGTGTTGTACAAAGTGATGCATGTGTTTGAAAAGTGACATAATTATAGTTGTGGGCTAGTTATAAATTAGTGGGACACATTTGTTAAAAGTGCGGCACAATTGATAAGTGAAAAATTTGCCCCATAATAGGAAATTTTGACTTGGTCAAACTAGGTTCCGTTGTTCAATTGAAGGTCTAGGATTTAAATTATTGGTTGCATGGTGTTTTTAGGAGTGGATACCACTTATTTACACTCATGATTTGAGGCCAGATGTGTTCCAATTGCGAGACTAGTTAGGCGATGAGGAGCGACAAACACTGTTGGATCTAGGCCTATTCTATGTGACTTAAATGCTCGTGATCAGGGCGAATAGAGGGATGCTGACAACATTAGTAGAGTGGTTGCACTCAAAGAAATGAAAATAAAATTTACCAACAAGGGAGGTGACAGTCACTCTAGAGGATGTGTATCAAATTTTGAGGCTACCCATTCGGGGTGAGCGAGTGTGATATGATCCAGTGTGGGGGTTATAAACACTGTATGAATATTATGAGATTGATGATGGTGTTGATCTTGGGATATAGGGATATGAGATATGATGGGATACCTTGGTGAAGACATATGACCGATTTGATTATGTATTATGTGCATTGATAGCAGGGGTTTTGATTCTAGATCGTAGGGGGCACATATTCCTAGTGGGATGGGGGGAGGTGCTTGGATCAATGGTTGCTTCATAGACCATTTATGTGTGGGGGCCATGTTTGTTGGGAATGTTTTATTTTTAGTTACATGATATTTATTATAGAGGGGGATAAATTTTGAACTGCGGCATGACCTTTTTGACAGTCTAGGTGTGGGAGCAGATAACAGTGTTCATGCCACTAGCGGTATGACAGATAGTGGGTAGTGCACCATACACATATCTATATCAGGGGGCATTGACTCAGACACGTGTCGGAGATGTTGGTTACTGGCGACATGGTCTAGACACACTAGTAAGGTTTATTTGGAGACCATATAGGACCTGCCAGTTATGGATAGACAAGGATGACCACTTGTCGTGGTGTTGAAAACCTAGGTATCTTATCGAGCGTATTGTACAAAGTCAACATATTATCGATATGTACCTATCGGAGAGGGTCAGACGATAGTTTGGTGAGATAGTGAGTCTGAGTTGGAAAAATAGAGTATAAATGATCATCACGAGAGGTGCATCCCTAGGGTCTATATATTTTGATCATGACAGTAGAGCAGGAGATTGATGCCATGCATACACTAGATTGGGAGTGGCAAGGTGGTGAGGCAGACACAGGAATGCCACCAGAGTATGATTCTTGGTGGTTAGTGCACATAATAGTTCCACTCATAGATCCTTAGCAGCCAACACCAGTAGAGAACAAAGTTAGGGGTGTGAGAGGTCGATGGGGAGGTATAGGTGGTAGGGATGGAGGACGGGGAGATGGAGGATGGGGAGATGATGGGGGTGATAGATGGGGAGGAGGAGATCATCATAGATGGAGGAGGGATGGAGGGTGAGGGGATGCTAGAAAGCTTCCACCTATTCAGGAGGAGGAGGATATGGAGGAGGATCAGTCAGAGGTTAGGGAATTTATAGAAGTGTTGGTACAGGTAGGGGGGAAACATGTAGAGGTTATAGCTTAGGTAGTAGAGTAGCTTGCATATATTGTGCAGTTGGAGGCGATGGAGATTGGGGCCGGGGGAGAGGGTGGACATGAGATACCAAGAGGAGGAGAGGAGGGTGAGATGAGGTGAAGCATATCCTTTGTGAGAGGATCATCATGGGAGAGGTGGGAGAGGAGGTCTGAGTAGATGATGGGGTTGTTGGGCAGGGGATATCCATGCTACAAGAAAGCATATAGGTATTGGAGGTAGAGTTGAGGACCATGGAAACTTAGAGAGATGGCCATAAGGTCGAGAGAGATGCATTCCAAGTGGAGAGGGATTTGGCATTTATCAGTCGATACTAGACCGACTAGAGGATGATTGATTTCACAACCACATGCAATGGGCTAGTTGTTCAGGTCGCATGGGAGTATGCCAGGGCCAATAGAGCAAGTCAGTATTATAGGGACCTGTATGAGAGATTGGTACCACCTGAGAGGAGAGAGTTGTCATTCTCAGAGATTGATAGTGGTTCATGGGGCAGGTCACAGAGCAAGACCCATAGTCGACAGACACAGAGTAGGTTAGAGGGTGAGACCTTGGATGTCAGATGAGCCACTCCATATGAAAACCCTCCCACCACAAAAAAAAAGACCTAGAGATGCACCACACAGAGAGGATGCCCTAGGGACAAAAGATCAGGGCATTTTTGGATAGCATGTATTATTCATGTTTCATATCTGTTAGACACTGATGTTTTATTATCAAGCCTACGAGCTCTAATTTTATTGGACACACCTTGGTATTATTCCTATTACATATTTATTATTTTGACTTATATATATATGATTTTGGTGGTGGTTGATGACATGCATTGTGATATGTTTATGTAGTTATGATGATATGTTATCCGATGGATACTCGTGCTATTATTATGATGTTTGTTGATGCATTTTATGTGATGATGCTCTATGATGTTTTATGATTATGTTTCTACATTGTTTATGTTGTATGATATGCAATATGGATGACCTAATGTCTTGATGGATTATAGGTTATTTTATTATGCGTGGATAATGGATGTAATGAAAATGACCTAATGTAATATGATATGTAAATGTATTGATGTAATGCAATGTTAATGTTATGGGATGGTTATATGATAATGTAAAATGTTTAATGGAAATATTTATTGTGAATGCAAGATATGATGTTTAATGTGATGCAATATGCGTGGAATGCAATGCAATGTTATGAGAAAATTCTTATGTGATGATGCTAAATGTCATGATGAATAATGTCTACTTTGAATGTAAGATGTGATAGTGGTTATGATATGTAATTTTTCATTGATGTGATATTGAATGTATAGGATGTAACATGATGGGAAATTCCATGCCATATGATATAATGGTTTGTGAAATGCAATACTAATATGATAAGGTGCTAATGATGATGAATGCATTTTGTATTTTTATATTTTTCTTATGAAAATATGTGTGACCTAATATGAAATTGATGCTTATGATGATAGGACACACATATTTTCATAAGAAAAATACAAAAATATTAGGTCACAGGACTTAGTAAAGATGCAGATGAAAGAAATATGAGTATGAAAGAGGGTGGATGTTAGTGTGAAAAAGGAAAGGAAGATGAAGATGTAAAACTAGATGGGAGATGATAAGGGACCAACCTTCGTACTTCCATTTTTATATTTATCATCATTGGGAAAAAAAGATATCACAAATGGAACATAAACACCATGGCATGACATAGACCAAGGTGTGCAAGGTGACCATTTGTGAGAGACAAGAAATTCAAAAGACAAGGAATGCCCCAAATCATACTAAGGATCCAATTATCCTAGTCTTTTTTCCAAGACAAACCACAAAAATCAAACAAATAAAAGAGGCCATGATCCATCATCCTCCTTCTAAATCAGTTAATAGGACATCCTCAAGGAGACTAGTAATATGACCCAAAATCAATCAAAAAGGTAAGACAAATTAAGACAAACAAAGTGTTAGCTAAAGAGATAGTGTTTACCAATAATATTGATAAGATTGTTTGATATGATTGATTAGGTTGACCAAGATGACCAGGATTTGATTGATAAGTTTGACAAGGATTGATTGATAAGTTGACAATGGTTGAAAAATTGATTTGATTTACTATGCCTATCTTTAGGAAGGACACATCCTAATGAAGACAAGATTGATGGACCAAGATTGATAAGGTTGATTGATTTGATAAAGATTGATCAATAAAGTTGATGAGATTGATTGATAAGGTTGACCAAGTGATGTGACGATACCCAATTTTAGGAAAAACATATCCTATTTAAGGCAAGGAACACATTTGATAAAGTTGACCAAGTGATAAGTGTTGACAAGACACCTAAATGCAAGGACACATCTTGCTTAAGGTGAATGACCTAATTGACAAAGTCTAATCTCAGGAAGGACGCATCCTAACAAGAGACAAGAGATAGGACCAAATGAGACAAATGACATAATGATCCATTCTGATATAAGACCAATGACCTGATTGATTGAGTTGATGATAAGAAGATTGACTAGTCAGTTGATTTGAAAATCAATTGATTGAGAGATTTTTTGGTTATGTTTGTGTTGTGCCTGTTGCACACACACCCCATTCAAAACGGGGACCCTCTCTTCCCTCTTTTGATTGTCGACCCCTTTTTGCTTTGCCTCATTTTGCATGTCCCTTTTTGTGCCCTAGTAGGTCAACTCACCCTTCAAAGTCACATACTAGGTTTGATCGAACTTGACCCCTTCAAAAATGCTAAGTCTAAAGTCAGTTCGGGTTTCCCTTGTCAGAATGCCCTTTCTGGCATTTGTGGCCCCTCCCGGGCCTGAACCCTCGGGTTTCCTTCTCCGGATTTCCATTGCGAGTTTGTTGTTGGTGGCGTCCGACACTCAGCATCCTTCCGGACCCTGGACCCTGGATTTCCCCTTTTGGAATTCCGCTTGCACTTTACCGTTTCGACGACTGTGGCTGGACGTCTTCCCGGCCACTGGACTCCGAATCTCCTGCCACCGCTTGTGAGATTTAAACTCACCAACTTTCCAGCCACCGTACAAAGGAATTAATTGCTGCATTAATGGCTATTTTGGCTATTTAAACAGATTTTCCAACTATCATTGTCAACTAACTGAGTGATAGAGAAATTTGGAGAGCTCCGAGGCATCCAACATTTTCAACCCCATAGTCCAAGTTCTTTTCCCAACGTTTTACGCACAGTCAACAATGTACTTCTTCGGGATCTTGAGGTATGCCCACCATCCGTGCACCTTTTCCTTTATTTTGTGAAATTTCGATTGTTAAAGGAATGTAAAATGTAAAATTGGGTTTAAAATTGGTAAATTGGTACCCTCCCCTAAAAACCCATAAGTTAAAATATGAAATATCAATTGTTCAAGGCCTTCAATTTCAAACCAGAGCTTAACCTTTCCATGGCCATTCTTCGGAATAGTCGTCGGCGTCTCCCGGGCCCGGACCTTCCCACGACCATCTGCAAAGCTCTAAACTGAACTTCAAAATTCATTCAGCCAAATTCGTCACGGACCCCGGGATCTGGATTTCCCCTTGCGGGTCTTTGTTGTGTCCCCGCTGTTCTAAACGGCCTTCCCCAGGCATCTTTCTAACCCTTGGGCCCCGACCACATGAATTCCATGTCAGAACTTGCAAAAAATCAAAAATCGACAAAAGAGAAACCAACATCCAAGGTTGATCCAGACTCCGCTATTCGGGAATCTGTCCTCGGGATTTCGTTTGGACTTCGCCGCTCTAAATGGAAATGGCTAGACGGCTTCCCGACTCATGGGCCTCGACTATTCACCCTCTATTTCAAACTTACCAAAATTTGAGGTGTCTTCAGACCTTGACCTCTGATATTCTGTGTTGCTTTCACCATTTTGAATGGTCGTTCCAAAGCGACTTCCCGACTCCCAGACCCTAGTCAGCTTCTCGCTGAAACCAAATCTAAGAAAAAATTTGAAGCCCAAGCCTCTTTCGGGTCCCGACCCCCAGAATTCTGCTTCCAGAATTTTGTTTCACTATTGCCATTTTGAATGGTGAATTCAATGCGACTTTCTGACTTCCAGGTCTTGACCCACTGTTCGCTGCCTGGCTTTCCTGAATCCTCAAACCGTCTTCGAAGATTTCCCTTCGGAATTCCATGCCTGGATTTCTGCCTCCATTTCGCCATTGTGAATAGCTAAATGATAGCCACTTTTCAGTGACGACCACCCGCACTCCAGATTCTAGCGCCTGGAGTTCCATGTCCTTTGAGCCGTTTCCAACGGTTGCCCTGCTACTGAAGCCCGAACTCCCAAATGAAGGATCAAATGACCTCCAAATCCAAAACGGATTTCGACCCACTTGCTAAAATTAGGTCTTCCTTCACGACAACCTTCAATTGACCAAATCCAACACCAGGAAACACCTTTGGGAGTTCCATGCCTAATTTTCCCTTCCAAATGACATTCTACCAAGGGAGCACTGGCCCAAGGAACCCAAATTGCCTGCCTTGCTTTCTAATGATGTTGTATCGAATGTTATGTGATTATTGAATATGAATAATGATTGCAGGGCTAATATTGATGTATAGGGACTTGTCCCGAGCTGTTTTGTCATGTTTATTGTCACTAATTCACGTCTTTTGTGCAAGATTTATGGCATCTAGCACAAAAACTTCTGGTGCTTCCAAGGAGAAGGGGAAGGGAATTTCCAAGACTCTTCGAGGAAAGGAGGATAAAGACCTAATGAAGTACAAGTTTCAAGGGGTTCCCTTACAATCCGGAATAACCACTCTCTGGAGACATGTCATGGATACGAACATCGGCCAGGTTTTTGTTGATGAATTTATATAGAGGGTTAGGGTGAATCCCAAGACAGAGAATGCAAGGTTGATAAAGAGAAATGGAGTTGCCAAGGCTGCAGGCTTCCTGCCGGCCTTGGTGGCCCTAGAATTGGTAATATAATTGCAGACATGTCCCCATCAGGTATAACAAAAACTTTCCACATCCCTACATTTAAGAGCATGGAGACCCCCACCATGGGGGAATGCAAAGAATTGTGGGAACAGGATCCGCTAAGGTGCAAGAAGTTAATCAATCAATATTGGTTGAAAGACAAGCGGGGTAGTGCTGGAAAGCTCCTTGAGGAGCTTTTCGTAGTGACTTCTTCGAGGATTACCATGACCTCGTGACCTTGCTAAGTCAGGTAATGGGCATTCTTGTTGTGGCCTTATTCCAGGAGTGGATGTTCTACTTTGTGGAGTAGATTCTCCATGGTGATGGCATCGCCTTCTACTATGGGGAGATAATCAGTGACCGCTTCCATGAACAGTTTACAACTGTGAAGAAGACCTCCAAGTTCCTCATGACCTCCTACCTGGTGTACTCCACCAATGACACTATTAGGGGTTAAGTGCGGTGCCTAGTGAGGCATCAAGGATGGAGCTCAAGCCCTATGATAACTACCCTTAGCTACAGTTTCAAAATTTCAAGAAAGATTATTGCAGGGTGAACGACGCGTTTATAGCCCACATCATCTGATCCCTAGGAGGAAAATTTAAGAGAAGAGTTTCACATAGCGCCAGAGCCCTCCTCAGGCAATATGCCTTTTTTTACATTCAACTTCTGAAGTTCACATACATCCATGCCTATGGATTTACAGAAAGAACAAACAAGCTGCCCCGGTACCCCAATGACCGAATCATACTATTAGAGCTGACTTAGCAGCTACGACATATCCACAACATATTGAGTAGCAAGCATCTAGTGGGCACACCTTACCCCATTGGGCTCGGTCAAGGGATGTACAAGATTCATACCTCCTAGTGTGCAGGGTATTCTGAAAGGGGGTTGGTTGAATACCACTTCTACCAATATACAACTCAGCCTCGAATGGACCCGTACGGGCATATCAGAAAGGCATTGGGATGGGAGTATGCCCACCTCCACAACGTCAAAGATTTTTGGGCCAATTACAAAGATGATCTTGAGGTGTGGTTGTAGCACTACATGCACATGACTACCATCTAAGTACGAAGAATAAATCTGTGCCTAGTTCCTGACTAGCTCGAAGAGGATGAGGATATAATGATTGATCCAGGATATGATGTTGTTTCCAATTTTCCACTGCCTGCTATTGACTGGGATGAGTGAGAACTTGATGACATCGATGTTCTCACTAAACCCGTTAAGATCTGAACAAGGGCATGGATCGACCAACAGGTAGCCTGATTGAAACAGCAAGGAGTCGCCTTGAAATTTAAGGGACTAGAAAGTGAACCAAGTGGCTCTGATGGAGGGACAACTACTACTGCAATTGGGGAAGCATCCAAAACCCCACCATCAACTAAAACTAGGAAGAGAAAAGAGGCTAGCGAATAGCTTCCCAAACCAAAGGTTTATGCCCGCAAGGCATCAAAAGGCGAACCTTCCCAAAAGAAAAGGAAAACAATCGGAGGCACGGGAACATTTGGGACACCCAAGGGTCCACCCTGTGGGACCAAGGGAGAGGGATCAAACTTTCCAAGGTCTTTGTCTACTACAATTACTACCGCTGCTTCTACTACCATCGCCCCACACACTTCGCTTACTATTTTCACTTCCTCCCCGCCTGCAGTGGACATCTCTATTCTCCTTGCTTCCACCTCTCCGATCATGCAAATTATTCCTATGGATTCTTCCTTTGCCATGACCTCACTGGTCTCCTCTTCCTCTATGTCTCCTTCCCTTCCTTTTGTTTTCACTACTACAATGCCTACCCTCAGCCTCCCAGAATCTTTTAGGAAGTATATGCAAAACGTGCCCTTCGAGCTTTCAGGGATGCTCACTAATCTCGTAGTGCAAGCTGCAATAGCTCAAGCTATGGCCCATGCTCCAGCTCTCCCTCCACCTTCTAAACCACCAAGAATGGAGGCAACAATTCAAATATCTAACGAACTTGAGTGACGACAACAAGAGGCTGTGACAAGGCTGGAGGATGAAGAATTTGAGTACCATGAACACCCTCTATTTGAATGCTGGGAGATTGATGAGGTAGCCTATGAGTCCTCCAGTGAGAGTAGTGAGGAGCTAGATGCTTAAATAATCAGAGAAACTAGTGATCCTAAACTTAATGAAGAGTGGGGCAGGCAGCTTAAGGAGATTGAGGATAAGGAAGCCGAGGATCCGCTTGCACAAGAAGAGGAAATTGTTGCTCAAGAGACTGAAGGGCATCAAAAAAATATAGAACATGATGAGGAAGCATCCCTCCACAAAGCTAAGCAAGAGGGGAAGCCCGAGGAACATGAACAAGGCAAAGATGAAGAGGAAAAAGGTGCTAAAACAGAGGATCCATTTGACGAGTAGCTACACACTGAGTCTCCCCCTAAGTATATATCACTTGAACAAGACTCCAATGAGGAGAAGAAAGATGCAGAAACTGAGAGGAGTGCTCTTGTTGTCAGAGCCACTGAACTAGAGAGGGAGGACAATAGGAATCAAAGTGAACCACCTAGGGAAGAGCCTCAAATGCCCGATTGGCTAGAAAAGCAGTTGAAACAAAATACTCCCACACTGAAAGATCCTAAGGCAAGGTTGGAAGACATTCTGTCCAGAGCATAAATAACTGCCAGGAAAGAGAAGAAGTTGAAGATTAGGTCAAAGATGACTATGGATGCCTCAGGATCTAGGGCGGTGCAAATACTGATGCCAATGGTTGGAGAATAAGGAATAAATTATAACTTCTCCACCATCGACTTGGGAGTGGCCACAAGGGAGCAAAAGGTTGATCACCTCCAAGAATCAGTCGCTACAGTCGTGTACCTTATACAATAGGATAAGATTTCTAAGGAAGAACTCAAGGCACAAGTGGCTGATCTAACAACCTATATTCAGCAATGGTCATCCCCAGATGAGCAACCCATGACATCCTCCACCTCGTCTCAATTGCTATCTCAAGAACAGATCAACAAGTTGGAGAAGAGAAGGAACTTGTATAAAACTACGGAAAACTCATTCCGGTAGGTTTTAGACATGGGAAACACAAGTATCAACTTGGTTGTCCGGACAGAAAATAAGTTCTTAGAGGTACAGAGAACCCTTGAGGGTACAAGGCAAGTCTGTGAAGAGTTCCCAAGAAAATACAGAGCAGCCTACCCAAAGATTGAGGCTATCCTCACATTGCCAAGCAAGGTCTAGGAGAAGGACCTTGCCCTCAAAGATGATGATCATTGGCTGGTGGATGTGTGGAAGAGGGACTTTGACCATCGAAAAGGAAAGCTGGAGAAGATTCTGGAATGGGTAGTTCTGGATATCGAATTAGCCAGGGAGACAAGAGAAGAGTGCGCTTGGTATCTCAAGTTAATGACGAGGTATGAGCTACCAGCTATCAAGGCCAATCCTGAAAGCTTAAATCCCCACTTCCTAAAGAACATGGAAGATGGGATGTCAGCCGAGGTTACCACAAAATTCATGAGTTTTGTAGCCCGAGCCTTCACGCAGTTTGAACTTTTCAGAGATAATGTTGCCAAGTACGATGATGACTAGAAGAAGCTCGTCAACAACTCCCAGGAATGGAGCTATTAGATTTTGTGGTTCGACATCATGGAGTTGGAAAAGTTCTAGCCTTTGATCTTGAGCTTCATGGAGTATGCAGCATTGAAGAAGCACGAAGGCAACCCCGTCATCGATGAAGAATTCCTCAAAGAATAGCTACAACTAAGGGCAAATAGCTGCAGGACGAAATTGCTACAATGCAGCCACTAGATGACAAAATAGGGAAAAGACAAGAAATGTCTTATAAATGAAATGTATTTGGGGGTAGGTGAAACCCTAGTGTAAAGTGAATCTTGGCCACACAATAGAATCAAATCTTGGCCACTCATTTTTAGTTTTGAAAACTATAAATAGGGCTCTCCTCCTCTCATTTTAAGAGAGTTGAGTTGTTGTAAAGGAATGCTGCAGAAATTATAATAGAAAATATAGTCATTTCCTGGTGTATTTCTAGGTTTCTCCACATGTTTCATGATTCTTCTACCTTTAGTTAAAACTTTTCTTCAAATTAATTTGCTGCTCTAGTTTCCTTAGTTAGCTATAGTGGATTTAGTATGTTGTCTTTGGTTTTGAAGATTCATGTTGTGTGTATGCTTTCCTTGTCCATACTTTTGGTCATTTGCTACTAGTAAATGACTGTGCAAAGTTAGCATGGACTATAATTTCATAGTTTCTCATTAAAATTTATCTTTGTTCACATTACATGGCGAATGAATGATGAATATTTGCAGTCCTTAGAAGATAGCACAAATTTCATGACATTGTGAGAATTCAGATTAAGTGAAATTTTTTTAAAGGAAACTATCCACAGCAGGAAGCTCCATGATCACTGTTCATTGGTAGTTGTAGGTCCAGGAACCATCCTTATTACTTGCCCCCTTTTCCCCTATTTTAGAAACAATTTGTGTTAAGGTTCATTGCCCATTGTAAAGCCAAATCTAATGAAACAATGGAGTCCAAGACTACTGTCCGAACCTACAGCGAAGTGCAGTAATTCCATATTTGAAGAACTCCATTCATTGACCCAATTCTCGTATAGCTTCAAACCATGTAAGACCATCTTGTGATTCCAGAAAAATCACATCAAACAACTGATATATTCCAAGCATCATGAAGACCTGACATCTGAGAGACCTTGGGATAGTGTTCTGCAATTTGATTGTGGAAGATTGTCTTTCAAGAGAGGTGATGCACCTATGCATTACCTGTGTTGAGAAGTGCATAAAGACACCATATATAGTTTGAATGTTGATTCATGATTTGGTTCAAATGATGACTGTTTGCGGACCAAGACTATGACTAGACTCGACAAAGCCTAAAGGATTGACCTAGGTGGCCTTAGGGGCTCATCGATTGATGGTCTTTCCTACGTTATACATGCAAAGACCTCGTAGTTTGACACAACTTGACTTTGTTGTACTTGACAAAAGATCGATTCATGATTTTATTTGGACAACCTAAAGGATTGACCTAATGTCTTGAGGGCCCATTTAAGAAGAGTCATGCCTATGTAGGAAGTGCATAGAGACAATGTAGTTTAACCATTCTAACAAAATTTACTTAGACCCAGACTTAGACTCAGATTCAAACTCTATTTTTTGAATGTTTGAAGTTTTATGATGTTTTTGGATTTTGATGATTTATGATTTTCTTCGATTTTGATGGTTTCTAATTTCTTTTTGGATTTTTTCAAGACATTTTATGATTTTTTATGGATTTTGAAGGTTTTTGTTTTTTATTTATTTTTGAAATGCTTTGAACGGCTAATACCATGTGTTATTTCCCATGAAGATGTAAGTCAAGGAATTGCCCTTAGTCAGGTGTAGGACTAGTTTACTATGTGCAAAGGGGTGGTGATGAATGCGATAGGACTAAATGTCAGTGGTTCTTAGGCCATGGAAGAATTTTGAAGCTTTGTTATGGACAAGGAATAAGTGTGAACAGATGAAATACCAGATGGTGTGACAGTAGACAAAGGAGCATAGATTGACTATGCATGACACTTGTTTGCGAAGTTGTCACCATGGTACTTATCCAAAGCACCACCGAAGTGGTTTTCACTTTTGGAAAATTTATTTCTCTTTACTATTTTTTTATCTTTTTCACTTTTTTTGTTGTCACCAAGACGCCTATTTTCTAGTTTTTCATCAAGGTGACTATTTTTTTGATTTTTTTTTATATTTTTGAAATTTTAAGGGATAGTTTGAGAATCAAGTATAATACTTGTGAAGGTGCATGTTGTTGAGAGGTTTAAACAATGGTTCTCCTTCTAGAGTAGAAAGTTGATAAGCACCTGATCTATATGTTGTTGTGACAATGTACGAGCCCAACCAATTAGGTTTGAATTTCCTAGGTTTTTCTTATTCAACTTGATTCTTTAGATTTTCCTTTAAGAATAAATCACCAATCTTAAAACTTCTAGGATGAACCTTCTTATTGTAACTGCATCGGAGATAGTTTTGATATGCTTGCAAGTTTGTTAAATCATTGTCTCTTTTCATCCAGTAACTCTAGCTCTTGTAGATGGGATACACAATATTCTTCTTGATCAATTGGGCCTTGCATAGAGACTCGTAGGGATGGTAACTCAAAATCTATAGGAAGTATTGCTTTAAATCTATAGACAAGGGAATATGGCGTGGCTCTTGTAGGGGTACGAATACTAGTGTGATAAGCCCATAAAGAAAGATTAAGTTGTAAGTGCTAGTCATGACTAGAGTCATTGACAATCTTCTTCAATATTTTTTAGGATAGTCTTATTAGGCACCTCAACTTGACCATTAGCCTAGGAGTAATATGAAGTAGAAAAATGATGTTAAATATGGAATTTTTCACAGAGCTAATGGAAATCCTAGTTTTTGAAAGGGCAACCATTATTTGCAATGATGGATTGTGGTATACCATAATGGAAAATGATGTAATTCAAGATGAATTTTTCTATCTTATTTCCATTAATGTAAGTTAGTGGGATGGCTTCAATCCATTTTGTAAAGTACTCAATAGCGACAAGGATAAACTTATGTCCATTGGAGTAAGTGGGATGGATTTTTCCTACGAGGTCAAGTCCCCATTGAGAAAATGGCCACGATGAAGTAAGTAGATACAGTTCCTAAGTAGGTGCATGTACAAGATCTCCATGAATCTGGAATTGGTGACATTTCTTCACAAAATGATAGGCATCACGTTCCATCATAGGGTAGTAATATCTCGTTCTCATGAGATTTTTGGCTAAGGTAGGACCAGCAGAGCGAGCTCCACATATACCATGATGTACCTCTTGTAAGGATTTTTGTGCTTCATTTGAGTCAAGACATCGAAGGAGGGTACTATCTAAGCTACAACAAGAAAAGGGTGTCTCTGATGATGGCATAGTTAGATGCTTGTGGGATAAAGGTCTTACATTGATTAAGGGACAAGTCAGGAGGTATAAGATGGTCATGCAAATATTCGTAAATGTCTTGGTACAAAGGTGAATCAAGACCAATAAGTTCACACACAAGTTCTATTTTGGGGACATCAAACACATCTTTTAACAACTATTCTACCAAGAACTCATATTGCGATGCATTATTGGGAATGTCCAAGAGAGATCTGATGGTAGCCATTGCATCAACTTCTTTGTTCTAGATTCTTAGGATTTTTTTAAAAGAAACATTATCAAAGTACAATCTAAAACTATCTTTACTATCATAATCATCATTGAATTTCTTTATCACTAACTAAGAATCACCGTAGACTTGAAGATCCTTGATTTTCCATTTTATTGTTATCCAGAGTCCTATCAGCAATGCCTCATATTATGATATGTTATTAATGTAGGGGAATGCTATTCATAATGACTTGGGAATGGAGTCTCCTTGACATGTGATGAACAAAATTCTAGCTCCTAAACCATGAATTGTGTATGATCCGTCAAAATATAACTTCTATGCAATTAGTGTGTCTATGACAAAGATTGATTCATCTTAGAAATCAAATATCAAAGCATGATTTTATTTTGTAGGCGCATCTACAAGTTGGTGTGCTATCACCTGTCCTTTTATTTCTTTTCAATCTGCATGCTCAATATCATATTCACTTAGCATCATAACCCATTTAGCTAGTCTTCTTCTTAGTGTTGCTTTGCTAAGAAGATATTTCAGAGGATCAATTTTGGCAATCAGTTTTGTCAAGTATGATTCGACCTGTAATGTCTTATTTTTTGTGCTACAAATACTACTGCTAAACATGATAGCTCAATAGGACTATACTTCAACACATATCCGACTAGGGTGCGACTGATGTAATATATAGCCCATTCTTTTCCATCATTATCATTTTGTGCTAATAATGCCCCCAATGTTGATGTTATTGTCACATATAATATCAAATACTTTTCATCGATTGGAGGCATAAGAACTGGTGGAGCTAGTAGACAGTTTTTTATCTAATCAAATGCTTCTTAACACTTTTATGTCTAGTTGAAGGGAATTCCTTTTCTTAATAGATGTTGGAATGGGTGGATCTTATCTGCTAATTGGGAAATGAACATGTAGATTGATTGTAGTCTTCCTTGTAATGTCCTGAACTAACTAATATTGGTTGATGGTGGCATTTCTAAGATATTTTTTAATTTTGTGGGATCAACTTCTATTCCTTTGTGTGAGACTATGTATCTAAGAGGTTTTCCTGATTGGACCCTGAAAACACATTTCTTTAGATTTAATTTGAGTTGGTATTTTTCCAGTCATGTGAAAATCTTGTCCAATACTGCTAAATGTCCACTTCATTCAAGATATTTAGAGAGAATGTCATCAACATAGTCTTCCGTAAGCACATTCATATAGTCATGAAAGATTGTAGTCATCGCTCTCTAATATGTAGCGTCGACATTTTTCAGTCCAAATGACATAATATTCCAAAAGAAAGTTCCCCAAGCACATATAAAATATTCTTTTGGTTGATCTTTAGTAGCAATCCTTATTTTATTATAACCTAAGAATCCATGCATGAGTGATAACATTTCATATATAGCTGTGAGGTCTACTATGATGTCAATGTTTGGTAAAGGAAAATCATCTTTGGGAAAAGATTTGCTGAAATCTCTAATCTGTGTAGATTATGATTTGACTATTTGGTTTAGTGATAGGAACAAGGTTTGATATCCAATATGCATAATCAATTGACCTAATCAATCCAACATCTAGAAGTTTCTTCAATTCTATCTTGAAAAGGAGTGTAATATGTGGATACATTTTTCTTAGCTTCTATTTGTATGGTTTGACATTAGGTAATAGTGGTAAGTGATGTAGAACCAATTTAGGGTCCAACCCAGGCATATCTGCATACAACCAACAAAAAATGACTTTTCTTTCTTCAAAGAATGATGTGAACTCAAGGTTTTCCTTGTTAGTCAAAGATGGTGCTAACTGTATGATTATGGAATTATCTTGTGTTCCAATATTAACCTCTTCTATTTCTTCTATTAACAATGGCGATCTCTCTCGATCTATTGGGAGACAATCCAATTCCATCCTCAGGCACCTTGGGGAGGTTTTCACCTTTAGATACGTCCTTTATTTGTACTTTTTCATGGCCATCAGGTGCCTTTCAGCTTTCACCTGAAGACCTATTATTTTTATTTTGACTTTTTTCATTTTCACTTTTGCGACTAGAGGATAGGAAAGCCTCACCAAAGTATGTTGCATAATTGAGTTCTATGGTAAAGTCAGCCTTATGATCCGTACTAGGTATTCCTTCATGAAGTCCCATAAACTCAATGATTGCTTCGTCATTCTCGAAAGTGTCCAAACTTGGTGGGTCTTGTTGATCCCAATCTATGAGTTATGGGTAGATAAGGGTTAAGCCATCATTGGTATTATCAAGAGTCATGGTGTAGTCAGATAGGGTAAAGATTGACATAGAGTCATCAGGTTCTTAGGAGGTAGTTTCAATGGTTTCCCAAAAGTGTTTAATCTATTCTTCTCTATTCAAGGGGGATTTTAGGTGAGGGCTTGGTAGGCTTAGTAGGGAAGCCATTGTAAGAATTTAACCAAATTGTGTTTCAAGGGGAGGTTCATCAAGTTTTCCAAATAGTTTATCTAAGTCCATAAAGGTAGTGGAGGATAGGGAATCACATTCATATTCATTGGAATCACCATCAAAATTGCAAGGGTCCTCATATGTCTCAACCTCATTTGAAGCATTAGAAACCTCACTCGAAGGTAATTTGATACCTCAGATAGTCACTTTTACAGGTACAAACCCTAACCCTTGGTGTTTAATCAACTTAGGAGGTTGTAAGGGTTCCATCATTCCTTGTTTATTTAAGCCAAGATCAATGTGTCCATCATATCCTTGTCACTTCTTTATTCATAACCCTTTTGGATATTGTTCAAATAGCAACCTCTTGGATTTAGTGTCTTCTTCTTCTTTGTACAACCATGTGAGAATATGATCATGTAGAGATTATTTGGGAAGTTCTCCCCATCTACTAAAAGTGGTAGGGGGATTATGGATGAAAATCTTAGGCTGCAAGGGATGTATTTTTCCATATGACTTTGGTGATTTAGGTAATTAGTCATTGAAAGAGAGACTCTTCATGTTATATTCTCTGCATCCTTTGTCTTGGATCTGAATCTTAGGTGTGGAAGGTGTGGTGAATGGAGTGGATTATTTGACTAGAGTATATGGGTCAGTGTAGTAAGATGGAGTGGTGAATGAAGTGGAAGGTGAGGCCTCTCGATTGATGGGCACTTTATGTTTTCTAGTTCCCCTTAGGCTTGAGCAATATTGAAAAGGATCAGGGTTGTTGGGAATAGTGATTTCAGTGCCATTGTATAGGAATTTGAGGTATTGATGGTAGGTGGCTAGAATGGCCCTCATAGCATGAATCCAAGGACAACCAAGAAGAATATTGTAATGCAAATATAGATCCAATAAATGAAATACTATATCTTGCATTTTTGTGTCAACTCTTATAGGAAGTGAAATCACACCTTTGGATGAACGCTCAACATAATCATAAGCTTTGATAGTGATTTTTTGTGTTTGGTCTATACAATTCTTAGAGTATCCCAATAATTTCACCGATTTCCGTGAGAAAATATTCAGACCTGCTCCACCATCTACTAGGAATCATCTAATATTGCATTTATCGACACAAACTTTAAGATGTAAGGGGTCATTATGATCAGATTTTGGTGTGGAAAAGTCTTGCTCGAAGAAGGTGATATGATGTGGCATAGCTAGGTATTTGACCATGGCCTAAAATAAATTGACATCTAGGTTGGAGGGAATAGATGCTTCTTGCAGTTCTTTGTCAAGGATAGCTCGATGCTATGGGGATGGGAAAAGGAGCTACAAGATAGATATTTGCATGAGATTTTTTCCCAATTGCTCTAGGAGATTATATTGGCTCATTGGTTGAGGATTAAGCAAAAGTCTTGGAATAGTTATCTTGGTTCTACGAGTAGCAAGAACACAATATAAGTTCTGTTTATTTATGGTGATGGTAGAAATGTGATCGTCAAAGGGTGTTATGTTAAGAATAATGGTGCTATAGTCATGTTTGACTATGGCATATTTGGCATTATTGTTGTTCCCTAAACTAGAGTCTTTCCCTTTATCATGGTCTTGCAAGGGAGTCTTGAATATGGTACGATCAGCATTGGTTTTTCCTAGTGAATCTCCCACTAATATGGTTTCATTTTCAGTTAGGTCTTGAATAATGTTCTTGAGTGTCCAACATCTAGTTATTTTGTGTCCTTTTCATGATGGTATTCACAGTATTCATCTTCTTTCCACCAATCAGGTCTGATCAACTTAGGTTCATAGTTCTTGTTGTTCGGAAGTGAGATGATATTATATTGCAAAATTTGTTTGAGGATTGATTCAATGGGTTCATCCAATTGAGTGTATGTTATTTTGGCATGAGGAGGACCTCTTCATTGTTGATTGTTTTGAACAACATTCAGTCCTTGGTTTTGACTTTGGATCTATGTATTTGGTATGGTTGGTGTGTTTGATGAGGAGGTACCTTTAAATTGAATGGTTGGACCTTTGGTTATTAGTTTGACATCAACAACTCCACCATTTGTGACATTTTTGTGTCAAGACTAGTATTTTCTTTTGTCATTGTTGGATTTCAGATTTTCTCTATTTATCTTGACTAGTCCTTTGGCGGTAAGACCTTTCTCAATAAGGAAACATTTTTCAAGGATTTATTTAAAGGTTGTGGAACATTGGATTTGAATTCATCTCATGAGTTCCCCATTAATATTTTCCATAAACATGGTGACCAATTTTTTTTTAGGAATATGAAATGGGAATTTTCTAACCAAACCTCACCATCTTTGGTAGAATGAGGTGAGGTGTTCTCCTTCTTCTTGTTTGGTTGTTCTTAATTTTGCAAGGGTGACATCATTTTTAATGTTGAAGGCAAAATGATTGTTGAATTTTTTAGTTAGTTCACCCCATGTTCATATTCTTGGAGAAAGATGTGCAAACCAATCTAGAGTTGCCTCATGAGGCTCCGTGGAAATAGTCTCATTAAATAAGTAGAATCATATGAGACTTACATACATGATGTGTTGAATTCTTGAATGTGCTCTATTGGATCCCTTATCCCCTTGTACTTAGGTAGATGTAGTGTTGCGAAATGAGGGGGAAAGGGTGCCATGAATAAATTTAGGTCAAATGGAAAAGGGCATAATTCCTCCATAAAATAAGTCTTTTTGTTGGTCCCCAATTGCATGTTTGTCATCTGTTGTTGAAGGGTCGGCATTTGTTGTATCAAGAAGTCTACAAGAGATGGTGTCACATTGCTTTGATTTTGTGTCATGATGTTGGTATTAAGGTCATATGTTGGATTTTGATTAGGATTGATGCCTTGTGTCATGAGACCTTGGTTACCATATTGACTTGTGTTGGTTTGATTTGGACTGAAATTGGCATTTAGGTTTGTTCTAAAGGTCATGTTTGCATGTGGTATGTTGTTTTGGAATTGATGTGTAGACCCTTGATTTGTGTTTTGGTTCTAAAAAATTAGGTCCTTCGTTTGCAAATGAAGGTGTTGGCCCTTGATTGATGTTTTATGATGAAGGAATAGTCCCTTGGTTGGTATTTTGAAGTGAATATGTAGGCCCTTGATTGAAATTTTGTGATGAAGGAATGTTCCCTTGGTTAGAATTTTGGAATGATGATAGGGACCCTTGATTCACATTTTAGAGTGATGGGATAGATCCTTGACGATTGTTTTGCTTTGGGATTTTTTTTGAGACATTGTGAACCTTTCTAGGTTGACTTGAAAATTAGAATAAGGATCTTTGGTTTGTGTTTTGAAGTTTAGAAATGGGACATTGGTTTGTGTTTTGAGTCAAAGGCATAGGACCTTGTGAAGTAGAACCTTGATGTGTGTTTTGGACAATTGGATTTTTAAAGGTCTTACCCATGGAGTTGGAGGTGCTTCCAAGTGTAGAATTTATTCCTTGTGTAGTGGTATGGGTTACCTTGTTTCCAAATGTTGGGATACTTGGGATATGTTTGGTAGTGGTACTCATGTGCAAAGTTGTCCCAAGGGGTATGTTTGATATTTGATATGATGAAGGCATGCCAAGTGCAAATGGATTTTTAGTTTCCTCTTCTATAATTGTTGAGACATCAAAACCTTAAGGTAGCTTGCCACCCTTTTTAGCTAGGGAATATAAGAATTGTTTAGGGTTGACACTAACAAGCTAGTCAACCATGCTTAAGATTCTTGGATCTTGATAAGCCCTTTTGATTTCTTGAGGAGTCAATTTCTTGTTGAATCCTACTAGGATCATGTCTTCCCATGTGTTGGTTTGGTTTTCTTGTGATGTGTTTCTTGTAGGTGTAGAATGATTTGAATTTGTTCCAAGGGTAGTGTCATGAAAAGGGTCATCTCCATGTCGTTTCTCTTGTATTTTGACCTTGTTTCAACCATGTGAGACTTTTTCAAGTTTGGGGATAATGCAAGATGTAAATGACACTAAACTTATGTTTTTGGATATTTAGGTTTTAGGGTATGAAAATGCAAATATACTAAAGTAGGGATGATCATGCAAGGACAAAATTGACTAAAGGATGGGGATAATGAATGCTAAGGGATGATAAAATCTGATTGGTGATCAAGGTGAGTGACAAGGTGACTAGATGATGCTAATTGAAGATCAAGATAATGATGCAATTGAAACTATATTATGTTTTTTTATTTTTGGATTATAAGGATACAAAGTGCAATATAGGAAATATGAGTCTAAATGAGAGTAATGTGAAGGAATTTTAAACTAAGGGTGGAAATAAAGCTAATGGGAATCCAAGGGAACAAATTCCAAATTTCATTGACCATAAGAGAACAACCAAGAATAGGACACAAGACCAAGATCAAACTTGAAAAAGTGACAATGACAAGAAAATCACAATGACAATGGTCAATGACAAAATAGAATGTGTAATCCA
Source organism: Sequoiadendron giganteum (assembly GCA_007115665.2). NCBI lineage: Eukaryota > Viridiplantae > Streptophyta > Pinopsida > Cupressales > Cupressaceae > Sequoiadendron > Sequoiadendron giganteum. Next base: position 47,899,051 of record CM021103.1, on the reverse strand, counting down.
GAATTTCCAAAAGCTCAAAGGTCTCCCTCTATTCAGAATTTGAAGCTCAAGATGAAATTCTAAGGATCAAAGTCTAATTTGTATAATGAAAAGGTTTGAGGAATGCAACCTATAATGCAAAGTATTTCTTATGGGGGTGCTAAAATGAGCTGGTAAAACTTGCAAGTCTTCAGTTTACTAGAAAGAAGTCACTGTGAAATTTTTTGAGTTAGTTTCTGGTCACAAATTTCATAAGTTTTTGTCTAGCAGACAATTGTGGATCTATTTTCAGCAGATGTGATGCACAGTTGGGGTTCAGGTTGTCAAGTGTGGTTCAGATTATTAGATGTGGATCTATTTCCTGAAAAGGTGTTTCGAAAAGGTGATTTTGGTTTTCAAGATTACAGTTGCGGCTCACAGTAACAATTGTGGGTATGTGTCTGACAGTTGCGGTTCTAGAATGTTGTTTTTGATAGTTTTGATATTTTGCAATGGTTTTGATCTAAGTTTTTGAGTGCTTCTGAAGAAATATGATTGGTAAACACAACAAACAATATCAAGCACTTTATTTTGGTTTGGTTTGATGTGATAATGTTTTATTTTTAAAGAAGACAAGCACAATCCTAAGGTTGAAAAAGGACAATATTCGTGGGGTTCCCAATTGGATTTCTCCAGCCGCACTTATTCAGAGCGGATAGCCTAGGAACTTGGTAGCACTGCCCCCCCTCCATGGAACTCAATTCTATGAACATACCAAGTTCTGAATTCTTAGGTAGTCACTTCCTAAAATTTTTCGTCTCTAAAAAGAACTATGAGTATGTGGAACGGATTCAGAGGTTCGATCTCCTCCACTAGTAAATAGAAGGATTTTTCGCTGCTATAAACAAGAGGTGTCTAGTAAGGGCATCCGGTTCAGGGAGTACTACGATAAAATCCCTCAAGAGGCTTCCCAACCCTTAGAACAAGGTATTTTCACATCATAAAGATACTAGGGGAGGGCTATTGCGTACATCTCATTGATTGCAAACTTTCCTTGCAATCAAAAAATTCTATAGAGGTTTGGAAGGACTTGGCTTTAGCTCGTTACCACTTAGGTTTGTCCCCTGGGCTGAGTAATTTTTCCCACCCAGGTAGACCTGTTGATAGGAAAAGGTCTTCTTTCTTGTGATTTCTAAAACTTTGTTCATAGGTGTCTTGATTTAAGGACTAAAACTAGAGATTCTGGGTTCTTGATTCCAGTTTGTTCTTGAAATTCTCTGGAGCATTTCCCCAATGAAGTTGCCATTTGTTGTGCACTTTTTGCACACATGCCCCACTGAAAGTAGGTACCCTCTTTTTCTATCTTTTTGCTTTCACTCTTGGCATTTTTGGCCCTTTTTATTTTGGGGATTTTCTTGCTTGGGCATGTGCCTTGATGTTTATGTTGCCTAATGGTCCATCTATTATACAAATTGAAAACCTTGGGTTTTGGACTCATTACGGGTTTTTCACTGTACTCAAGAAAATCCACTCCTTCTGGATTTTCCTGGATTCCTTTGAAAGTTCAGTGGTGGCTGCTTTTCATTGAAAATTCAAAGATTTTGGTCCTTCAAGGAAGTCTGTTGGGAGAAGATTCCTCCGAAGGTCCATCACCTTGACAGATTTCCAGATTCTGGGTTGACCCGTCTCGACCTGTCTTGACTGAATTGATTATGTGACTTCCAAAGGTGGGTATTAAGTCAACTTTTGGGGAGTTTTGTGCAATTTTAATTTTATCATTTGTTCCCTCTTTCTTCTGGAGTGCTTGAGCTTGAGTGTTGCTGCTGAATTGGGTGTCAATTATTGTAGCCAAATTGTTTGGTGGCCATCTCTGCTCTGCTTGGTTGTCTTGCCGACTTTTGCAATTTTGATTCTTCTTTCTTCATGGTATGTGACCGATGCCCTCCCTTCTTTGATAAATGAATCAAATTTCTTCATGGTGTGCATGTCTATACTATGAGTTGAAGTGTTGGTGTGGTAGCATTTGGTCATTTTGACTTGCTTTTCTTGTCTTGTATCATTTTCGGGTTCAAATTCCTATATGATTAAATGGTTGAGTGTCTCATGTTTGGGGTTGTCCATTTCATGAATATGTTTACCCCAAGTGAGTCCCTAGGCTTTCCCTTCAGCTCCTTCATTAGATAGACTGCTTGCGTGAGTCTAGATGAGCTAGGTGTTAACCTTGCCATAGTGAGAGTCGAGTTCATGATTGTCCTACGTGTTCATGGCAGAAATTTAGGGTTTTGTGCCTATGACATCATCACCACTCCATCTCGTTTCCCTTGGGTAAGTTTTAAATTCAAAATTTATTTGTAGGGGGTTTAGGTCGCACCATTCCGAGCTTTGGATTCTCAAATTCGCCATCGTTTGATCGATTTTCGGGAGGTCATGAAAAATGTAAACATCCGGGTTTTCAACATCATCACGAAATTCCTTAACTACCGGAATTTCTAGACCTTTCAGCTTTCTGTCTATCTCCTGAAGTGTGCATTGATCTGGAGATTCTGGCCCTTTGCGGAATTCCATTGGGTCTGGATTTCCTCGATTTGTCCGTCCCCTTGCCAGTTTCACGAAAATTGAGTTAAGTGGAGAAATTTGCATTAGTTTCATTGGAATTCATGTCTTCAGTATTTTCCCGAAGGTTCTTGGTCTTTTCATTTTCCCGAACTTTGTGAACTATTGTTGTTCCCGTGGACTTTCGTCCCTGGAAGATGTTTCTGAGATATTGTTAACAAGGGAGAATTGAGGAATTGCATGAAGTTTTCTTAATGATTATGCATTTGATAGTTAACTTAGCCTTATTTTAAGATGCTTCATGGTGCTTCATAGTTGATAATAGTTGATTGAGTGATTGTTGAATGCTTGTGTGCTTGCTTCACTGGAATCCTCCTAGTTGCGAATTTCCCAAAATTCCTTGCTGGCTTGGATTCTGCAGAAGGGCTGAAAACCCAAACTTTGAAATGATTAACTTTTATAAGTTTTTGAGCATTTGGCTTATCATGAGATTTATATTAAGGATGAAATTATCTTTGTAATGGATTAAATTGTGTTCCATGTGTCTTTACTTTGGTTTCTTATCAAATGTAGGACGAATCAGGTAAATCAATGACAAGTGGAGCCAATGGTAAGGTAGTGGACCCAAGTGTAGAGGGGTCTTCCATTTCCGAGGTAGAAAGAATCAAGTTGGATATCAAGAGTAAAATTTCAGAGAGAAAGCTCTCCTCTATTTGGTCAAGGGCGACTGACACCGATGTTGGACTATGGGAATATGAGGAGTTCAAGACCAAGATGGCAGCACATAACTGTCCTCTACTAGCTAAGAGAATAGTGGAATCAAGATTGGCCCATGTGGCTGGATTTCTCCCTATAGTGTAGTACTATGAACTAGTAGTTGAATGTGCAAGGCACTTTGACATGCCTGATAGGTCTCATGTGGTGGAATTTTACATGGATTGTGCAAGGAAGTTCTATGAGGAGGATGCTATCAAATCCCAGTAGGTTATCAATTCCTGGTTGGAGAAGCCTATGCCCCATTTCTCCAAGTTTCCCAAGCAATTGGTTAAACTCAAGTTCAAGAAGGAATTTTTATGATGCTATTACCCTTCTCAGTAGGGTGGTAGGATTGACGAGTGCAATAATGTTCGAGAATTGGATGCTTCATGCTATTGCTAGGATGGAACATGGTATAGACTACCACTAGGTAGGCATTGTGAGCACCAGGATTCATGAGAAGATGTGCAATGTCCTATAGACAAAGAGTTTCACAATGACCTCTTACCTATTCTATGATTTGGCTAGATTCCACCCCTATAAGGGATTTAGCACAAGGGGTGTGTTTGCATAGGATGTAATTAATGAAGTTTACCCATAGCTACACTTGGGTAAATCAAGCTACAGGAGGGTGAATGATGCATTCACCATGTATATCACTAGGTTGTTCCAAGGTGAAAAACATGTCCGAATTTCAGACAGAGCCAAAGAATTGATCAAAAGGTTTGGAGCTTGGTTTATCCAGTTCCCCACCTTTTCATACATAAGGATTGATGATTGTCAGAGGGCTCCATACAGGCTTCCTAGGTACCCTACTAATCATGTTGTGCTCCTGGAAGTCACAAGGTAGATCTGTGACTTTAATGTAATTGTGAAGAAGGAGAAGCACAAGACCAGATTTGGTAATGACTTCCCTTTAAGGATAGGCACTAATGAAGTATGCACTTCTATAAATTCGGCCTATGCTTTTGAAGAAGAGATGAGCACTGTTGGTCTCTCCTTCCACTCTAAGAGGTCTAGGTTTGATATAATAGGTGAAGCCTAGAAGAAGGCAAGAAGAGAGTACATCCACAAGGATAACGTAGAGGACTACTGGGTTAACCTTGGTGATGAATTCAAAGTCAGAAAAAATAAATTCTGTAGGTTACTAGTCAGCTTGGTGTGGTTGTACAACATAAGGGTTGTTCCTGACTAGGTTGAGGAAGATGGGAATCTAATCCAAGGCCATGACTTTGAGGTTGTGAAGGATAAGCCAATTAAAGAGGTTGATTGGTTGGAGGAAGAGAGGACAGCTAGAATAGGTCATGACTCTAGTCATCAAGTATACCAAGCTTTGGCTCAAGCATAAAATTTTGGAGTTGAAAAGTGAGGGTGTGCAATGCACCTATGATCTCATGGGAGACTTGAAGTCTCACTTTGCATCTGAGGAGTCACTTGAGCAAGATTCTAAAGGAAAAACCAAGGTGGGCTCTCCTTTTAAAATCAATATTAAGGATGTTCATGTAGGGGAGGTAAGAGAAGCAAAAAAACAAAGGAAGCCAATAGCTAAGAAAAGGAAAAACGTCCATAGGAGAAAGAAGGTTGAGGGAGGTGAACAAGAAAAAGAAGAGGTCAATGTTCCATCACCAAAGAGAAGGAGAATTGTGAGATTTTCATAGAAGGATGCTTCTAAAAAAATAAAGGAAGGTGACACACCTGTAGTGGAAGTTGAGACCTCAGGAGAGAAGACACAAGTGTACACCAAGAGTTCAAGGACTCCTTCTCCCAAGGAGGCCACACCAAAATAAAGTGCTCATGTGACTGCTCTTACTACCGAGCATGAGGACATCCCCCCTCTTCATGAGACTGGAAATATGCCAGATGAACCAAAATATGTTGAATATCCTAAGGACTTTGATGAGGAAGAATTCCAAGAAGGTGATCTCTACAATGCTAAGGTAGAGATAGATAAGGTTCTGTAGTCTCCCTTGATAGCTAGTGGGGATTCACCTGTAGGAGGTGAGGAGGAAAGACCTTCTCCAAAGAAAGAAGTGCCAGCTAGGATTCCTTCACCAGTACATGAGAGGGAAGAGCATAGTATAGGAAAATATGATTCAACTGAGAAGACTCCTGAGGAGCCAAGCATGGAGAAGAGTGCACCCAATGTTCAACAGGAACAAGATGGATGGGATAAAGCATAGTCAAAATCCACTATTCCGGGCTGGTTAGATAAAGAATTGAAGATTAAATAGATTGTAGTGGATGACACTCCTCCCAATTTGGATTACCTACTGGAAAATATCAAAAAGGGGAACACAAAGAAGAAAGCTAGAGTCATTTCCAGGATTGATAGGGATGATGTGAATAATAGGGTGGTCCACATTGCTACCCCTACTCTTGACAAAAATAGAGATGATGTGACCGAGAAGGATTATAGTGTACAAACTATTAACTTGGGGCATGCTTCCATGGAACAATACATTGAAGAATATGAAGGCTCCAACACTATAATCCTCGGTAGGTTGAGGAATGAGGTACAAGCTAAGACAAAATTGAAAAAGGAAAATGATAAATTGAAGAAGTATTTGCAAGTGTTGATGAAACCCTTGCAATCCATTAGTGCTTCCTCATCTGCTATAGGTTTTCTACCCTAGGAGACAATATCAAAACTGGAAAGGATGAAGAGCACCACACATGCTACAACCGGTTGGTTGTAGGGAGTGCAGACCAAGGGATATAATGTCATCAAGGATTTCTTTTCGATTGGAGGTGATGCAATGAGATCCTTGGATTGGCTAAAGAATGTGTTAGCTCAAGATAAGGAAGATATAGATCTACAGCTGCAAAAGACAAAGACTATCATGGAACACACTGAGGATCAATTGGTAAAGGATGAAATTATTCCTTCCTCAAGAATTGTAGAGCCTTGGGAATTGTTTGAAATTCTACAGATAAGGCAAAAGGCCTTGGAGAAGATATATAAATAGGGAAGGAAAATTCATGACACTTTGACTAATATCTACAATAAGTGTATATCTTTCTTTGAAGTGATGACAAGGAGAAATAAGTTTTCTCCAAAGCCTCTTAACCTAGAGTAGTTGAGAAAGTGGTGGCAAGATGTCTCTTTTCCAATCAATGAAGGCCCTATTACCGAACAACAGCTGGATGATGTTGCAACATAATTGCAGTCATTGATTGGTATCAAACAAATAAGGTGGATTGGGATAATATAGTGAAGTGGTCAAGGGATGACATCAAGTGCCTTGAGAGGAGATATAGGGTTTTTCCTATGCCACCTATTGCCGACTTGGGCAGGGTATTATTGTTGGTGCATGGTAAGGTGGAGTGTGCTAAAGACAAAGGGGGAAGTGGTTAATGCAATGCTACATCAGAATTTGTGCTTCCCCATTATTTTATCCTCTTCCTTCACATGCATTGCACCGAGTTTTTTTGGAGACCCTAGGCCGACTTGGATGAAATTGGTGTGAATTTCACTTTTCATATTATTTCGAATATCTTTGGGCTGACCTTTTGTGTGGCGTTTATCATTGTAAACTCTAATTGGTCTGACATATCTTGGGGGGTTCTCTATAATTTTGGCGTTATGCCTCATTTTTAAAGAGTTGAGTTAGACGAATTTTACATTAGAGTGAATTATAGGAGCAAGAATTAGAGTTAGAGCTTAGTTTATCTTCAAGCAAGTGTTGTAACAAAATACTGGAATTGTTGCCACTTTGGGTGATTTAATACAAGCAAAGACATTGTGATTTGGTGTCTTTCTTGTGTTGAGTTTTATCTGGCATGGTTCTTGGTATTCTATCTTTGAAATTTCTTAAGTTATTTGATGTAGATGGTTTGATAATGTTTGGGGTTTTATGCTTGAAGTGATTGCAGCGATCTCTAGTCCATAATTTTTATAGGTAGTTGATTGTTAGCTACTTTACAAAGTTAGCCTGGACTTAAAACTATGCTTAGTTCAATTATGAATGTTTGTTTATTTCAATTGTAATAGTCTTGAATGAATATACATGATTTGAAAATGTTTAACACCTTAGAAGATTGTACTATTTCTGTAAGATTGTGGATTTATCTGGGTTAAACAAGAATTAGTTTTTGAGAGATTGGTCCATTTTGACCATCTTATCATTTGCATTATTAATCCTAGGGTTAGAATTAGTCTTAAAATTATCTCAAAAACCCTTATCTTTTTCCATTTCTTTTTATTATCTGAGTTAGTTTAGGTTTTTAAGTATCAATATATTGCTAGATCTGATAAATCTGAGTCCAACATTTTCTTGTAGTAAGGTCCCTTTGTGATTACCAACATTTTCACATTATCTCTGAGTTGTTTTATTTGCATTGTCAAGACCTAACATTAGAGACCTTGGGGTTATCTCTCTGTTCATAGAGATTTACCTTTCAAGAGAGATAGGATATCATATTTTGTCTGAGTTGTTGTTGTGCAAAAAACACCATGAACAAAACCCTTCTAATGGGTGAACACAAAAATAGATGGGTCTAACTTTCTGATCATCGAGTTTGCACAAGGTGAGAGCATAATACCTACCATCCTTCAAACATGAAGACATGTGATTCATTACCCCCTATTTAAATCTATGTGAAAGAAGACAAGCATTATTTTTAAAGCACCAAACAAACTTTAATCTAATTTAAAGAAAAGAAAATTGTGGTTTCAAAAAAAAATATTTGACATTTGAACCTACAAAACCACATGTTAGTAGTTTCACAAAACTATCTTTGACCAAAGAAAAGCTGCAAAAACTAAGTTAGCACAAAAGATTTAAAAGGTAAACTAAAACCTTAATAATTAACAACTAAGATAAACTAGAAAATGAAGAAACTAAACTGAACTAAGAAAAGATTAAAGAAAACTAAAAACTAAAAGCTCTATTTTTTTGTTGCTTCTAAAGAAGCAGTTTTTTGAGAGCTCCTCCCTAAAGCCACATGCTACAAACACAAGATCAATAACCTCAAAAACTCTAATCTAATGATTTTTTTTTAAAAAGATAGATAGAAAGAGCACAAAAATAGAACTCTGTAGGGAGAAAACAAATGTGTCACTCCCCTCAATGATTACATCGATGCGTTGTGTTGTAGGAAGGTAGTTACATGACGTTTTCAAATTCAAATTTTTCTATCCAACCTGTCTTCAACAGATGTTGTCATTTCTCACCAAATTCATTGTTGCATTTGTTAAATGTGTCACGTTCTGGAAAATGTGTCACTATGCTTGACAATTGCATCATTCCGTACCTAAAATCTACAAAACATAAGAAAAATTCGTATGAAAATTTTGCAAAAACTATGTTCACATTGGGTTCACCAATGTAAGATGGGGTTGGAGAGTTCCTAGCCTAGAATGAGTGACAACCAAAACACAAGAAAAATTCGTATGAAAATTTTGCAAAAACTATGTTCACATCGGGTTCACCAATGTAAGATGGGGTTGGAGAGTTCCTAGCCTAGAATGAGTGACAACCAACACTTCTAAGCTAAAACCACACCTAAATAAGAGAATACAAATAAAAGAGAGCAATAAACTAAAAATAAGCAAATAAAACACTTCCGATTATGGTTGATTACTTCTCTTGCTCTCCTATTTCTCCTTATGTGACTTTGCCCTCAGATTTGTTGTTGAAGTTGTGTAAATACCTGCAAATTGAAAGTAGAAAGTTGGAGACAAAATGGATGTTAAGTTGAAAATGGTGGAGGATGGTCTCTTTTATAGACAATCATTCGTGCAGACGTTCGAGATCAATCCTCTAGAAGGATTCGAAGATCAATGGGTGATAATGAATGAGACGAAGGTTACGAAATGAAGGGTTAACATTGATCTTCTAGAAAGATGCCAAGATCAACAGTTGAGAATATATGCAACCAGAATATGCCATGCATGGAAAGGATATGATGTCGATGGCTATGAAACCTGAAAGCTATGACAAAGATAAAGGCTATGATAGGGATTGATGACAAGGCATCTTTGACTAGAAGAGGTGAATAAATAATTTATTTTAAGTAATTTATTCAAAAATGGAAGAAATTGACAAATGGAAAATAAATTATTTATTTTGGATAAAATGAGAAAGGAGCAATTAATTAAATTAATCAATTTAATTAAATGGGGAGATGGAAATAGAACATTAAATAATTAAGTGAGATTAATTATTCAATAGGGGAAAATGGCTAGAAATAGTTAAATAATTTTGATAATTATTTAACTATAGAAGAATTAAAAGACCATGAATAAATAATTAATTAATGATGATTATTTAAGTATAGATGAAAGGTGAAAAAGAAATAATTAAATAAATAATAATTTATTTAATTATTGAAGAAGAGGGGGAATTAGTGACATAATTAAATAATTTTAATTGATCAAGATAGAATAGAGATTAGAAGGTGAATTAATTAAATTAATAATTATTATTTATTTAGTAGAAGAAAACGATTAAGAATAATTGAATAATTGAAATCATTCGATTATTGGATGATGAGAACCATAAAATGACACTCATAGACTTAGGACATTTTTTAGTGTCTACACCACACATAGTCGCGAGGTGTACAACAAATCTACCTTTTGTCCTTTTCATCTCTCAAAGGGATAGAAACAAATTGAAGGCATGTTCTTGTTGGCAGCTATCGTAGAATAATTAAGGTAGATCGCTATTGGTGTTGATATGTGCGACTTCTCAAGGAATTTATGGACTCTAAAAGGCTTCAAAAACCCAACAACATAGAGGGATCCAATAGTTTAGCACCCCCACATATCCCCCCAAAGTCTTCAATAACTTCATATAAGCCACAAGGTTTATCAAAAGTGTTTGAAGTTTAATTATTTCAGACAGCATATTACCTCGCGCATCCCCACACTTGCAGGCAGTATGTTCTACCATCATCGATTATTTTAGAGTTTATTTACTCCATATTTTGATGACGCCAACATTGACCTAATCCCATAACCTCCACAGGGATAAGTCGAGCCTATCCTCTATCCCTTTTATGAATTGGTTATCATCTTTGTGTGAAAATTGGTGTGGAAATACCCCAAGTGTTCTAATTGATTCTAACCTGGTCTATTTGAGTATTCTCCGCAATCCTCCTAATAAATGGAAAATCAAATATGGATATTGTGGAAAGAAAAGGCATACAAGAGAAGATGTTAGTTTTCATCAATCTAAGAAATTAGAAAAAATACTCTTAGTCATGGTATTTTCTTACATGATCCTCTTGTTGCAACACATGTAGTTACATCATCTTGTCTCACTCAAATATCTTGTGAGACATCATCATTTTGGGATGAACAATTTAGTTTGATGACTTGCATTAATATCTCATCTCTCATATCATATTTTGTTACATATGAATTTGTTGTTAAATCATTCATGAGTTCTAGTGATTTTTTACATGTCAAGGCATTGCTTTCATCATTCTAGATCCACCACATAGAGATGCATATCTACTAGACATCACATGTTCATATTTTGAATCTTGGATTGTAGATTTGGATGACACCATTGAGGACATTCATCTTCTATTTTCAATGACAATTTTGATGAAGTTACATCATTATTTGCATATTTGGATATTTCTCTTGTCTTGCCTACATCAACTTATTTCATGAAATATTATACAAAAATTAATTAGTTATCATCATCTCTAGCAGTATCAAATCCATATTGGTCCAAACATAACCATACATCCATGTTCACTGTTCTAAAATATGTTATGGTACCTCATCCATCATATCAACACCTATCACACATCAACATTGGATTGGATATCATTGATAATCATTAGAAAACATCATTGGCATCTTTTCAATCTTTATATCATGTGTATAATTCAGAGACATTCACCTTACTTGCTGCATATTCCTATCTAGAATGGGAAGTCATTTTGCACACATTTTTGGTGTTATTTCTTCCTAAGGGGAGAAGTTTTGTTCAACATTCATGGATAATCTCCAATATCTAGTGCCAAACATGTACCAGCACTACATGAATCATATTGAGGGGAGGTTGTATGGTTTATTTTCTACTATCAATTTTTGGAGGAAGCATTTCCTCACATGGAGTTCATGACCACCTTCTTTTTTTTTTGGGGGGGCGGCGGGGGGGGGGGTCACATAGACCTCTATTTTCTCTCTTATGAGGAGAAGATCCATTTTACTTTATGCTAGAATTAGTCCTTGGGGGGTCATCATGATTCATCCATATATCACTTATCTTCTTCACTTGCACATTTAATTTCATTTTTAGAGAGGGTTTTTTATTTCCCACTAGGTTTTTCTCCTTTTCTTCACTTTATGAGATATTTATACATGAGTACCTAACATGGCCTCATAGTTGGGACTCATCAATATTACATGCATTAATCCCTAATTTTACTTAAGGGTTTGTTAGTGTAAATGGTATCATTATCTAACTATTTAGCTAATCACCTAACTAGGATTGACCAATTCACACCTAGCTTAAGTTTACTTAGGTTTATTTTTATTTTTCCTCACTTGATAGAATTGATACATGTGTCCTCATTACTTGAGACACCTATTGACACTTTCTCACCCACTTTTCAAGTGAGATCACAAGTGTCCCACCTATAGAGAAGTAGCTAATAGTTAAATCCTACCTTCCTACCTCTCATCCTTGCCTATATATGCAAGGCTTGATCATTGAATCATACACTCTTCATTTCACATTTTATATAAATACTATTGTGAATATTTTATTCACTTGTGGATTTTTTTTCATGCTCTGTGTGATCTTGGCATTCTCTAAAAAAAAATAACTTCCAATCTATGGTAGGAAATGATGAAAAATCCTACAATAATCATTAAAAAATATGATTTTATTTGTAAAAAAATTTAAAAAATAAAATATTTTATTGGATAAAGGGATGAAATTCATAGATTATATTAATATAAAGGAAAATTTACAAATATACATATAATAAATAGAGCTAAAACAAAAGGTATCATTCATATTGTAGAAGAATTTTGTAATATAAGGTAGCTAAAGAAAGTTTCAAATATAAAAAAAGGGTGAATACAATTGATTCCAACATTCAAAACAACCTCACCCATCATTATGAAAAAAAATAGAAATTAGAGCAACAAAATTATGAACTAGAGAAAAAGGATTTATTGTCCTCATCACTTTGGGATTCATCACAATCTATATTAAGAAAGTTAATTACCTTCTAATCTAGAACTGCGGTAGGGAGAGGATGTTTAAGGATGATACATATGGATTTGAACATAATTCTAAACTTGAGGATAATTTATTGACCAATGTGAACTCCATGAGTGAAAATGGCATTCTTGAAGGAAAGAGGGCAATCATTTTTAAAGTTGGTAGTCATAGCATTGAAAAAAATTGATCTTTGAATAATTTGGTAAAATAAACATTGTAAAATACCCACAATCAAGACTTGACTATCATGAGGAACATATTCATCAAGATATTTCTAGAGTTGAGCCTCACTAATTAAATGGTCATGAATGCATTTCACGCAAATAAGCCTCATCAAATAGTGTCATTAAACTATATCCATCACATTCTAAAGGAAACAAGAACCCACTTCTAGGATTGAAAATAACAATGAGGGTCCAACATTATTTTTGCTCCAACAATGACTCAAATAGAACCTTCAACCTATAAACACACAAAAATATCTATTTCATATCACACATCATTAACATTGCATTTTCATCATTTTTCATCATTGGCATTGCATAATTCATCATTTTCATCACTTGCATCATTAATTCCCCTTTTAACATCATTTTTCATTGATTAACCTAATTTATTTTATCAATTAAATAATTTTGAATTATTTAATTAATTCATTATTTTTCATTAATTTTATCTTATCGCCTCTAATTAAATAATTTTTAATTATTTAATTAGGATAAATCTAATTTTTCTTCTAATGTCCCATAATTAAATTATTTAATTATCTAATGTTCTTCCAATGCTTCATAATTAAATAATTTATATTATTTAATTATCTAACTTCCTCATTCATCCTCAACCCTTCATCTTTAAGATCTAATCTACACCTTTCATTTCAAAATATCTTAACCAATTCTCTAAAATTGTGGAGATATTTTGAGATCAAATTAATCTTGATTCTTCATCCTCCTTGATTTAATCGCATTCATTGATCTCAAGATCATATCTCAACCATTGATCTAAATTTTGAAAATCTATAAAACAACCCTCTTACCTCCATTATCACTCACCTAGATCATTTATCATCACCTAGAATAACTTAGAATCATTGAGCACATTCATGTCACTTTGTCATTTGAGAATTTTGAGCAATTTCATCCTCTCATCTAGGTCATTTGAACTTTTACAATAAATGGGAGATAATGATTGAGCAATCCAACATCATCAACCAATTTCAAAATGGAATAATAGGTTTTCACATGTTTGATTTCATGTTTTTTGAATTGGATTTGAATCATTGTTATTGTTGATTTCTAAATTGTTTTTACATTCTATTCAATTTGTAAGTGGGATTTGATCATTTTCTTGATTTGGGTATTGTGAATTCTAACCCTAATTCAATAATACATGTTTCATTTCCATTTTCCACTAACCCCACTTCATATTTTGGCACACCCGGTGCAACCCACATCCTTGATCTAACTTTTTTTTATCAATTTTTTTATGATCTACAGGTTATAGTGGAACATTTGGCTTTTATAGATTGTCATATTTGATAGAATTATCACATTTGACAGAGCATATGTGTGTGTTTGAGGGTTTTGACACATCTATTTTCTATGATTGTCAGTCTGTGACTACATTTTTTCCATTTTGTTGATTTTGTCATGTTTGACAGGGGTATAGTACCACATTTATTTATTTTTTCATGTCTAACAAGATCATAGTGACGTGTTTGACTTCTATACTTTTTTTGTTCTAAGTTCTATAATTTTTTGGTTTGACCTAACCCTAACCCTAACATGCTCTATCTGATGCAGATTTTTTTTTTGATCTAACATGTTTGTGCAACATTTTTCGGAGAAGATAAATTATGAAACTAATAACTCATTTGTGGTGTTAGGTTTTATTCAATCCAAGACAAATAATTGAAACTAATAACATATTTGTTGTAGGTTTCCTTGTCAAAGAAGATAGTCATTCAAAGTTGTATGCTTTTGATTGTTATATTAGATCAAATTTTAGGTTGGTTCGATGTCGTCTTTGGTAGGCTAGAGTAAATGCATCCTCTCTCCTTGCGCTTCATACTATCTTGGGTGACAATAAATACTTGTAGTTTGTACTTTTTCTTTATTCTCACTGAAGGAGTTGTCTACGTATCCTCTCCCCTTGTTCCTAGTGTGAGCCTTGGTAATGATAAATAGAAACACTAATCCTTCCCTTTTTGTTAGGAGACATGCTTGGGGATTTCATCACCCTAGGGTTCAAACTCAAGCATGTTTCTTCTAGCAGGCTATATAAAGGGGAAAGAGTGAAATATATAGCTCAATCCCATTATGACATGACAGGCATGTTGGCAGATGGTCAATGCTCTCTCGTGGATCCATTAATTTTGACAGTTGTATCAGAAATTAATAGGTCGATATTTTAGTACAACGACAACTGTGGGCCAACAAGGCATTCCTTTATGGCCCCGAGTGATTCTAAACACAAGGATTTGATATTTTGATCTCACATTTATGCATGTATTGGTGTTTATGGAGTGCCTCCACTATGAGCTCTTTTTATTTAGAAGCCTAAGACCTTTTGGCCATCAAGCTATAGTGGTGCAACACGATAGCATCTTCACGTGAAGTTACTCACCACATGCTATCCCTAGTTGAGGTGATTTGGTGTCTTTCTAGGACTTCATCCTTTGATGGCAAGGGGTGTAAAGGTGGTAAATGACCTTTTCATACCCTAGTCACCCACACCTTGGATTGGTATTAACATGTAAGTGTGGTAGGCCAAATATAGGGAGATACACCTTTTATTACTAGTTAGGCCGTGCTTATCTGGCATGCTTTCAATTAAGCTATACTAGCAAGATTTATGGAAGAAGTATTGTGAAATAATTTATTACCTTGGGGTCATTCTTTCCTTTTATGTCTACTATTTTTATCACTTGTCAAAAACATAACAAAGACTTTTACACATCAAAGTTACCAAAACCTTCATCCATTACTAAAATAGTCATAAAAACTTGCATCTGTTTGTCATAGTCTATTTCTTATGTATATCTTGTCATGTTTGCCTTCATATTGCCATGTTTGTAAGAGTATAATAGTGCTTTTATCTAAGATATCATCACATTTGCACTTTATTTTGCATCTTCTTTCCCTTTATTTTGCTAGTACAAAATTATAGATTACCACTTTTACACAAATTACCACTTCTATCTTGGCATATCATCACTTTTGTCCTACAAATCACCGCATTTTCCTACACTTTGTCATGTTTTTCTAGGGAAACATGTCACATTTATCCATATTTTCATGCTTTATTATTGAAATTGTTCTTCTTAGACCTAAAATTTTACTAAACTTAAAAACTATCATAACTTGTCATCCTAAAACTAGAAACATCTATCATAATATACCTTATAGTCTTGAATGGTCTATTTCATCCCCACACATCAAATCTATTCTTTCAACTTGGTTTTCCTAGGAAACATCATTATAGCCTTTTGGATAAAATATCAACCTCACAAACCTTAATCAACATCGGTCTTATTAGACCATCTTTAACATCCTTTTATCAAAAAATAAAATTAACCTTTGGACATCAACCTATCAAAATTAAACCAATCATCTTGGTAGTATATTTTTATCATATCCATCATCATCTTTTGATCTTGTTAACTTAGTGGAACTATCTCTCCTTAAGGTTTACAAAATCACCATCATCTCCCCTTGCTTATACTTATTAGTCTAGTCCAAATAAAGACATCAATCTAACTTTTAATCAAAATCTTGAGATCTAGAACCAACCAATCAACTTTATCATCATCCTTTTCTCTAAAGGTTAACCTATCCAATTCAATCAACTTGAACATCATCAATTTTGGTCCATGAGACTTGTAAACATGTCCTTTGAATCCATTTTGAAATATTTCGAATCCAAACAACATCATCACACACCTGACATCATCTAAATATGTTCATCCTTAAGGTCTTTTGTGAGTTTATGAAAACCACTAGATCACAACAAAAGAAGAACATGGCAGTCAATCCTAGTGGTTCTAACATTCCAATCACCACAAGTATTGAAACCACAACTAAAATTCCATGGGGAAATCCCTATAGGATTTCTCCTCTTAGGTACAACACCCCTCAACAACATGTTAATCATCCACAAAAACATGTTAATCATCAACAATAACATGGTAATCCTCAACAAAAACGTGTTAATCCTCCACAACAAAGTGTCAATATTCAACATGAAAACCTCACCTCTCAACCATCAAACCAACATACTCAAGGAAAATATGGATACATAGAATATGAAATCAAGGATAAAACCACTGAAGAAAATTTCCTAGAAATGGCTTAAGATCCCAAAATACATGCACTAATCACTTTTGATCCAAACACTTACTTTTTAAGACTCTCTCAACATGGGGATAAGCTACCGACTGATTTCAATGTCTAGGCTATTAAGGACCCAACCCTCATTCATATTGATGAAGAAACAGTAGTTCGACAAGTATTTAAACCCAAAGTTTCATCTTTCCTTACACAAAAAAATGAGCCTTCTTATGCAAGACAACTTAACAATCCATTGTATAAACAATCATCTCAAATGGAACAAGCAATTTCAGCCCAATAAAACCAACTAGATCCTAATGCCTTAGAAGCACAAAACCTTTCACAAAATTCAACCAACCCATTCATATAGGGATATTGTAACATGCCCAACTAAAATTTCCTCAATAAATTAATAATTGACATTATGAATATAAATTTAAGACATAAATCCCATAGCTATTTTCCAATGTAGCAATTTCATGTCCATAAATTAAAAAATACCAAATTTGAATATTCATTTCCAAATGTCAATAGTCAATATAGAACTTTGACTTGGCATTTAGTCACCACTTTGCCAATAAAATAATTACATTAATGATACAAGTACATAAAATAGAATTTCATTGTAATTCCTTTGTGATAGCTCACCTCCATTGGTTGATGAGGACATGGTTGAGGTGCTTTTCCACCCAACCACGAAGTAATGCTTCTCCAAAATTCTCCAGTCCATCGAAGAATACCCAACCCTGCACAAAACATGTAGCAAGAGATACAGTTTGCAAGGTGGAATCTGTGTGTGCCTAACTACATGCATTTCTATGTACTGTTAGAACTTGCAAGTTCCATGTTAGGAAAATAAAAGAAATAACAAAGAGAGGATAAATAATAAATAGTTTATTCTGTAATAAAAATGACTACAAAGCTTGGCCAATCTCATGTTGCATAAAATAGAACTTAAATTAGATTTGGAAAAGAAAATATACACTCTCTAGCACCCATTCCCAGAAGGTAGCTTCCATAACAAAGGGGTATCCCTCCCTTCTAGACCATCTACTAGCATCATATTCCAGTGTGCTATAGTCTATCATAGTAATTTTGTATCATTCCATTTCAATATCATCAAACAAGTAATACATCTAAAATATGGTATAACCATTCATCTATTCATTATATAACTATCTCTCCTTAATATTTGTATTGCAATTCAACACTATTCCATTTCTACAGTTCTTTCCATTGCAAAATAAATGATACAATCATATTAAAATGAGTAAATTAAGATGAATAAAAAGTTATACCACATGTATGTGTACATGGATAAATGATGAGTTTATGCATGTGCATATATATGCATATTATTCACAGTTTGTATATGCATATACATTATTTAAGAATAATAAAAGTAAAATCCGTTCAACATGTTGATTTACAGATCAGGATATATTGATTTTCTTTCAGATACATAAATTTTGGTCTTATCTACTATATTCCATTAACATCACAATGAAAAGACAAAATCAACTTTAGAAGCATAATGAAAATCAGTTTTAATCCTTGTCAATTAGCAGTTTGAATTGCTTTGGAAAAAAATAACATTATTCTCCAATCATTCTATTCCAAACAAAAAACAACTCATTTGTTTCTCTATGTCTAATTATAATATTGTGGTGTTTTACATTCTTTTCTTTAAATCACACATATATAAAAATATTGGGGTCAAATTGCATTAACTATGTTATCAAGTTAAATTATTCACCTAATGTTTCAATGGTGTTGTTGGCCTCATGCTTGAGGCACGATTTATCACTTGAAAATTTATAGAGTATATGATACTATTCGAATTTGTATGATTCTTACACATGGTTGACAAGTGCACACACACACAAATATATATTTGTGCATATATACATAAATGTGTTCCATCGAGAAATATAGAGAAGAAATTCATAAGACGTGAGGGATTTTGTATGCCCTCAGCCTTTAATGGTCAATATGCTATCTTCCATAAATCAATATAACACATGCATTATTGTTTGGAAAACCAATATAAAAACAGTCACAATAGAATGATAAAGTCATTCCTATCTATATTTTATACAAATCTTGTTCATTTGACACTGTTGATGACAAAATTTGACAAGCAACAGCCTTATGGGAAACTCAGTTAATGGGGGGACCAATTGCACTAAACTGATTAACCTCAAGGTTTTTAAAGAAGTCGACTTCTTCTGTAATTTGGGGTTTAGAATGGGAAAAGGAAGCAGGTATATAAAATAAAGATCTAACTAAGGTGATGCACCAAGAAGTAGATGTGTTCAGTCACCTGAAAGATTCCTTTCAAATGTGGTTTGGGGGACATTCAAAAATCTTCTATGTCCCAAAATAACAAAAATCAAAGATGAAAACCCGAATGATTTATCAAATAACATAAAATAACTCCCATATACATTCACTGAAAAGAAGAGTCCAAGACATGGTCTAAATCAACAAAATTATAGAATTTTTGCAAATAAACTACCCAATAAAATAATAACACAATATAATGTTTTATCAAATAGCTAAGAAATAGAAAGGATGAAAAATGGCACAGTCTATGAGTCTTATACAATAATCTAAAAGAATTACAAAAGGCATAGTGTCTTTTCGCTATTTTTCAGTATGTTCCAAACTCATTTTCGGAAAGAAGAAGCAATATTTATAGAAAATGATCCCACCGCCTAAAAGCAAGTAACAAAAAAGATTCTAAGGCAAGAGAAATGATGTCCATCACAATTAATTCCTTGATTTGTTGCAATAGAAAATATTTTGACCCATAGAATGCAATCGCCTTTGAGCCAGATGCATCCCTTGCAAATGATGGCGGTGGTCCCAGTGTAGAAGTAGAAAAATCTGATGTAGACATGTGTCACTTACCCACAAATTTAGTTAGGACATGTGGAAATATGGTGAGACTTGTTGCTCATTCCTTCCTTCCCTTCACTGAAATCCCCATGGAGAAGACACATGGATAAGTCTTTGTTACTCACATTGACTGTGGGGTCTACCAAAAAGGTGTACCTGGAATGATACTATGTGGCACACAGGCACAACTTGATAGAGAAGAAAAGGGAAGAAATCCTCAAAGGTGCATGTTGTTGACATGTGGAAGCATGGTAGAGATTGGTAGAGAAGCGAGGGATGAAATCCTTGCAAGGAGTGCATGGTGGATGTGTGGCAGCATCAGACAAAGCTCTTCATAAATGGGGCCGAAGATATTCAAATATATGGGGCATGGGAAAAAGCCAAGAAAAATAGTATTTATCAGCCCAAAGGGAGCTCGAGGGATTTTATATCCATAACTTTTGGCGACTATTGGGGGCATTTCGCTTGCAGAATGGGGAACCCAAAATTTCTAGTTGTAGGACCAAATTCTTATCCATTGGGTGATGGATTCAAAGCTTTGAGAGAGTAGTCTACAAAGGCATCCAGTCAGCCTTAGATGGCATTGATATGCAAATCAATCACTTCTTTGAATGTCAGCTTCATGGATATCCCAATTCCAGACTCAAGTTGAAAGAGTAGTTGTGCAATCTAATGAGTGACACCCCTCTATATCCTTAGTAGTACAGGGTTGACCAAATTTCTTAAAAGAAGATATGTCTTGTTGCTTCTCCTCAATCCTCATTGAAATATGCTCCCTTGTGTCCACCGAATCATCAAAGAGAAATGAGGAGGGTAGGCCCATTGGAGTCATTTGGGATAATTTCACCTGTATATTGTTCATAGTTCAAACCAGTGTGGCAGAGCAATTGCTAGCATGGAGAATGGTTGTGTGGCAACAAATGAATTATTTTGCTATCTTGGCAGCTGAGTTCCAATCCTTGATCTTTACACTCACTAAGTCCTCATTCAACACTATGTACAACTTATCTATCAACTTTTCTGCCTCAAAAATATTCTCCACAATGAACTATAGGAATTTCTCAATCATTTTGTGAACCTCCTTGCTCAAACTTGACGCTTCCACCATGAATTGAAGCATCGGTTGAAGAGTCAGACAAAAGGCCTTGACCTTTTCCGAGTATGAAATATATAGTCGTTGGGATACTAGAAGGAGGTTCAATTAGGTAGTAGGGGGTTGGGAAGGATTCTTCAAATGACCAATTTCTACATCCCTCAACCCAACATCTCGTTAGTTCAGTAATTTTATTATCCACATTGGAGATTTGTTCCTACAGGGTTCTAAACTCGGCAAGCCATTTTTCCTTAGCTTGGCTTCTGGCTACAGATTCCCTATCTAGGGAGAGCCTTACTTCTTGGATTTCCTTCTTGAATTGAGCTTGTCAGCCCTAGAATTTTGTTTCCCTCTCCCGCATTTTTTGCTCCAATTGAGCACGTTGACATTGAAACTCTTCATTATTTGGTTGCATCTCCTCCTTTTCCCATGCCAACCAATCCTGTAATTCTTGGTTCTTCTACTACAAATCATTGAATAGGTTGGCATCTTGGGATTGGAACTTTGCAAGTTCCTCTTGGAGCCTAGCCTGTTTCTCTTGTGCTTGCTATGGCAAGCATACAAATTTGACATCTCTTGTCTTTTTCTTCATCAATAGGACCTCTATCCTTTCCTTAACATTTTTAAGCTCATCTTTTTTCTTCTTCAATTGGAAACTAGACTCGAGAAAGTCGGTGGTCACCACACGCTAGGTCTCCTCCATGAGATCAACTTTATATTGCGGTTGAGTTGTGCACACATTGAGTCCCATAACATGAATGGTGTAATCTTCGGATCATATATCTCTTTGAGGCTTGATGACATTCAAATGCATGGTTGCAAAGTGCAATGATTGTTAAGCCTCATTGAAAATTGTCTACACCTTTGGCTTTGCCAGCCTTTTAGCATCCTTGTCCCTTTTCTTTTGGAGCCTGAGAGCTTGTTCTTGTCTTGTTCTATCACCCTCTGACAAAAAATATGTTGGATATCTAATGATCTTGCTCGCAAAGGGTGCATTGGGAGGAACACCAAAAGGGAATAAGAGAGTAGTGGTTTCAGATAATTTCTTCTTTGGAAGAGGGAGCGTTAGTTGGGAGAATGGGGGAATATGCCAAGTCCCAATCTGTGAAGTGGTGAGAGGACTCATGGGAAGTGGTGGTAGTAGCGGAGGTACAGTGGACTCCATTTTTTCAAAAATTTGGTTTAGAGTAGATGAAGTGGATGTAAAAGGTGTAGCAATAGCGATTGCAGACTGGACTCCGATGAAAGGTGAAAAAGTGTGTGGGGGATTAAAAGTAAATTTTCCTACTTGGGAGAATTGGGAGAAAGCCCCCATGACCATTGCAACAAAAGTAGAGAAAGAAAGGCCAACACTTGAGGTGATTGACGAAGCAGAGACAATGAAAGAAACCAAAGATTGTGAATCAAGAAGAGAGGGAGAGAAAGATACCTGAGCTGCAAATGACTTCAATCCTTGGCTCATTGCAGGTTCTTGTGAACCTTCTCCAGAAGTTGCATATGTGTGTTGCCTTTTGTTTGGTGGTGAATCTTCCACCTCTAAGACCTATGATAGGTGTTGTTGGGACTATCCTCTAGGTATTTTCACGGCCCATGTGCATGATTGTGAGGCTCTCGAATGTGATATATTATCCTACAGCCTCGAAGTAGTTGTGCTAGGCTACTTTGTTGCTTGTCTAGTTTGTTGCACTGGGGCCGTCTTCACCTCCTTTTCCTTCTCCTTCCCCTTCTCCTTTCCCTTTACTGTATACTTCCTAGCTTCTTCTAGGTCAATCTCCTCATCATCGCTTGTGTCGGTATCATCATGCACTCTATTCCATAGAGTATCAAATTTGTCATCTATGTCTACATCTTGGAATAGGGTATCAGGGAGCTTGATTTCTTGATGGTAAAACCATTAATCTCTAATCTTTTCCTCACTCCATAGCTATTTCTTGACCAATTCATTGCGAAGGGTGGCATTGATTTGGAACTTCTTCATTAAACTTCACCAAAGGGAAATAGAAATTAGGCCATGGAGACCTCCTCTCCTCTATAGGAATGTGAACCAGTGCTACAAATGTATCATCTTGGTTCGATAGGGGATTCCACTGCTTTTCTCAGTAAGGCGAGGGGTTGTGAGTTACCCGAACATTTATGTTTGCTAAGTCATTATTGAGGTTAAATTTCCATTCGTCACAAATCAATACTAGCCACATATGAGCTAGCTTTTCCTATAGCATCTTATGTGTCTGCTTCTTTTCCATAACCATTATTTTGAAGCTTAGGGGGAAGAAGAAAAGTCTAAAAAAGGTATAGTCAATAACTAACACTTGCTAGAACATCTCAAGGGCCAACACCCAATCTATGATTTATTTTGAGAATCAGAATGGTTCCCCGATAAGGCCACACATTCGTATGAATGTGAAATCCTTCCCTAGGAACCAATCATATTTAGGAGTGAAACTCTACATCCACCTCGTTTGATCTGCAAAAATTCAATAAAGATCACCATCCTCGCTCAAGTCTTGCAGAATCAGAAGCAAGAAATAATCGAAGAATGCATAATATTCATAAGTTGTGGATAGGAAAGGATTCCATACATAAATCAACCTTCTAACTCCCTTTTCATAAAAAATAGCTAACCTCATATGTTTTTTAAATAATTCAAGGTTCTGATGTAAAAACATATGAGCAAGAAGAGAAGGAAACTTGAACTTATGTTGTGTTATGTATTCCTTGATTTGGCTCATCATTTCTCAAAAAATGACTTTTGCAAACTCATACCAGAATAAGGAATGTTGCCTCCTCAACTGAAAACCCAGACCCAGTTGGAACTTCTGAACCCATTTGTCCACGTCCATGCTACAAATGAAATCCATCATAGATAAGGCATCCTACATATCTAGTTTAAAAGCAATAGGCACGACTAGAATTTTTGGCAGCTTTTTTAAATATTCCTGAGATCTTTGGGTTTCCTGGTTATAAAAATCCATAGCCTGATCTCTGCCTCTCTAGAAGTGTTCCCCTTTTTTTGGAGTGAATCACTCCATCCTTTCTGCTCTAGAGCCCCTTCTTGGGATGCAAAGCATGTCTCTGATATCCTCCTTTCCGATTATAACTCTTAACTCTTGACCTTCAATGATGTTGGTATCTAGGTTGAAATGTTGAATGCCCTCGTGAACTAGCTCCGGGTAGTAATGCAAAAAAGGGACCATTTACTATGGGAGTCTATAGAACAATTTCTTGTACGCCAACTGACGTTTTCTAGTGGCCACTTTCATTCTTTCACAAGCTACTTCCCTAAGACCCTTAGGGGTTGGTTTTGAGGATGAGATCATGAATGTTATCCCATTCTTCCTTTATTTGGCTTTGGTCCTTGTGAGTTTTCTACTTTTTTGCATCCCTTGTGGGAATCCACTTCGGCTTCTCTGGTATTCTAGGTGAAGCATAAGATGTATCATCAAAAATATTGGCCTTTTTTCATACACATGGCATCAAACAAGCATTGGGTCTCCTCACTTTGCGCTTCCAATTGAGGATTTTGGGCCATTTCCTTCTATTATGGATTTTTGTGATACAACATCACTTCCTTGCTCTGTAAAATTACCCTTCTTTGAAACACACTACTATTGGATGAATGGAACCTAAAAAAAAAACACCAATACAAGGCTTGCATTGAATGCATATTCAAATGGACTCTTGTTCTTTGTTTGGGTTTGACTCATTTAAGCATAATGCATCATTTAACAATTATTTTTTGGAACCTAGCTTCTTCGATTCCTCTCACACCACACTTGGGTTTTTCTTAGCAAGCTGCACTCAAAACTCTTTGCACTGGATAGTGTACTTAGGAAGCTTTTCACACTATTTGTTCTTTCACATGCAAAACTTAGCTTTTTCTTGATCGAAGTTAGAAACAATAGTAGCCTTTTTGCATTAAATTTGACATGTATCGCTAGCTCCCTTGCTCATGTGAAATGAATTTCTTTCCCTTTCAAAAAGGAAAGAATTCATAATGACAGTTTGTAAGCATGTCATATGACATGATTTTCTTGGCAAATTGAGTCGGCGATTGCAAGCATATAAACCTTTTGCATGCTTGACAATTAATATCCTAAAAAGAATGTTTACGCCAAATATGCAATGAGTACTTAGAAAAGATTTGAGTTCTACCTCAAAGGATGAAACATGCTTGCATCATGACGCATCAACATCTGGCCATATGGGTGATCACTTGGGACTGTAACCAACTTGTGCTAATTAATTACCTCTCCTTAACCTTGCACGCAAAAATTTGTGCATGGCAGCTGCAACTCGATGGAAAATTTGAGTCGGCTCTTGGTGGGATTTTTGAGTTAATACTCAATTAGCATCATGCTTATGGCATGTAGGTACCTCATAAATTTCTATAAATAGATCCTGAGACAACAGTAAAATCGTATTTAGCAATTGGGAAGTGATTACACCTAAAAATGGTCACATTATAATAAGTCTGGTAATTAATTAAATACATGTTATTTAATTAATCTTCTAAATTCAATCTACATATAAATGAATTTAAATAATTTATTTATATTGTTCATTTTCTACATTCCTCTATCTTAATTAAATAAGTTGAGTTACTTATTTAATTTAATCACTTTTCCATTTCTTCTTAATTAATTAAATCAATTTTACAATTTATTTAAGTTAATTATCACATTGCTTTATTTCAAAATAAAGTAAATATTCTTAATTTTCCAAAATCATCTTTTCCATTTATTCTTAATTAATTAAACAAATTTTACAATTTATTTAATTTAATTACCACATTACTTTATTTCAAATGAAGTAAATATTCTTCTTTCATCTTTTCCATTTCTTCTTAATTAATTAAATAAGTTTTAAAATTTATTTAATTTAATTATCGCATTGCTTTAATTTGACTTTTTAATTCAAATAAAGTAAATATTTTTCTTTTTCCAAAATCATCTTTTCCATTTCTTCTTAATTAATTAAATAAGTTTTACAATTTATTTTAATTATCACATTGCTTTAATTTGACTTTTTAATTCAAATAAAGTAAATATTCTTCTGTTTCCAAAATCATCTTTTCCATTTCTTCTTAATTAATTAAATAAATTTTACATTTAATTATCACATTGCTTTATTTCAAATAAAGTAAATATTCTTGTTTCCAAAATCTTAAAATCTTCTAAAAAGTCATCTCACATATAATTAAATATTTTTAAATATTTAATTAGAAACTTCTTATCCACATCCCACTTATAATTAAATATTTTAATATTAAATTCTAGAAGCTTCCAAATCCACATGTCACATGAAATTAAATAATTTTATTATTTAATTATCTTCAACCACTAAAACTAACTCATAACTAAACTTGACAAATGACAAGTTGTCTCCATTTTTGAGTGAAAAGGTTTTTATGAGAAGGAAACATCTTCCAGCTTTCTTTCTATTTTCTATCTCTTTTTCCAACTTCGCCATCTCTCACCATTCATCTTACCATACTGAATCTCAACCGTTGATATTTGCTAACTAAGCTTTTGCCTCCAAAAATCTATAAATAAGAACTCTTAGCTTTATGAAAATCCTGGAACTGTTTGCATAACATAAGAATTATAGTTGAATAATCAAACATTTAGCATTTTAATATCTTAGTTCCACAATCATAGAATAGCGTCTTAGTTTTCATTATCTTAGCATATAATCATCATAGAATAGCTTGCATAATCTATTCTTAGTTTCAATATCTCACATCATTAAGCATAAGAATTTATCTTGCATATTATCTCATTCTCTAGGTTGTCATTCTGTTGAGCTTCTACTTATACAATTTGAGAGTAGGCAACTTAAAATGAATCCTTGGAGATAGAGGACAATGAAATGAATTTGAAAAATCTGTTGGGTTTGAAGCTTTATTTAGTTTGAAATTAGATTTCTTTAATACAATGTTTCATTGGTGTGTTGTTTAACTTGTTTGTTGATTCCACATATTCACACAAACAGGAAGAATTAGCACTTGGGTAGTTGGGTAGAATTAGACATCATGAAGAATCCTATTAGGCTCACTAGCAAGAAGTCTTAGGTGGATTTTTTAGGTGAAGTTTCCAATAGGTGTTTGAAATCAATGACGAAGAACAAGCATTTTTGGCTATCATAGCAATGAAATGGATACTGGGTAGGGACTTATAGAGTATGAAGAAAAGTATAGGGTCAGTACTGAAATTTTCTCTCACTTTTTTGCGTCCTTTCTTGATATACAAGTCCCCAATCTGATGATTATGTGACTCATGCTAGAAATCTTCCCGAACCGATACCTTGTTAGTCTTGGAGAGATTGTGGTGAATGTGGTGTATGGCTTGGGTATTCCTACAGTGAGTGACCTCCGTAAACATATTGAAGAAGGTGTTGTGGTTTCATGGTTGCCATTTCTGAGTGGATTCCACATTCTATCTCATGAAGAGCACAACTAGAGGGTCACTTATGCCTGCCAATTCCTTCTATGTTGCTACAATGTGGTGTTGTTCTATGACGTAGAGTGGTACACTAATTTTAGGGACTTGGTGTTTCCTCCACCACTGACTGTTGCTCATGTTAATGCCCCTATTATTTTTCTCCTGCTGCTCTTGTTAACAATCCTTCTAATGAAGTTGTACCAAATGCTACTGATGATGATTTTCCTGCTATTGTTGTTTAAGACTCAACACTTTTCATATCTTTTTTGTATATATTCCTAGACAAGGGTTTCACCGTATATAAAAATTGCATAGTATATAGATATTCTTTTAAAAGTATGGCCTCATAGCCATTTTGGAAGTGTAATATCAAAGCATATGATACTATCGAATGAATATACATATTTTACTAAATTTCTATCTCTTTTTCCTTTTTCTATTCCACATATAGGTTGCTTTTTCTCTGCTTCTTTGAGTGCCTTTTCAATTTTTTGCATATGGATTTCTTTTGGAAAGATCGGTCAAACAAAAGAACACAAATGAAAATTTACAATAATTACATATTTACATAGGAAGAAAAATTAATAAAGCTTAATTGAAAAATTTGAGGTGGAATCCATTAACTAGAATCCTCAATGCCTCTTTCTCCATATTTTCTGATTCGAATGCATTGTGTTGCTTGCATTGAATTATTCTAAAAGGGCCTTCACATAGGCTATCGAATTTTCCATGTTGGCCATACTTTGTGGTCCTCTCATAAAACTTTAGCACTAGGTCTCTGAATTTGAGACCTTGGTCTGAGGTTTTCTTGTCAAACCACCTCTTAACCACCTGTTGGTGGTTAGACATGGCTATTAGGGACTTTTCTCTTTTTTCATGTACTTCTAGTAACTTGGCCAACCGGACCTCCATGGATCCTTTTTCCTCAACCTCTAGGGATTTGATCAATTGTAGTGCACGAATCTCCAAGGAGATGGGCAATAGCACTTATTTCCCATATACTAACTTGTACGATGAAGTCTTGAGAACTTGCTTAGGAGTTATGTGGTTTGCCTAGAGCGTTGCCAAGAAATTTGTGTGCCACTCTCTTTGATGTTTCAACCTGATTCTCTCAATGATTTGGACCAAATTTTTATTAGTCAACTCGGCTAGGTCATTTCCTTGCGGGTAGTAGTTTGAAGATGTTTTTAAGAATATGCCATGTGCGAGTGCAAATTGGCATACCTTAGAACCCATGAAAGCCTTGGCGTTGTTGGAGATGATGGTCTTTGGCAGGCCAAATCTCGTTACCAGCTCCTCAAGAAAGTTCACAATATCTGGATTTGTTGAATTCTTCAGGGGCATGGCCTCGACCCACTTGGTAAAGTAGTCTATAAGCATGAGGATCCATTTATGTCCCACACTAGAGCGTGATTAATCATTCTGATAAAATCAAGGCCCTATTGCGCAAAGGGTTCATCAACCACTGTCGGGTTGAGAGGCATTGCTGATTTTTTTCTCCTTGGCATGAAGAATTGGCATTCCTTATAAGCCTTAACCAAAGAGTATGAGTCATTGAATAGTGTAGGCCAGAAATATCCACACACATAATTTTGATAGTGGTGGTCCTTGCAGAGAAATATCCACTCACAGGACTACTATGGAAAGTGTTAATAATTTTCCTCACATGTTCTGTGGTGACACATCGTAGTAGAATTTCATTGAAGTTCCTTTTCAAGAGAACCCCTTCAATAACTGCATATCCACTATTTTGCAATCTATAGAATCTTCTCTTCTAAGAAGGTCTGGTAGATATTTTTTGGTATGCATGAATCTTACCCTGTCTGTTAGCCAGTAGCCTTCAGACTCAAGTTCATTTTTTAGAACAACTTCAGGTTGCTCTTCTTTAGCTACCATTTCTTCATCATGTGCCAAATACTTGCACAATCCTCTTCTTCAGATGTTATTTGTGTGTTTGACCTCAATATCATATGTGAGGATATTAGTGATCAATTGGTCGTCTTTTCGGTGATTTATCCCTCTATGATATACTCATGCACACTAGAATGTGTGACATATACAATCACCTTGTTGCAAGATATGAGGTGTCAAAACTTTTTGAGTCCCTTAACAATGGTGAATGCTTGCCTTTTGATGAAGTTCTAGTTCATCTCATAATATTTTAAGGTCTAGGAGTGAAATTTTATCAGATGTTTTCCCTTTCCTACATCATCCTTTTGGGTCAAAATAGTAGCGATGTTGGATTTGCTACTTGTTGGTGTTTTTTCCTCCTAGACCCCAGACTTCTCTAAAGAGATGTCATGCCTTATATTCAATAAATTCTTAGGCTAGAAGGCCAACATAATAATTAAATATTCTTAGGCCTTTACTCATACTCTTTAGGCTCTGTGAGACCAAGGAGGGTGTCCCTTACCATGTTCATATGATATTCAAAACCTCAAGAACACTTCCATACACATATTTTTCCCTATTGAGTGATAATATACATTATTCATCAAAGGTTTGGTTGACCTTCAAACAAATAACCACTAAGTTGCTAGGAACAATGATATATATAAGATTTAAATCTTAGCATGGATAAGATTTTATTTAAGTAGTTTTTCAACCTTGAATCCATAGATGGGTATTTTCTAATTTTATTAAACTATAAGAATTCCCAATGAATAAGCCAATGCCTTATCAAATTGGGTAGGAGTCAAGTATGAAATATTCAGTTATACACAATATTCAATCCTGAAATAAGTGGACCATTTTCACAATGCATTACATCATAAAAATATAAATACTTAAAGTATCACTTCTTATCAAATCCTTAGTATATTATCACAAGCCTGTGACTCTTTCTCAAGCATTTGATTAACTCTTTGAGTTGAAGCAATAAATAGAATCAGACATTCAAAGGAACCATTGAAGATAAATGAAACTACGCTTGATAATTTCATTTATAGTCTATAACAACAATACACAGGAGAGCACATACTTTAACTTTTTCAATTTTGTTTTGATATCAGTAATTGCATAGAAAAATTTAAGACTATTTCAAATATAAACCCTACTTAAGACAATTTGTGGTAGATTCACCAAGAATTTTGCTTTTTATGTGTTCACTATACCCTACCTAGACCTTACTGGATTAAAAAGTATGACCTCTGTAATGAGCCTTGAAATCACTTTTATAACACAAGAGAGAAACAAGCATCGAGCTCATTACAGTTACATTTCATCATAATTTCATTTCAAAATCCTAGATGGTTAGATGCAATCATGTACCACACAGGGGGATCAAAATTCATAACAAGCAGCGAGTGTTACCCCACCCATTGAAATTTTTTGTTAAGGCCCCGCTATACATACCCATGTTGAACCAAAAAGAGACCCAACGCACATCGTGACCAAAAATAAAACCATCACCATCACAATCAGAACGAACCAACACCAGGGCCACAGTACTTGTGCCCACTTCACATCCTCACCATAATAGAAGGTGAAATAATTGCTCCTACCTCATCACCAACACATTTCTCAACACCAGAACTAGTAACATCACACAGTTCCACCATGGAAATTGGAGAAACTATAAGGACCTCTTCATTCACACTAGCCATCTCAGTCAACACCACCAAGAATTTTCCATAGTCAGAATCGGTCTCTGTGTCACTATCACTAGAGCTATCAGAAATATCAATAGGAGAATTCTACCAACCTAGAGAACCACAACCATACCTTAATTTTTCCTTCGATATTTGCTCAAACTTCAAGACCCTTTCTCCTGGCCATGCACCACCTCTTCTATAATTCCAACCCGGCCTTTCAGCTGGGAGTTGCACCTAGTAACCCTTGAGACAGGCTTCATGCATTTCATCTTTAGGCTAAGAGAGCCTTGAAGACTACTCTGTTCATGTGATGGAATATCAGCACCCAACCTTTGAACATTAACTATGGCTGACCTATGCACAGATGATGGATAATTTCTCAACTAACTCATCTTGCACTGATAAACAAAACTTCACAAAATCAATCACTAACCACATAAAATTCAGACTCCCAATTGTTGTGATAGAAATGATGAGCCTTCATCCATATTTATGAGCCAATTGATGATGTCGATCATCAATGTTCCAAAAGAACACGAGTGAGCGAGTGATTATTCATTGGCAGTTATTTCATCACCGTTAATTCCCACGTACATGGAAATCGGCGTACCATTCATCATAATTTATAGGAAGTGGTTCTTCACACGCATGGAGATCAAATTGATATACTTTGAACAGCATATTCTATTAATTCTCACTATTTGCAACATCCAAAAGGCCATCACATCGCCAATTCTATACTTTGAATATGAGCCATCGATCAATCATCGAGATGGCACTTCGGATGACTCAGAATGAGTCAAAGATATTTAAAAATTCCATGTTGTCATATGGCTAGTCAACAGACAGATGGTGTCTTTACAAGTTAGAAAACACGTCCATCACCCACGGACCCCATCTAGATTTCTAACATTGCCAGCAGAATCCACGAGGCACCATCACATAGACTATGCATGCTATTAGGTGACATTATTTAATATTCTCGGTGGCACACGCTCTATGACTTAGATTTGATCAGACGGTACACTTGAGTTGTCAATTTATCACTAGCTAAGACCATGTCGATAGTGGGGATAGAGTCCCACTTGAACTGGAGGACACATGGCACAATCTCGTACACCATGTGGCCCAACCAAAATACAATTTTTTAATACTACGCGGTGTGTGCGCAAGCACTCAGGTTAAATTTGATGGCTCATACTTTATGCATGTGCACATATTTTCTCGTTTATAAGGAAAGGGCCATGAGCTAGGCAATGGGAAACAACCCCTCGATAGAAATTAAAGACTTAAGACAAAATTCTTTAAAACACAAAAATTTAGGCTGACCATGAAGTATTTGATAAAAAACCGATGACCGATGATATTACGCAAAGGGGTCGGTAATGACAACGGATCAAATGACATAGGTTGTTACTAAAAAAATTGAAAAACCTAGTGAAGGGGTCAACAAAGAGACATAACGTGAGGGTTTAAGGACCAATAAATTTGAAAAGTGTGAAACAAGGGCATTAGACCTTAAAACCCTAGGTCAAACCATCAACATAATAGGTGAAAGATCATGAAAATTTCAAGGAACCAACCTAAAAAAAATCAAAATTTTGAAGTTCTATCACTACTGAATACATACATTATGAAGTCCTTTGATAGGTCTAGATTTACCAACAAAGGAGCTAAAGAAATAGCATCCTTAACATTTTTAAAGGCTTCTCTAGCTTCCTTTTTCCATTTGAACAATTTATCATTTTTGAGCATTAGGGTGATAGGTCTAATTATTCCTGCAAAATAATAAATGAATTTTCTCACAAAATTTACCTTTCCAAGAAAGGACTGAACTCCCTTCTTATTGAGTGGAAGGGGAATCTCTCTGATTTCCTTTACCCACTCTGGATCGATTGTAATTCATATTTGGACACTACATTTTCCAATAGATTGCTTTGTGGCACGCCAAAATCACACTTTTTTGGGTTCAGGGATATCCCAAACTCTTGGCATTTTTTAAAGACTAGTTCAAGGTGATCAAAAGGATCATCCTTATGCTTGGAGAATACTATAAGATCATCTAGGTAGATTAAGATGATTTAAGTGATCAAATCCCTAAAAGTGATATCCATTGCCCGTTGGAAGGTGGCCCCTGCATTTGAGAGGCCGAAAGGCATTTTCACATATCCAAACATTCCCCACATAGTAGTGAATGTTGTTTTGTATCGGTCCTCCTCTTTTACCCAGATCTAGTTGTAACTGGAGAAATCGTTTAGTAGAGAAAACATATTTTCCCCTACTACTTCTTTCAAGATAGACTCCATGGAAGGAAAGGGGTAGTGGTCCTTCAAGGATTATCTATTCAAGTCCCAAAAATTAACACATAGGCGGATGTATCCGTTCTTCTTTTAGATTGGAACCAGGTTAGATACCCATGTACTGTGCTTGATTGAGAAGATGATTTGGGACTGAATTATCTTTGTCAGCTCTTGCACCATCAAGGCCATAATCTTTGCCTAGGTTTACTGGCCTCTACTTTTGGTGGACAGGTTTTGCTCCTTCCATTAGTTCTATAGTATATTGGATGATTTTGGGATCATATCCTTTAAGGTCATTATATGACCAATCCACTACTCCTTCATATTTCTTACATAAATGGATGAGTCTTTCTTTATCATGCTATGGGACATCTTTTCAGACTTTGAGCCTCTTTTCATCCCCAACCTAAAGATATGCAGTCTCTTTTGTCTACTAAAAACTTCCTCTTGTCATTTCTTGCATCATCACAATCGAATAGGTTTTTGAGAGTGACCAATCCTTTTTGAAGTTTGTTGGACCTTAACTAAATAATTTTCCCTTCATATGCCTCGACAATTCTTGGTTGGAGTTGCTCAGTGAACTCTCCTGACTATTAGATGAATGAGGTGATGTGCTCATCACTTTTGAACACATGTCAAATTTAATCATTATTTGGGATTTCTGACTGGACAATCACTCGTACAAAGTGTATGTTAAAAATTAAGTTGGAAGCAAGATCAAATTGAGATCCGATTGTTGCCATGCGGTCCACATCTGTATTTTTCTCTTTGGGCACTATCTAGATATTGAAGGCTTTGAAGCTTTTAATCAGGTCCTAGACTCTATGTTTATAGGATATCATGCAAACATTCTTAGCTAGAAAAATCCCTCAGACTTGATTGACCACTAGCTCAGAGTCTCTGAACACCATTATTTTCTTATTGCCCGTCCGCTCTGCAAGGCTTAGACCTTGCACCAGACCTTCATATTCAGCTTCATTGTTTGAACAAGTGAACTGGAAGCAGGAGGACTAGAGTTTCTTTTCATTGGATGTGGACGTCAAACATATCCCAACTCTTGCATCAAATTTGCATCTCACTCCATCAAAATGCAACATCCATAACTTTGAGGTTGGACAATTCTCCAATTCCTTCACAACCTTTGGGATCACTTGATCTTCATCATAGATGACATAAGTCCCCAATCTCGTGGCATGATAGTTACCAAAAGGATCAGTGTATATATATTCACTCAAGAGGACCTCTTCTTGATCATTCTGGTCTCCAGTCACTATCTCATCCTCTAGTATCTCGGTACAATATGTTTCCTCTTTTGTGAAAGAGGTATGAGCAGCCTCAAAGTTGATCATGGCTTCATTGACCACATGTTCTGAATGTAAAGGTTTAGATATTATTTTAATTTTAGCTCCATGCTTAGTCTTGAGGATCAAGAGAGACCAATCCAAAAATATATATCCATGTATATTTCAAGTGAATTCCAGGGATAAGCAAAGACCGAACATGGAAGGGAACATCTATGATCACAGTATCTTGTGGAACTGTGATACCAGGGTAGCATAATAGAGTCAACAGGAGGTTCTTAATGACACCTATGGTTTCAACCTTATTCCCATAAATTTGCACAACCCCCCTTTTTAAAGGTTCATAGCTAAGTCCTAAGGCTTCAACTATCTACTTGGGCATGACTGTGGTGCTAGCACTAGAGTCAATCATAGAATTATGCAATAATTTCTTACCCACAATAAGAGTTAACAAAAAGGGCTTGTGTTTCAACTTATCTCTAACTTCGGTAGAGGTCTCCAATGTACTATTTGTGAGAACTTGGATAGGAGGTGATGGATCAATGACCTTTCCCTTGAGTGATTGCTTTGTTGGTTCAATAATTTCACCTTCCCAAAGGGCCTTCTGTAGCAATGACTTCTGCTTCGAAATAGCTAATATATCCCAAAGGGACATGTTAGGAAAGAATTTTTTCAATTGTTCCACCAAATTGAATGGCATCAGATTTGAAAGCTTATATTCCTTAGCCTTGGTACAATAATTTCCTTGTGCGACTGCGATTGTGGAGCAATTGTGAAAGGACTAGGAGGTTGGTTGGGAACACTTCTAGTTGCAGAGTGACTTGCTCACCCATGAATCTTCTATTTGAGTGAGTTTTATAATCCTAATGTACTTGCAGGGTATCTAGTCTGGATGCCTCATTTGCCAATACCACCTCTTCTCCTTCCATCCATGAGAAGAGCGCATGGTCGGGCGCTATGTTAGTTTCTTGTTCCAAGGACATCCCTTGCATTTGGGCAGTAAGAACTACATTATCCATTTGTGGAGAGGTATATGCATAACCTCCTAAACTTGACGCAACACCTTGGTTGTGTTGTTTCACCACCTTCTATTGTAGATTGTTGTGTGGGTAGTTTGGGGGTATATGTTCTTCGTTGCAGGGGAAACACCAAGGGTTGACATCATCAATGATATTATTTTTCCCCACTATCAACTCTATATTTGAAATCAGTGGGACATTAGGTAGTGGAGTAGGGACCAAAACCATATAATTACTTGATTGAGCTTGTGAACTCGTGCGCATACCTCCTTGGTACAGGTTCTACTGGTAGGAATGTCTTCCACCTTGGTAATTTTGGTAAATTGGCTTCTAGGGCATGGACCGATTACGCTTGATGGTAGTTACTTCATTCAAGATAATTCACAGTAACTCCTTTACATCGTTCATCTCATCCCTTGAAGGATTAGATGTGGAAGCGAAATTCTATACCTTTTATGAATACGTGTACATAGATTAGGGAGGAATGGGCGCATTGGTAGATGCTATTTCTTGGGTGGGAACTGATATTTCTAGAAATATAGGCATAGCAAGCCGAGGAAAAAACTTTCTAGTGTCAATAAGGTTATTCTCTACTTTAACAACGATTTACGTATCTGGTAGAGTGGTTTTTCCAAGGGACTGAATCATCATCGAGATGTCGACATTGACGGATTTTAGGTAGAAAATGAATGCCAACTCAACCAACGAGCGAATAGCAACCTAGATCCTTTGCCAAGTTGTGTGGAACCGAGCATTGAGGTCATTCATGGCTTCACATGAGGCCCTCTTTATGGTCACTAGCTGGTGATATGGTGAAGACCGATCTCCATCATTCAAAAATATTTCATAGAAAGGATCTCCAAGTTGATCCCAAGTACCAATAGTGTTACCTTGCAGAGTGCAGTACCAATCTAGTGCCTTACCTTTGAAAGAGGTTGCAATTAGCCTCAGTGCTACATTTTCATCAGCCACACCATGCATTAGGAATATGTTTGCCACATCTTACAGATGTTCGGTTGGTGTCTTCGATCCATCTTCGATGAATTTTGGTACAAATTTTAAAGTAGAAACTGAGATAGGGGCCCAATTGGGTGGTGCTACTGGTGCTATGAGAGAGATTTTAGCATCCCATGCCACATAATGTCTATTAGCAATTAGAAACATGGCTAGTGGAGGGATCAAAATGTTTACTAGATGGGTTCTAGTTTGTATTTTTTACTAGTGGTGGCACTAGCAAGCTAAGGTTATTTGTTGTTTGGGATCTAGTAACTGGTCATTGGTTCATACACCCACTTTAGGTTTAAGTAGATTAAAGAAGTCCCACCACGCATGCCAGAAAAAGAAACCGTTGATGCCAAAATTTGACAAGCAGTAGCCTTATGGGAAACTCAGTTAATGGGAGGACCAATTGCGTTAAAGTGAGTAACCTATGGGTTTTATAAGAAGCTGACTTATTCTATAATTTGGGGTTGAGAATAGGAAAAGGAGGCAGGTATATAAAATAAAGATCTAACTAAGGCAATGCGCCAAGAAGTAGATGTGTTTAGGTATGAGAAACCTTCCATTCGGATGTGGTTTGGGGGTCATTCAACAATTTTCTATGTCCCAGGATAACAAAAATCAAAGATGAAAGGTTGAACAATGGCACAATCTATGAGTCTTATATAATAATTTAAAAAAAATACAAAAGGCCTGGTGTCTTTTCACTATTTTTCTATATGTTCCAAACTCATTTTTCAGAAAGAAGCAGTATTTATAGAAAATGATCCCACCGCCTGAAATCTAGTAACAAAAAAGATTATGAGGCAAGAGAAATAATGTCCATCACAATGATTTCCCTAGGTCATTGCAATAGAAAATATTATGAGTCATAGAATGCAGTCACCTTCGAGCCAGATGCATCCCCTTCAAATGATGGTCGTGGTCCCAATGTAGAAGCAAGAAACTCCCACATAGAGATGTGTCACTTGCCCATGAAGTCAGTTACAACATGTGGAAACATGGAGAGGTGTGTTGCTCATTCCTTCCTTTCCTTCGATGATATCCCTATGGAGAAGACATGTGGGGAAGTTTTTGTTACTCATGTTGACTATGGGGTCTACCAAAAAGGTGTACGCAAAATAATGCTACATGGCCTGCCTGCACAACTTGATAGAGAAGCAAAGGGAAGCAATCCTCAAAGGTGTGTGCTACTTACACATGGAAGCATGGTGGAGCTCAGTAGAGAAGAAAGGGATGAAATCCTTGCGAGGAGCGCATGGCGGATGTATGGCGACATCAGGCAAAGATCTTCAAAAAGGGGGTCGAAGATATCCAAATATATGGGGTGAGCGAAAGCCAAGAAAAATAGTATTTATCAACTCAAAGGGAGCTCGAGGGATTTTATATCCATAGGCACAAAATGGAAATAACAGTATAACATAGGGATACATTCCCTAATACAGATTTACAAGTTTAAAGACCAACCTCAATCAATACAGATTTAGACTAGGTTGATAACATTCATTCACACTATCTTGACTAGGACGAGGTATATCATCCATCAACCTACAACATGGTTGACAATATTATCCGCCTATTAGCATACACATGGAGAAAAATGATGTGGATAATTGTGAGTTGAGATTTACCCTTGAAATGGTCCATACCATTTGACCCCATGAAATAGTATACATACATATTACTGTGAATGTAGATATCTTTTGAATGGGTATCGTGAGTGGTCGACACCCAAAATGGTGTTTCCACCATAGAGAACATATTGATGTTCTCAAATTTTAAGATCAACGCACATGTGGGCTAGAGCCCAAACATAGACCTTCTAATTGATCATGCGTAGCATGTCATTACACACAACAAAGGTCAAAATGAGGTTTTCATTTCCCCTACATGGATTTTCTAAACTTTCACAACACAAACCGAAAACAAGCCACAAATATGAAACAAAGACAATGACAAGGTGCTCATTTTTTGATAAGCCGACCTTTTCTTAAGAGAAAATGAAAAATTGATTTACTTGAAGTAAACATTCTAAGAAGGCATCATTTTTACCTATGATTGCAAGATCAATTCTCTTTCCTCAATCGAATGGATTCGGCTATCTCCCCTACTTTTTCGTGCTTTTTTCTTTTTTTGCATTTTTCTTAACCCTCCTCTACTTTTTCTTGATTGCCTCCTCTAATTCAAAATTTCCACTATCTTTGTCCTTCGATTCCCTACATTCTATTCTTGGAGTGCTCTTAACTCTCCATTCCTCCACTATCTAGTTGCCCCACTCCCCTATTGTTCAACATTATCCCTTCATTCCCATGGTTTCGAAGGGTCAACATTATGTAGGGGGTTATGTGTATAATCATTGTCATTGGTTCCTTCCATATAGTTCACAACAATTTTGTGAATACAAGAAAAAATTATATCGTTGAAAATATTTCATACTTATTTGTATATATATATATATATATGTGTATATATATATACATATATATTTAAATTCACAATCATACATTTTTTATTTCCTTTGTCAAGAGTTTACTTTCAAGTTATTTTAAAATATCAAATAACATAATCATTCTTCTCATGATAGTTAGCTATAATCAAATGCATTTCCATTTCCATTATGAAATTAACTTTAAAATAGACAAGGTAAGACACGGATGCAATGAATGAGATTATCTATTTAACCATTTATGTTTTCATACAAGAAATAATGATATCTTCCAATTATAATATAAATGTAGATGTCATGATTTACTATGGTGTGTAAGATTTCAAATTCCAATCTTTCTTACCATTCATCTTCTGGCTAAGCATTCCTTCCAACTTTATCAGTAACCTTTAGCCAATAATAATCATGAAATAACTATTTTTAAATCATAAAATTGTAAGATAATCATTTTTCAAATATTATTACAATTATCAAATCCATAAATACTAAATAATAAATTCCATTTTTTTCAAATATTTCAATTAACTCAACATTATTAAATGCAAGCAATGAAATTGAGATGTGACAAAGACCAAATGTATGAATGAACTTGTATGAAACTTCTTTGTCACAAAATTCACCTCAACAAGGTTCAAACCTTAACATGTGAAACACATCAAACCTCCCTCCTAGACCACAAAAATTTGCACTAAACCCACCATTACATGCTAACATTCCACCACAACTGATGAGCCCAGAATATGGTTATAATTTGGATATCATGTTATTAGTCTTAAAAACCTTTGCTCTTTGTTAGGAATGTTTTAAACTATGTGGTTATGAACTTTTCATGTTAATGGGTAGTATTCAATGACAAACACTCCTAAATTCTTGCAACATAAATATCTTAGTATGTTTATGATCATTACCCTGTTTTGACTTCCCAATTGACTGATACGATATATGTAGTTTTTGGATAAGTAGGATGAAATGGATGTGTGTGATTAATGAGGAATGTTGTGCTATTATGAGTGCATTCCTTCTTTTTCCTCTGTTGCCATGTGTTCTACAGGTTGTTAAAATTGGTATGAACGAGTCAATGCACAGCAAAACACAGCCTTGCAGAAAAAGCATTTTCCAGCGCACCATCGAAGGAGTCATTTCAAGCAAGGATTCTTTCTCTGGGTCTTTGGGAAGAAATCGAATGGATCATCAATCTAGGAAGAGCGGAGTTCTAGATTTCCTCTGAATGTGTTGAGTGGATAGACTTGCATTTATGAAGTATGTTCCTCAGTCTCAGGTGACATTTATATCCACATCTTTCTCTGTTAGTTAGTTAGTTAGCTTTTTTCCTTTAAATAAAGGTTCCTCCTGCGCGAGTGAACGAGATGAGTGTGAAGAGATTAGACTAGAGAGTAGAGATAGAACAAAGTGTAATGAGTTTACTATTATAATGAAAGACAGAGCTTTGTATTAAGTTTTCTTACAAGCAAACAACCATGTATGTGATTCTGAGTTATGAATAAGAAGCTGATGAAGTTTTGAGTTCCATTCTTGCATAGTTGGTTGATGCTTGCTAAGGGGGCCCACTTAGTAAGTATCTGTAGTTAGCTATTTGCTTTCTATTATTTGTTTGTTAGAATTTCATTCCAGTAAGTTTTAGCGCAAACTCAGTCTTAAACTGTTCCTGCAGCATAAGGAATCCATCCCTGTGTCTATTCCTGCAGCATAAGGCCAGTTCATGGTTTGTTTTCCCAATAATTGTTATTGTGATTCCTACTTTAGTTAAGTGATGCTTAAGTTAGTAATACTTTATTTCATGTCTCTGCATTAGAGTTAGAATCATTTTCAAGTATTTATTTCTAGTAGGTTGTGGCTAAAATCGGTTCTTAGTGCACATACAGTGCCGCTCCATTTCAAGTATACGTTCCCTAGTTTGACAAGTAAATGAATGACCATGAGAAGATGTTAGTCACCTATTGGAATGTCCAATTCCCAGGTTAGGATTTATCGTCACTTTTATATCCTTTTGTGGGACCAACCATTTTTGGCACCGTTGCCGGGGATGGTGTCAAGCTAAGAACCTGTCATAGTCATTGTTAGTAGTAGTTTAGTATATTTACTCAAAAAATTTCAAAACCTTCAATTTTTAGTTGAGTCTATTACATGCATAGAAGAAGAGATGCTCTAGGGAGATTCTTACCAAACCCTTCCTTGACTGATAACCATTTTGAACCAGCTTACAATCTATTTGAGGAAGAAGGAAACCAAGATATCAATCCATTTCCTGAAGACCCACTTGTTGAATTTC
Source organism: Sequoiadendron giganteum (assembly GCA_007115665.2). Classification (NCBI taxonomy): domain Eukaryota; kingdom Viridiplantae; phylum Streptophyta; class Pinopsida; order Cupressales; family Cupressaceae; genus Sequoiadendron; species Sequoiadendron giganteum. The sequence continues at coordinate 47,857,880 of CM021103.1, read as the reverse complement.
CATTTGACCTTGCTGACGAAGAACCCCAGGAAAATCCATTTGCTCTGATACTTCATCAAGCAGATATGGCACAAAATCCACCTAATCGACCTCCTGCTTTTGAATTCCCTATCATTGCCCAGTAAGGTAATGATAACCTTAAAAATATTCCTTCTTCATTGCTTCCCAAGTTCTATGGACTAGTTACTGAAGACCCAAACACTTTCTTGTTTGAGTTTGGCATTCTCTATCGAAGTTATGATTATGCCACAGATGCTCATAAGCTTAAGTTGTTTCCTGCTACTTTGAAAGAGGGTGCTCTAAGATGGTTCATGAGTTTGGGGAGAGATGTTGTTGATAGTTGGGCACTCATGCAAACCAAGTTTCTTGAGAAATATAAGGAATATTGCAAGAGTGGTAATAAAGGTGATGATATATTTCGAATTCAGCAGAAGGAGGATGAAAACTTGGAAGACTATGTCTCAAGGTTTTTGTTTTCCTTGAAAAATAATTCAGACCATACTTTCAATGAAGAATCTCAGAAATTACTTTTTCTAAGGGGAATCAATGATTCCTATATTGATGCTCTAGATCTAATGGGAGGAGGAGATATAACCCAAGTGCCTTGGGATGATATTAAGGGCATATTCTGCAATTACTCTCGAGCAAGTGTCAAGAAAGGAAGAGGTCATCGGGCCACAATGGGAAAATCTTCTAATAATGGAGTTTAATGGATGGAGATTTCAAATTTGCTATCTGATTTCAAGCAGGATATCATAAATAATATGGCTACACAGTTGGATACTATGCAAGCTCGAAAGAAGCATGAGGAAGTTGAAACAATCTTGTCTGAGTTCTATCCACATTGTCGACAAAAGAAGCATGACTACAGATGTAAGATGGTGGCTAATATGGAGGCTAAGCAGTTACCTACTGACTTTAAGGCAGTACAAGGTGATGATGACCAAGTATTATATGTTGCACAAAGGCGTCCATGGGCTCAAACACAAGGTATGCCTCAAGACCCTTTAACTTTTGGTAATCCTTACTCTAATTATAGTAACCAATGGCAACCTACATATGGCCCATCACCATCATGGAACACCTCTCAGTTGCCATGGCCTAACTATCCAAATTCACAATGGCAATCTCCTCAAGGAGGTTGGCAGCACCAATAAGGAGAATGAGCTCCACCCCAAGGTAACTGGCAGCAGAATCCTCAGTGGAGATGCCCTCAGCAATGGCAGAACCAATCCCTCAGATTCCTATAGCGGCAACCTCTGGCTCTTATGCCACCTCCTACAGCATCTCCTACAAATACTGACCCTCCAAAACCAACGCCTATGCCTACTCAGCCATTACCAAATCCTAATGATAAGTAGCAGCAATAGCAGCCTATGTATTTTGCAGAAGCTAATCAGTATCCAACCTATGCCCTGAATATTAGTGATATCCATCTCAGGTCTAGAACTACCTTACCTGCTCCACAACCACTAGTAATTACTGAAATACAAGATCCTCCCTCCACTGAAAAACTGACTGGTCCTGTAGAACAGATACCTATATCAGAAAATTCCTCTAAGGAGCCTGTCCTACAATATCCAGTGAAACCACCTTTTCCTCAGAGATTGCAAGATACTACACCCAAGTCCATGGAAGAGCCTACCTTTGATATTTTGGATCAACTAAAGAATGTACACATCCAAATTCCCCTCTTTCAAGCCATAAAAGATGTCTCAATCTATGGAAAAGCCATTAAGGAGGCCTATTTGAAGAAACCTGGAAGAAATAAAAAGGATCCTCCAACTATCCATGTTCTTGGAAAATTGGTAGATTTTATGTTAGGGAAGGTAGTCATGCCAAAATATGCTGACCCTGGTAGTCCTATGGTACAAATCAATATTAATGGCCAGATGATAAAGAATGTCTTGATTGATCTAGGTGCAGCCATTAATGTAATGACCAAGCATACTATGGAGTATTTGAATATCCCAACCATTAGGTCTACACCCACCGTCCTGCAACTTGCTGACAGTTCCACTGTAACACTTGATGGACTGGTGGAAGATATAACTGTCAATCTTGAATCATGGGAATACCCCGCTGATTTCACCATATTATCCACTAAGGCAACTTTGGGGGGATATCCTATCATCCTAGGTAGACCATGGTTAGCCACAACTGATGCCTTTATAGGATGCCATTCTGGAGACATGACAATCTCTGATGGTCAGTCAACAAATAAATTGGCTTTATACCCACCTGCCCAACCTCAGCCAGACTTATCTAAACCAATTTGGCCAGACTTAGGAGAAGAAATAGAAGATGTCAACTCATTGGCCCAGTTAATGATGCTACAAACTAATCCGTTTTCCCAACTTCAGAGTGAAGATAACTTACTTTTCAAAATTTTCCAGTCAAATTCTGATATGAGTAGCTCATTTGTAACCGATAACTGTCCTCAACAATCTTTCCTATAGCAACTGAACCCTGAGAGCCTGCCATTTAAAATCCCTGCAATTTTTCAACATTTGCTTCCTCAAGAAATACAGACACCACATTTTCCAGTAAATTCCATGAATGATCTCACCAAACAAATTGAGTTGCCTCCAGATCATTATCTGAATATCAACAATCAGCTACCTAAAGCTCAACAAACTTCCCTGGTCACAATGCTGCAAAATCAACATAATGCTTTTGCATGGGACTATGGGGATATGAAGGGAATAGATCCTCAGATTTGTACTCATAGGATCTATATTAAGGAAGATTGTTCACTTGTTAGGCAGCCCCAAAGAAGCATAAACCCAACACTCAGGGAAATAGTTAAAAATGAGCTTCAAAAATTGTTTGATGTTGGTTTCATCTACCCTATCTCAGACAGTCAATGGGTATCTCCATTAGTGATTGATCCTAAAAAAGGTGGGAAGTGGCAAGTTTGTGTAGATTACAGGGAGCTGAATACTGCAACTAAAAAGGATCATTTTCTACTGCTATTTGTTGATAAAGTATTAGATTCACTGTCTGGTAAAAAGTATTTCTCATTTTTGGATGGATATAGTGGGTATAATCAAATTAAAATTATACCCGGGGATCAGGATAAAACAACTTTTACTTGTCCATGGGGGACTTTTGCTTACTTCGTCCTACTTTTTGGCTTGTGTAATGCTCCCACCACATTTCAAAGAGCAATAATTAGTATTTTTGCTGACATTTCTCATGATTCTATGGAGATCTACATGGATGACTTCACCACTTATGGAGTAACTTATGAAGAAGCATTATCAAATTTGGAAAAAGTTTTGAAAAGATGTAAGGAACATAATTTGTCTTTGAATAGTGAGAAGTGTTTTATGATGATGCAAGAGGGAATTGTTTTAGGCCATCATATCTCACCAGCTGGAATTCAGGTTGATCCTACAAAAATAGAAGTTATTATAACCTTGCCACCACCTATGAAACAAAAGGATGTTAGAAGTTTCTTAGGACATGCTGGATATTATAGAAGGTTCATCAAAGATTTCAACAAAATAGCCAGTTCATTGTATTTCTTATTAACTAAGGACTCTGAATTTCATTGGACTGAGGCCTGTGACATGTCTTTTCTACAGCTGAAGGACTTACTTACTAAATCACCTGTTCTTCAAGGACCAAAGTGGAATCTTCCCTTTCACATACATACAGATGCATCTAATTATGCCATAGGGGTTGTGTTAGGATAGAAGGAGAATTCCATTGAGCATGCTATCTATTTCATCAGCAAGAATCTTCAAGGCCTGGAATTGAATTATACTGTCACAAAGAAGGAGTTTCTAGTAGTAGTATATGCTCTGAATAAGTTTAGGCATTATGTAACTGGCTACCAAGTATTTGTTCACACTGACCATGCAGCAATAAGGTACCTTATGAATAAACCTGCCATTTCTGGAAGGTTAGCAAGGTGGCTACTGTTGTTGCAAGAATTTGACATCAAAGTCATTGACAAGCTAGGCAGAGCAAATGTAGTGGTTGATTTCCTGTCCAGACTTCAAACAGCTACACTTGCCACATCTGAGGTAATTGATGACACTTTTCCTGATGAAGATCTATTTTATATCGCTGATCACACTCCATGGTATGCAAATATTGCAAACTACTTAGCAGCTAACAGGATTCTAGCTCACTTCTCCCCAAAAGACAAAAAGTTGCTGATTGAGAAGAGTTTTAACTTTTCCTGGATAGCAAACTGTTTGTTTTATACTGGACCAGATCAAGTCATGCATAGGTGTGTGAGGGAAGATGAGACATATGACATACTGCATGCTTGTCATGACGAGCCATGTGGTGGGCACTTTGCATCTAAAAGAATAGCAATGAAGGTGCTTAACATAGGGTATTATTGGCCCACTCTACACAAAGATGTTGTAGCATATACCAGGAAATATGATAGATGCCAATGAATGGGGCGACCAACAAAGACTAATGAAATGCCTCTGCATCCTCAAGTGGTAGTCACCCCCTTTGACAAGTGGGGTATGGATTTTGTTGGTCCTATAGACCCTCCATCCAATGGAAAATCCTACATTTTGGTGTGCACTGACTATGTAACCAAATGGGTGGAATTAAAGGCAATGACACATGCCAGGGACAACAAAGTTGTTGAATTCCTGTACGAGCAAATTTTTATTAGATTTGGAGTTCCAAGGGAACTCATCACTAATCAGGGAGCTCAATTCACATCAACACTGATCACAGTATTGATGAATGATTATAAGATCAGGCACAGGAAATCAAGCCAATGGCCAGGCGGAGGTTACTAATAGAGAGTTGGAGGCAATCCTCACAAAAACAGTGCAGTTACATAAAAAGAATTGGAGCAGCCATCTTCTGGAAGCAGTCTGGGCCTACAAGACAACCTGGAAAATAACAACAGGGTTCACACCTTTTGAGCTACTTTATGGCAAGACTGCTATGTTGCCTGTAGAATTTGAACATAAAACCTTAAGGACTTCTCTGCAACTACAGATTAATCTTTCTGAAGCACAAATGGAACGCCTCCTTTAGTTGAATGCATTGGATGAGATGCGAAAAGTTGCCCTGCAGCATACTGAAGCAGTACAACAACAAAGGAAGAAGTGGCATGATCACCATATCAAGACAAAGCAATTCTCTGCTAGTGATTGGGCCCTACTCGATGACTCCAGGTATAAAAAGAATCAAGGTAAGCTTACAACAAGGTGGCTTGGACCATATGAAATTGAAAATGTATTTAACAGCGGTTCAGTATAGTTGGCAACAATAGATCCTGTTCGCTTCAAACTATTGGTTAATAGACACTATCTTTGGTTGTACCATAAGACGGCTTCAAAAGAAGAATTCATGCAGCAGTTTGTTTTCCCTGCAGCCAGTGATTTTCATGCAGCAAAGGGCTTCGATGCTCTTCCTGCAGCATCTCTTTGAATTATGTTGAACGTCCATAATAAAGGTTTTCTTTTCATGAAAACCACTTTCTCCATCAACATCCATCACCATCCATCATTTCACCTTTCTTGTCTACATCACCCATCCAATTCATCCATCTGTTGTACCTCTTTCATTTATGGTTTCTTTTTGAGCCGTCATTTCTGGTTGTGTTGTGAGATCTACCAACATCCGTGGGCATTAATTACAAGGTACGTAATATTCTTTTTATTTGTCACATCATTCCTTAATTTTATTTATTCATTTATTGAATTATGTCTATTAGTCATTACTGTCAATGCCTCACCTATCCATTCACACATGTGTGGACGCATGTCAAATCTTAAGTAGGGGGCGGGGATAATTTTTTTCAAATTCTTTCCTTTTGTTATTGTCACATTTAGTAAAGACAATTTTTATCTCAGATGCCGCCAAATGAATGCATGCTTTTCTAGATTAGTAAGTTAACTGCTTAATTAAGTAGTTCCTAGAAATCATTGCATGCAATTATCTTTTATACTATTTCTGGTAGAGTAAAAAGATAAAGAAGTTGAAAAGAAAGAAGCAGAGCAGATAAAAGAGTTTTTCAAATATTTAGAAGAGGTTGAGATTCTGGGCTTTTAGCAAAAGCAGTTGAGAATATGGGTGGTCAGCTTGTATGGCATGAACCAGCGGCTCATGAAGCCTTAACACAGGACCCTCAAATAGTTCAGGCATTTAGTATGTGTGGATGGTTGAATTACTTTTTGAGCATCGATTCCTTTGATGACGAAGCTGCTGGTGAATTCTTAAGAACTCTTTCTAAAGGAGAGGCTATAGTATGGGGCTTAGCAGTAGTAGTCACTGAGAAATGAATTACTGAGATAACAGGGCTTCTTGCAGCTGGAGAAAATTTTCCTTCAGGAAGGGATGTCGTCTCTGCCAGGGCAGAGTTCACATTGCCAACTAATAGACCCTTGGAGATTTCAAAGCAAGGGTGCAAAAGGATGTCACTGTCATATCCCTATTCGGAATATGCCTCCTTTATAATCAAGTACTTAACTTGTGAAGGACGCTTTTCTTATTTGCACTCCTATCATTTTAAGCTATTAAGTTATATAAGGCATGGGTTAGCTATCAATGTCCTGAATTTCTTGTTAAATCTTTTAGAGCACAGTTCTTGTGAAACTCAGAAGGGAAAAGACAATTCAATCTCCCATCATGCCCTTATTAAACTATTGATTGAGCGTTCTCTGAGGGATGTATCACCCCTTTCCTGGCAAAAATTTATTACCCAGAAAGGGTTGTAGCCTCCTGAACCTCCTACAACATTGCCTGCATGACCCAAGAAAAGGAGAAAACAAGTAGAGTCTTCAAGTAGAGAAGCTGAGCAAGAATCCCCTACTTCTCTTGCAGCACCTAGTCCTGTAGTCGCTATAACTAAGCCATCTACCCAAATTAAAACTAGGTCTACTACAAGGAATGAAAAAGGGAAAACAAAGATAGACGAACCATCTAGCACTGGGCATACCCTAGGAGAAAACCCTCAAATGAAGAAGCAAAAATGAGCTACTTGGATTTCTCCTGTAGCAACACCCGATGTCACCACAGTTTCATCATCCTCTCCTACTGATTCTCAAACCCCCAAGAAAGCTGGGAAGAGAAAAGCTGCCAATGAATCTCCTTCATCAACTGTATTACCTAGGAGAACTTTGGCAAGAAAACGAAGTCAAATTACCCCACCCTCTTCTGCCCGACCTAAAGTAATTGTCATTTCTGAGGAATTTGAAGAACTCATTCATGAAACTTCTCAGAGTATATCTGAGGATTTTCCACTCAACCCCTCAGAAATTCCTGATGATATACAAGAAGAAATAAGGGAAGTTGGGGAAGGACAACAAGGTTGTAGTAATAAGGGGAGAATGCCGAGTCTTGATGACTTGGTTGAGGCAGTTGAGAGAATTTTTGAGGAAACACAATCCCCTATTGACCAACAACATGAATTTGTCCTACGGCAAGAACATGAGCAATTTGAGCAGCCTGAGACATCCAGTGCAATTCCATTACCTTCTGAAACATGCCAGGCATTAGTTGTGTATAAGAAAACACTGCTAATTGAATACCTAGAATACCTTCAGAAAACCTGGAACCCTATGACACTTCAGACCTTGAGTTTTCACCTTTTGGCTAAAACTCAAATGCAGCAGAGTCTGTGGGAGGAAGAAAAGAAGAAGTTAAAGAAACAGATTGAAAATTAGAAATAGGAAATCCAGGAGGTAAAAGAGAAGATGAATGAAATGATGAAGGTAACAGGGCAGATCATGGAATGTAGGCCACCACCTAGAATATATGCAATGTGCCTCAAAGAGCAGTTTCTGTGGTTTCAGTTAATGAGGATTTCTAAAAACCTTGACCCTGTTCCTAATTCTGCTAAAGAATTCCATGATGCTTATCAAATAGCACCTAATTGGTTAAGGAATTCCATGTGTGAGTTTTATTTGCACGGTTTATTAATCCCTGGTGAAACTGAGTGGAATCCGATTCTGTTTATAGGTGACATACATTTGAGATCACTAATGTCCTGGACAGAAAATGAAATTAATTATGGGAAACAATATGAGGACTATGAGGAGGCTGAGTGGAGAGAACCTATTCCCCTAAGATCAGAAAGCTCAGACCCCCAAAATTTTTTAAGGGCCTGGTTTTCTGCTGCATATGGTTTTTATGATCCTGCAGCAAGGGTAAGGATATTTGATCTTAGGAAACAGGTTTATGACAAGTTTAAAATCCAACCATAATCGGTTTGGAAGCTTTCAGCTTCTAGAAGAAAAATAAGATGGGAAAAGCTAACGGTTGGTTTAAAGAAGTCTGAGCCCCATAGTCCCTTGAACTTAAAAGTAGTTGTCAGGAGGTCCGAAAGATATATGCTGATAGGTCTTCAGAAAAGATTTGAATTATGGTTGCCACTAACATTTAGACCTTCTGCTTTAATATGGTCATTGTATCCTTATCAAGCCACAGATATCAATGAAGACACAGAAGCCCGAAGATATGAAAGATGGCAGAACTGCAGGGGTTTCTACTATAGGTTTGGGACTGCATTACAAGGCCATGTGACTCCTGCAGATTTCAGGGATACAACCAAAAAGATTAATGTTGGATGACCAGCATTAGATAAAGTAGGGGGCAAATGATGAGCCCAGAATATGGTTATAATTTGGATATCATGTTATTAGTCTTAAAAACCTTTGCTCTTTTTTATGAATGTTTTAAACTCTGTGGTTATGAACTTTTCATGTTAATGGGTAGTATTCAATGACAAACACTCCTAAATTCTTACAGCATAAATATCTTATTATGTTTATGATCATTACCCTGTTTTGACTTCCCAATTGATTGATACGATATATGTAGTTTTTGGATAAGTAAGATGAATTGGATGTGTGTGATTAATGAGGAATGCCATGCTATTATGAGTGCATGCCTTCTTTTGCCTCTATTGCCATGTGTTCTATAGGTTGTTAAAACTAGTATGAACGAGTCAATGCATAGCAAAACATGCCCTTGTGGAAAAAGCCATTTCTAGTGCACCATTGAAGGAGTCGTTTCAAGCAAGGATTCTTTGTCCGGCTCTTTGGGAAGAAACCGAATGGATCATCAATCTAGGAAGAGTGGAGTTCTATATTTCCTCTGAATCTATTTAGTGGATAGACTTGCATTTATGGAGTCTATTCCTCAGTCTCAGGCAACATTTATATCCGTGTTTTTCTCTATTAGTTAGTTAGTTGTTTTCCTTTAAATAAAGATTCCTCCTGCGCGAGTGAACAAGATGAGTGTGAAGAGATTAGACTAGAGAGTAGAGACAAAATAGAGTGTAATGAGTTTATTGCTATAATGAAAGGCAGAGCTTTGTATTAAGTTTTCTTACAAGCAAACAACCATGTATGTGATTTTGAGTTATGAATAAGAAGCTGATGAAGTTTTGAGTTCCATTCTTGCATAGTTTGTTGATGCTTGCTAAGGGGGCCCACTTAGTAAGTATCTGTAGTTAGCTATTTTCTTTATGTTATTTATCTGTTAGAATTTCATTCCAGTAAGTTTTAGCACAAACTCAGTCTTAAACTATTCCTGCAGCATAAGGAATCCATCCCTGTGTCTGTTCCTATAGCATTAGGCCAGTTCATGGTTTGTTTTCCCAGTAATTGTTATTGTGATTCCTGCTTTAGTTAAGTGATGCTTAAGTTAGTAAGACTTTATTTCACGTCCCTGCATCAGATTTACAATCATTTTCAAGCATTTATTTCGAGTAGGTTGTGGCTAAAATCGGTTCTTAGTGCACATACAGTGTCACTCCATTTCAAGTATACATTCCCCAGTTCGACAAGTAAATGAACGACCATGAGAAGATTTTAGTCACCTGCTGGAATGTCCAATTCCCAGGTTAGGATTTACTGTGACTTCTATATCTTTTTGTGGGACCAACCAACAACCACAACATATAACTTCACCCATCTATACCATCCCTAATCCAAACAATCCACCTCAACAAAAATATACCTATCAATACATCAACACCATTACTAATCAACCTCCAGAACAAACTAATCCCCCCACAACAACCAACTTATCAAAACACACAAAACAATCCCCCTCAACAAGTCATGTATCAAGAAAAGACACATCCAAACCCTTCACTCAACACTCCTCAAGGTATGACACAACAACCTCTTTAAATTTAATTTTCTTGCTCTACCTTCACGCTCTGCTAGTTTGAATTCCTTGCATGCATGGTGAATGCCTCCTTGGGGGTACCCCATGGTCCCCCTCCCTTGTCCCTGTATAACCACATGCCTTCACACATGCACCACCACCTTCCTTGAGGGACCCTCCCATTTCGTCTACTAAAGATGTGCTCGTGATTCCTGTCATTTTTTTTGCTAAAGATGCACCCATGATTCCTGTCATTCAATGAATGTAAGGGTTGGAAGAATGTGTTGCTTAAATCCTCCCAAATTCCTATTGGGGTTAAGTTACACCCTCGGCAAGAAGTGGTGAACTCCATCTTTGGCAATAAAATATTGATCCTGAAATCCACCTGTGATAGAATTCTCTTCAATGGAGAACTCAATTGTGGGAGAAAAAATATCCTTTCACCCTACTATGGATATGGTTAGAAGATGGTCAAAAACTAAATGAAATTTGAAGGGAAGTTTCAATATTTGTACAACAGTTGGAGGATTATTTCTATTCAAACTTGTGGCCTCTAAGGATATGCTCTTTATTCTATCCTCAAGCCCCTGGGTTTATGGGAAACATATCCTTTCCCTCTATGTTGGAAGCTTGGCTTTGATATTGTTCTGGAACTCAATAAATCTACTCCAATTCGGGTGCATCCACCAATATTTCCATTGGAATACTAAGACAAGTCAGTATTACAATGTATAGGAGACTCGATTGGCCACTTCATTACTTTAGATACCATCACTAGAATGAAATCCAGGTTATTATTTGCTAGGTTTTGTGTCAATATTGATATTAACAAGTCACTACCAAATTTTATGACTTTGAGCTCTTAGTATGGGTCTTGGAACCAACAAATTGGTTATGAAAATGTTTTGGTTTACCGTCAAACGTGCTCCAAACCTGGGCACCTCATTTTTTACTATAAGTCCACCATAACAAATATACCTATCCTAAGTAAAGTTAATTTCAACAAATAACTACCCTTTCAACAATGAGATCCTAAATATCATTGATTCCTCGACCAAATTTGGTCCTTCTAAAAACCTTGCCACTTGCTTGGTTGTGACATGGCCAAGCAAGCCCACTCTATCTAACAAAAAATTGGCTATGAAAATTCCCTATAAACCTGCCCCTTTGAAGGTTGAGTCTCCTTCAAAGAGTATATTATGTAAAAAAATGGACACTAAGGAATTAATGGTGGATGTTTTTGGGAGATCAACCCCACCCAGCTAATATGGGTTTGATTAAGGATATGGAAGAGGGATAAATACATGGAGTTGCTCTAGATGGAGAAAGCTTTGGAGTTGGAGGGGAAAATATAGCTAACCCTTTCACATAGCCAAACTAATGAAGAAGATGGTTAGACAAACCTAGAGAAGAGAGACAAACAAAAGAGAGTAGATGTGGGTTCGGGTACCAAACCAGGAAGACCTAACCAATGAAAAACTAGAAATAGAGAGACAACCAAAGAGATTGCTATTGGGAAACAAAGGGAATTAGAAGTGTCCTAAAAAATCATGTCTAAATGAAAATCCTATCCTATAATGTGAGAGGGAAAAATATCCCACTTAAGCAACTTGCTCTAAAAAAATATGTTTGGGAGCATGTAAGCTTTATGTACTACTATTACAAGAATTCAAAATGAAAAAAGAAAAAATTGAACCCATAGCTAAAAACATTTGGTTGAATGATCACTTTTCCTTTAGTGATGCAGATGGGGCTTTAGGGGTACCAAATATTATGTGGAACCCTAATAGACTTGAGGTTATTTAACTATTTCAAAATAAAAAACTACTTTGGTATCAAGTACACCCACTCTGGATCTTCTTGGATTTTGATAAATATTTATGCCCCCAACATAAGGAATGCTAGGAAAGATCTTTGTTAGGAAATCACTGGCTAAATCCAGAAAAATAAAGGGGCCCATTGGTTAGTGGTAGGAGACTTCAACTCCTTTTTATATCCCTCTAAAAAGTGTGGAGAACTAGTGGATTATACTGATAGTATGGTTGACCTGGCTGATCTTTTAAGTGATACGGGGTTGGTGGACATTGACCTATAGGGTTAGAACTTTACCTCAAATAATAGGAGAATGGGAGATAACCTTATCCAAGTTAGAATCAAAAAATTTATTTTTCCCCTAATTGGGCATCTCTTCTTAATTCCAATCTATTGGCGCTTCACTAGATGGTCTCTGACCATAACTCCTTGATGCTTACCTAGAATGAACACCCAACTATTGGTCCCTTTCTTTTATGGTTTGAGATAATTTGGAACTATCATATAGACTTTAGGAATAAAGTTTCTAATTGGTGGAATCTCCTTGCCTATGGCTCCCCCATGTTTAGGGTTTTCCACAAACTTAAGTATATTAAAAATATGGTTAAAGGTTGGAATAAATTGGTGTTTGATGTAGGGGCATCCTATGATGCACCATTATTTAAAATCATTGTCATGTTGATAAAAATTTTGTTTTTTATTTTCTTTGGGTCAATAAGGTCATTCATGACCATTTTGCATCATTTGGGGTCATTCTATGATGTTCTATGGTGTTTTGAAGTCATGTTGCAAAAAGTTGTTAAGAATCTTGTCAAAAAGTTGTAAATGGTGCAATCAGAGTTACCAAAAGTGTGGATCATCATTTTTTCAGTTGTAAATGATTGTGATAGGTTAAATATTCCATGTAACATCAACCCCAAGGGTTGGACAAGGTTGGGGGAAGAATGGGAATGAAAGAAACTCATTTTGGCATGTTTTTTCCTTGCATTTTATGTTGAAACAATCAATCATCTTCATGGTGTGAAATTTTATGGTATAGTAAGGATATGAAACCAATTGGAAATTTCGGAGATATGTTTCAAGATCATAATTATTTTTGTTTGAAGTAATTTCATTATATTTTGAGTGAGATATGGCAATTTCATTGAGGGCAAGTCCGTAAAGTTTTTTTTTCTAAAAAGTTGTAGCCTGAGAAACATGTTGTATGGTCTGGTATGATCTAGTACAACCTTGCTGGTTAATTAGGAATTTAGAGGAGGGACTTAGCTTTTTTATTCTTTTTTTTAATCAAATTTGATTGTATTTTGCAAAAGATATAGCCATTTGTGTGTGAACAAGTATAAACTTTGCCTAGAGTTTCTAGCGAACTAGAAAATTACATATATTTGATTCCCACCATCAAAAACTCATGAGAATTGGTGAAAAGTTCTATTTTAATATTCTCAAAAAAAAAATTAAAGGAAAATCCATAACTTGCAAGGATGGAGGATTTGTGAGGTTCTACGTGTTCAAGATTGCATAAAATCTATCATAAAACCTAGTTACCTTTGTGTTCAATGGATTCCTTGCATTGTTTGATCATGAATGGGTAGTAGATCATTGAAATGTGTTGTGAGATTTCAAAAAAAATTATGTTCCTCAAGTTTTTGTTTCATTTATTCATTGTTGGGTGTCAAAAGATTTAGGGGAAAGTTGCCAAGAATGCATAGAGGTACAGGTTTGCATTGTTTACATTGAGGCTTATTTTGGAATGTGAAAAAGTGTTTGATAGCGAGTCTTTCCCCCTCTACATCAATGTTTAGGGATGTTTTCCCCAAAAAAGAGCGATCGCTGAAAAACTTAAGGAGACCTGAAAAATCGTGGAGGAGGGTGATGTCAGTGTGTAGACCTATCAATAGGAGAAGGATGAATGTACTAAATGGGACAAAGTTTTGAAAAAATAGGAAATATTCCAAAAGAAAAATCCAAAGTTAAATAGTTGAAAGGAGACCACAACACTTCCTTCTTCCATGTCTCGGCCCTTAAACACATAAAAAGAAACCAAATAAAAAAGTTGAAAGATGATTTGGGAATAGAAACTACTACTCTGGCTTAGAATGGTTCAATGGCCTCTGGATATTTAAAACTGCCTTATCCAAGCCTTTGGAGATTCCTAACTTTGTTGTTGATGACTTGTTATTGGACTCCATACCTGATTCGTTAATTTTTGTAGATAATGATTATATTCTAAGTGTTGTTCCTCCTGAGGAAGTTGGAGTGGTTTTCTTCAATATTGGGGGCTTTCAAGGCCCTTGGACTGGATGGTTATGCCCTGACTTTTTTCTAGGAGTATTGGGATATTGTGGGTGAGGACATTTTTCTTGCTGCCAAGGAATTTTTCAAGTCAGGTAAACTCTTAAAGCAATTGAACCATACCTTTCTAGCTCTCATCCTTGAAAATAAAGACCCCTAGACCATGGTTGACTTTCAACCAATCAGCCTATGTAATACTGTCTACAAGATCTTATCCAAAATCCTAGTTAACCGTCTGAAACTTTTTCTTGAAAAAATGATTAGCCCATGTCAAAAGGGGTTTGTCTCGAGTAATAAGTTATTTCACTTAATTAATTTAATCATATTGGTTAATTAATTAAGTCACTTATCACTTTAGTTACTCAAGCTAAACTTAGGCACATTAATAATTGATTATTAAGTGTGCACACTAGGGTTTCCCTTTTAGGTTACACTTTAGGATTTCTTGATCTCCTTCATAAGGATTGATCTCATTATAATTATTGATTCTCTTAATGCATTTTTCCACTTGAAGCTTGCAAAGCATCTTTGTTGTTCTAGAAAATCTTTATTTCTTTGTGATAGGTTATTGCTTGCACGTGTTCACTGGGGTCTGTGAGGTTGGTTTATTAATTTCTACATGGTATCATAGCTCCAAGCCTGCAACTATATGTTCATCTTTTCAAGGATATTGCCTCATAGTAATTTTTTATGTGCAAGGGTTTCAAGCCAAGCATCTTTTTGTTGGATCTTGGGGTAGCCTTTTTTTTTGGGCATGTTTGGGCAAAATAAACTTCACCACCGCATTCATAGTGCCCAAAAACCCCTATTTTCATATAAAATTTGTCCATTTTGGACAAAGTTGATCAAAGAGGCAAAAACAATTTGCTAGAAAGGTCGTACAGCCTCCCCAGCACGATTTTTGAGGTGAAATTTTTTTAAAAATAAAATATATTATAAAAAGTGCTTAAAATCAAGCATTGCTAGTTTAAAAAGGAAGCATCACCCAACGACCACTAGTGCACTGCCCAACGGCCACCGCCGCCTTCCTGCACTGCTTTGCTACTGCCAGGTTAGCCCTAGAGGGTTCCAAGCTTCGGCCTACAGTCTCATCAGCAACCGGGTGCCTAGTTCTAGGCCTCGTAGGCTTAACAGGCTCAGCCCGTGGTTTTATCAAGGTCCAAGGGCCTGCGCTTAGCACCCACCCGCTGATCTAGCCCCCTGTGTGGTCATGTAGGTGACTGAGGGCTTCAACCCAGACCTTGTTGCTAGTCCCCTAGTATTGCATGTGACAAGTGGCTTATTTTTCTAGCCCCTGAGGGCTCTAGAAGGCCTTATTGGACATTTTGGAGCTGTTTTACAAAATCCAGCATAACTTTTGCATTTCAACTCCGTTTTTCGCAAACAAATAGGGATCAAAAAGCTGGTTAAGTACTCTACACAATGATAAAACTTATTTTTCCAGATTTATCCCTAGGTATATTTTATTTATCTTCTTTTTGTATTCATATTTTTCTTAATTACCTGGAGTTTTGGCACTTGGGAACCTTCTGTTTGTGCCATTTGGATCTATTTCATTTGATCTACATGCAGTAAGGTCAATTTTATTAGATTGTTTAATTTGAATAATTATCATGGGTTTTTCCACTCACCCTTCAGTTGTAATCTTGGATCGGGGTAGTTATGAGTCATGGGTAAAGGGCACACTTACACATTGTAGGTGGCTTAATATTTGGCCTTATTTATATGATCTCATACCTGAACCAACCACTTCAGAGGGAAAATTAGCTTGGCATATCATTAGAGATCACATAGTAGGACTTATATTGTCTAGTGTCGATAATGACATTGAGTGGGCTATATAGGACATTTTGTGTCCCCACCCACTTTGGACACGTCTTTGGGAGATCTATGGAGACCCCAATCTCTCTCCATTCCCAGAGGATCCTACTTCAGATTGTCTCTTACCCATTGCTTGGAGAGAGAATATACCCTTTGATCATGATACTTTAAAGGAGCTTTATTTTTTAGACATCCTTGCGTTTTTTGATGGATCAGAGGCTTGTCTCACAGTTCCTACTCTTTAGACTAAGATTACACATTTATCACCCGTTGTTCCTGATGACATCAGTATCACCACATTGCACCCTATGGATTCAATTCAGCATCATGACCATCTTGGTCTCTCATTATCTGCTACAATATGGGATTCTTATCTTGTAGACACATTCTTGTTCATTGAGTCTCACACTATAGATCTTGAGGATTATTTTGAGGACATGCATCTCCTCTACCTTGACAAACAGGTTATCATTGTATGCCCACCATTATCTATGCATTCAAAGGTTGAATTTTAGGATTCTCCACATCAGTTTTGATTTGGCATCATATGTTTCAGTTCAGATAGAGAGATTCTTCAACATCCTATCATAGCACACATCTTGAGACAGATTGGTTCATCACTCTTCATAGGGTTTCTTCAACATTTTCCTTTGTATTCATTTCTTCCCAAAGGTAGGAATATTATCTACCCCTTCAGGATCTCTTTTTGGATTCTACATCAAGCATTTATCATTGCGACATAAATTTATTCATTATGGGTGGGCCTTCTTGTCTCTTTCTATCTCTCCTATGGAGACCATTTTATATGTACTTATATGATAGAAGTTGTCTATGGGGGGTATCATGTAATCCACCTTCTATCCTTCTATTAGTGCATTACATTTTTTTTCTTTGCATCCTATTTTGGCGAGGAGATTTATTCCCACTGGGTTTTCTCCTTTACCCCATTTGGTTTAGTTTGCATTGCATTTTTACATGGGTACCTAATCGGTTCTTTGTTGCCAGGACCCATCTTTGCTTTCATGCATCTTTAGTGTTTTAGCTTCTCCCTAAGTTCACCTTAAGGGGGGTGTTAGAGTAATAATTTATTTCACTTAATTAATTTAATCATATTGGTTAATTAATTAAGTCACTTATCACTTAAGTTACTTAAGATAAACTTATGCACATTAATAATTAATTAATTATTAATTATTAAGTGTGCACAATAGGGTTTTCCTTTTAGGTTACACTTTAGGGTTTCTTGATCTCCTTCATAAGGATTGATCTCATTGTAATTATTAATTCTCTTAATGCATTTTTTCGCTTGAGGTTTGTAGAGCATCTTTGTTGTTCTGGAACATCTTTCTTTCTTTGTGATAGGTTATTGCTTGCAGGTGTTCATTGGGGTTTGTGAGGTTGGTTTATCAACTTCTACACTTTGTTTTGGTCAATGGTATCCCTCATGGGTTCTTTAATGTTGATAAAGGAATAAGACAGGGTGACCTCGTTTCACCTTACCTCTTCATAATGGTTGTTGATGTCCTAAGTAGTAATTTCTCTAAGATACTGACTAATGGCTCCATTAAGGGGATCAAATCTACCACCACCCTTGACCCAACTGATATACAAAAATTTGTGGACGATACCATCCTTTTTGGGAAAGTCTCAGTGGTGAAAGAAAGGAAATGGAAGAATTGCCTAAACATTTATGCCGCTAGTTCAGTCTAGTGCATAAATTACAACAAGAGCATGATTTATTTTTGAACAACACTCAAGATTTGCAAGACAAAGTGAAAGACATTCTAGGTTGTAAGAGTGCTTCTCTCCCTTCAGTGTACCTTGGTCTCCCTCTCACTATTAAAGAATTTGCTCCTACTTTTTGGAACTTTTTTCTTGAAAGAATTCAAAGAAAATTGGTAGGGTGGAAAGGTTCAATCCTCAACCATGTTGCTAAGTTACAACTCTTTATTGTTGTTCTTCAAGGGATCTCGGTCTACTTCCTTTCCATTTTCAAAATGCCTAGATTTATAGCTGAGAATTTTGAAAGAATTCAAAGGAACTTCCTTTTGACTAGTACAAAGGAAAATAGATCTGATAATCTAGGATACTATTTGTCTCCCAAAAGCTAGTGGGGGATTAGGCATAAGGAAAATCCAACCTACCAATAAATCTCTACTTGTTAAGGCTAGATGGGATCAACTAAGGAATGATAAGGATTGGTGTACAATCCTAAATGTGAAGTATCTAAACAATTGCCCCCTGATCAAGTGTATCTTTGATGAACATCCCAACGATTCCTTCATATGGAATGATATTTGGAAGATGAAAAATTTGCTTCAATCTGGGTTGAAATGGAAGTTGGGGAATGGTAGCAATATTAGGTTCTAGGAGGATCCTTGGTTGGTTGAAATTCCTCTCTCTCAATTGGACTTCAAGAACCTGATGGCTCTTGTTAAGTTGTTCTTTGGTAGGAATGTAAGAGACTACTTGTGTGGTCTTCCTAGTTCTATGAAATAGAAAATTTTGGAGTTATGATGTCCTCTTTCCCTTGAGTTAAGACACCTAGTAGGGACCCTACAGGACATCGTCATGCTAAGTAGAATTCCCATATCAAACCTAGAGGATGAATTTTATTGGATGAAGGAAAGAAAGGGTAACCTCTCTATCAAGACTGCCTATGATTTACTATTAGGGTAGAGGAATTAGGATAGGTCATGGAAACAGGTATTGAATAGACAAATAACTCCAAATATTAGTTTATTTTGGTGGACAACTTGTCACAACAGGATACTCTCTCAAGAAAACCTAAGGAAAAGGGGTTTCAAATCTCAAATAGATGCATGCTTTGTAAGAATGAGGAGTATTCTATCCCTCATATGTTACTCCATTGCTCATTTTCTACTGAAGTTTGGGAATTGGCTTTTGGAATATTAGCGATTCACTAGACCATGAATTTTGATCTTAAGAGTTTTATTGAAAACTAGGTCGACCCTTGTCAACACCCTCTTCCTACAAAAATATAGTGACAAATCCCCCTATTTTATTTCGGTGTTTGTGAAAAGAAAGAAATAACCATATTTTTAGAAGATTGAAAAAATCCCTAAGGAGGTATTCAACATTGGTCTTAGAATCATGACTGAGAATGTCTCCTTATATATTTGGAAACCCCCAAACAGATCTCCTACTAGGTGGGAGATCAACATGACCAATTCATGGAACAAGAAATTAGAAATCAACTCCTTTGATAACTCTAAAGCTCTGGCTAGACTTACTATGGCGTAGAAACCCAATAATACTGGCTAGCACAAACTTAACTTTGATGGTGCAGTGAAAGGGAACCCTGGATTAGCAAGCATAGGAGGCATTATTAGAGACCCAAAGGGCAACATGGTGGCAAGGTATGCTAGTGGCATCAGAACACAGACATCCATGACAACGGAGGATAGAGCATTGCTCAAGGGATTTAACATTGTTGTCACTCTTGGCATAAAAAATTTGCACATTGAAGGAGACTCTGAGGTGGTGATTGATTCTATTAATCTTAATCATTTCCAAGGTTGGAGTATTAGAAACATTTTTTTGGATATTATCTTCCTTCTTGCCAAACTTTAAAGAAATAAATTGACCCATTTTTCCATGAGGGCAACCATGTGGTTGATTCTTTAACCAACTTGGGCTCTTCATGGGTTCTATCTAAATGTTGGAGAATATTAGTGGCCCTCCCTATGAACATACAAGTAATTATCCTTACGAAAAAATAAAAAAACACTATTGTGAATGATGAAAGTTAAAATTTCTTTTTTTACAAGTTACATTTGGTACTAGTCCTTTGGGCTCATGGTGATGTGGTTGTTGCATGATGATTTGGAGGGGTGTGGGTGCAAGTTTGGATGGGAGTCAGGAATTTGGTACTACTCCCTTGGGCTCATAGTGATGTGGCATTAGTATGATGAGGTGGGGGTGTGTGGGAGAAGGTTTGGATGGTGATCAAGAAATATTGTGGAGAAACATAGTCATTTCAAAATATCCATGAGTTGTCTTGTCAAAAGTACCATTTTCAAAATCATGTTTATAGTAATGTGTGTAAGGCCAAAATTAACTTCACTTTTTGGCTAATAATGATCCAATTAATATCATGATGGATCTTGGATTATCTTTGATGTACTTAAGCAAGATTTTTTCAGCCCCACAACCCTAATCTCTTTGAGAATGACCACTAGTACATGCAAAAAATTTATTTCCTTAATTAGGCAATATTTTTCATTAAGGTATAGAAGTGTCGATAATTAGGTTGTGTGTTTTCTTTGTTGTCATTTTGAAATGTTTCTCGCTTTGTTATTCCATCTAAAAATCCACAATTTGGGAGAGAAAATGGATGGTGATAGAAATTGAACTAAGCCTTGTTCTTGTGAAGAGTTTCACAAGGACCCCGTTATTTAGCACATTTTCATTCAGGGAGGCATTGTGTCTCTAAAGGAATGCCTTCAGGGGCATGACGAGAAGCTCTTAGTGTAGCTCATGAGATCATGGAATGATAAGAGAGTCACATTTGGTGACATCTCCTTTGAAATTAATGAGGAGGTCATAGCCAAGGCCACATGCTTGTCATGCATGAGCTAGAAGCTTAAAAAGTATACTAAAGTGGAGGTTTTGGAAATCCTCCATACATGCTACTAGGGAAATGAGAAACCAACAAAGTTACACACAAGTTTTGAAAGGGATTCTCTATCAAAGTATTGGAACCAAGTATGTTTAGCCATAATATGAAGTATATTACACTGGAGGGGAGATTCAAAGTGTTTTATTTTTACCATTTTCCCTTGTTGAACCATATTAGACACAAAATCCTCATAAGCTTTCCGTTCTTCCTACTTTCATCTATTGAAAGTTCTATTATGGAAAGCTTAGACTTGGCTAACAAAAACCCTGACAAACTGCCACCTTTTCCCCTACACCAAGGCCTAATTCTTTGCATGTTCTACTTTCATCGAGCCCATTGTCCACCTAAACCTATTTTGGCTATTAGAATCGAGGAACATGAAGCCTTTGACCTTACCCCTGATAAACCTTCTCCAGCTACCTCAGTTAGACCTGAAAGAAATTATGTGCAAGTGTTCTAGTCCCTAAAAATGCAAAGAAACTAAATGAAATGCAAGGAGAGAAACACAAGAAAAATAAGCAAGATTGGCATAGCTTAATTCCAAAAAAATACACAATAAATATCACCTCTTTACCTTTCTTGAATTGTCTCCTTTGGTTTTCCCTTTGATGTCGATTTTGTATGCTCCTTTGTTGAAAAAATGGCATGCAGCTTACCATAAAATGATGGTGATGCTACATAGAATGTAATGGTGTGGTTGGATAATGGACTGGATGTAAGATAGGTGTTTAAATTTCTGCAATAATGGTGGTTGAATGCTTGGTAATATGAGCAATCAAATTTTTCTAGTGTGTGTAATGATAGAAATGAGGCAAAATCCACCATATTTAGGTAAAAGTCCTCCAAAGCAATGGATGCCCAAGATTCATCCAAGAGGAGGAGATCAATGGATAGGGTGAGTTGAGACCTCAAAATCCATCTCATGAACATATGTGGTAGATGAAGTGGACAAGGAAGGGTTATGTGGAGATGAGGTGGAAAAGATAAGTCTTGTCTCATCTGCCCACATTATAGGATGATGTGACCATAGAAAAATTTTAAATTCTTCTAAAATCTCCCTTAAATTTGGAGATTTGACCTTGGGATTGGGAAGGGGATTTTAGATTAGTCCTTTATTCCTCCAAGGGTGTTGGAGAAAGAAAGTGGAATTAAAAATTCCACCTAGGATGCATAGGGGAAATAAAAAGGAATTTTAAATTCCTACAGGAAAGGAGATAACTTCTCCAAATGTAGAAAGATTTTAATGAAGGTTGACTAAGGGTACATGTCATAAATGGCATGAGAATTAGGTTAGGTTTAATTATTGATTTAGATTGTGGAAATGAAGGTTTAGGTAGGTTAATGGGGGATTAAGGGAAAGTTGCAAGATATGGAGGATATGACCCTAATTATGATTAGGAGTGTGCACATCATAATCACATATTGATCAAACTAATCTAGATTAGGACAGGATTATGGAGTATGGGACAAGGAGAGAAAAATAATGAATTTAAAATTTAATTTTGATTCATTTGGGAAAGGTGATTAAATTAAATAAATTAGACTATTTATTTAATTTAGAGAGGAATAAGGATGAGATATTTAATTTATTAATTGAAATACCTTAGGGGACATTAGGACTAGGATGAAATATTAACCAAATAATGACATATTTAATTAATATGGTTTAGGGATGATGCAGAGCAGGGGTGGAGGTGTCCTAACAAACCAAAATCAACTTGTCTTCAAATTTTTCAAATCCTCTCTTAAGGTCTTCCTTCACAAACCTTCACTAGGCCTTGTAGCCCTCCAATTCACCTTTTTTGGCATATCTTTTAGAGAAGTCTGTCCTGAGAAGAAAAAAGCACAATTTTAGATACCCATTAAAGGGTTTCACAACATACCTAACTTTGAGCTACGGATTTTTAAAAAATACTGCCCTAAAATTGTTTGGTTACACAAAACTAGGCTTAATTAGGCCAATTTTCCAAAGAAAGTACTCCAAATTTGACTTCCAGTCACCAAATCTTCACTTGGAAAATATTTCCAGGTCACATAGGGTCTGATTTTGCAATTGGTTTCACCAAAACTCCTCACCTTTTTGTTAAGCTATCAAAAATCCAACTAACCAAGCCTAAAACATGAGGATGTTAGGCTAGGGATCGCTCAAAAACCTTACAAACTCCATCCCCTACCATAGAAAAGACCATGAACATTAAGATCACACAAAAAAATTCCATTCCACCAGGTTTCAAAATTTTTCAACGGTGGAATGGTTGGATATGCATGATTTAGTCTACAAACCCTTGAAAACCTAGGAGCATTTTTCAAAAACAACACTTATAAAATGCACAAATGTGAATGAAATCTTATGAAATCAGATGAAAATCAAATATAATTCACTCCTCCATGAAATCCAATTGATTATCTAGCATAACACATCCGTACAAAACCATACTAAGCACTGGAACTACAAAAAACACTTTAAATTCTAGAAAATGATATTTGCATTAATGTGTTTCTTCAAAATGTGAACTTCAAAAGATTTCCTCAAGTCATCTAAGGCTTATTTATTCTTAATACCACTAATTATAATTATTCATAACCAGGTTTCAAGTTGGTGACTATTCAACTTCTTGGAAAGCCAAAATTAACAAAGTTGCATAGCAACTTTCACAACATTATAGCAATATTTACAAAATCACTAAATGGACCCTACATGACCCAAACACATTGAAAATTGGTCTTAATAGACCCTATTACCTCAAAAAATCATAAAACACACAAAAATATCCAACCTAGACACCTAATGACAACATATGAGCAAAATGGCTAGGGAGCCCCTGCACCATACGGCTTGGGAGAGAAAAATCTCAGGCTCCACCTAAGATAAGTTGTTACACTGATGTTCCATGCTTCCTAATGTCATCCTCTAACATCCATACTACATCTTCATGAGGCAATCCTTACCACTTGACAAAGTATTCATTGTAAACTTTGTATCTCGTTCTATTCTCCTCCTTAGTGTCCAAAATGGCTTCAAGTTTCAATGGTTCAGTGGATGGTAGGTCTTTAATCCACTCTTCATCAACAACATCTTACACAACACTTGTACCTTCATCCATAAACCCCTTGAAAGGGTAAAGGTCATAAACATTGGAGATTGGTGAGATAGCAACTCCAGGAGGGAGTTCTATCTCATAAACATTTTCCCCAAACCTATGTACCACTTTGTAGGGCCCAATATTTTTCATTACTAGCTTTGTCTATTTTCCCTTTGGTAATCTCTCTTTCTTCAGGTGTGCAATCACCAAGTCTCCAACTTTAAACTAAAGATTCCTCCTCTTTAATTATGCATGCTTCTTATACTTTTTCACACTCTTCTTTAGGTTTTCCTTGACCTACTCATGTGTGTCTTTCATGGCTATGAAAAATTTCTCTCCTTATGCACTTCTCTTTTCCAACCCATTCAAGTATATGAGCTCAAAAATGCCTCTTGATTTTAGACCATATACAACTTCAAAAAGGAATTTTCCCTATGCTTCTGTTAGTGGATTCATTATAAGCATACTTTTCTCATGGAAGAAGAAGATCCCATTTCTGCCCATTTTCTTTTGTAAGACACCTAAGATAGTTTCCCAATGATCTATTTACCACCTCAATCTACCCATCTATTTGTGGGTGATAGGCAGTGTTGCAGGTCAAATTTGTTCCCAATTTTCTCCACGAGGTCCTCAAAAAGTGACCTATGAACTTTGAGTCTCTGTCTAAAACTATGGTGAGTGGAAACCCATGTATTTTGAATATTTCCTTGAAGAATAGGCCAACAATATTTGAGGCATCACTTGTACATTTGCAGGGAATAAAATGAGCCATCTTACTGAATCTATCCACAACTACAAACACATTGTCCACTCCCCTTTGTGTTTTGGGTAATCCCAATACAAATTCCATACTAAAATGTTCACATGGTCTGTTAGGTATGGGTAGATGCAAATAAAGGCATGCATTTGAATTACAGCCCTTGGCCCTTTGACAAATTCCACAACTCTCAACAAATTTGATGACATCTAAATGTAGTTTTGACCAAAAATAAAACCTTCTTACCTATTCTAGGGTCTTATCCACCCCAAAGTGTCCACCTAGACTTCCATAGTGCTTCTCCATTATCAAATTATCTCTCATAGAGAACTTTGGAACACACAACTAAGATTCTTTGAATAACAGACCATCTTGTAGCAAAAAATAAGAAAATTCATCATGGAAAACACCTTGAAATTGGTTATAAACAAAGTATACCTCCTTGAAGTCTTCATCCTCTGTATACATGTTATTCAATACCTTTATACTCACACTTTGAAGTCTGATTTCCTACACCATCATGGATCTCCTGTTGAGAGCATCTTCTACTTTGTTAGCTTGGCCTTTTTTATGCTTAATTGTGAATGTGTAACTCTATAAATATTCAACCCACTTGACTCTTTAGGAAACTCAGAGCATGATTATCTATGAACACAATGAATTCCTTGGGAAAAAGTTAATGCCTCCACTTCTTTAGAGACTATACTAGTGCATGAAGCTCCAAATCATATGAATAATATCTCCTTTTTTCTTCATTTAGTTTTTAACTAAAGAAGGCCACTGGTATGCCCTCTTGACTTAGGACTGCCCCAACTACAAAACCATTGGAATCACACTCCACTGTGAAAATTTTATTGAAATCAAGTAGAGAAAGTATAGGTTGTTGTGCCACTTTACCTTTCAGATATTGGAAGCTCTTATCTACCTCATTAGTCCATTGGAACTTCTTGTCTTCCTTGATGGTTTCAATCATAGGTGAGAAGATATGACTGAAGTTTTTTATGAATTTCCTATAGAAGCTTGCAAGTCCATAAAATCTCTTCACCTCTCCTGTTGTCCTTGGAATTGGCCAACTAAGAATGGCCTCTACTTTGTTGGAGTCCATTTTCAATGAACCTTTGGAGATGAAAAAGCCAAGATACACTAGCTCCTCTTTCATAAACTCACACTTTTTGAGATTTATCATCAATTTCTCCTCTTTCATAAACTCACACTTTTTGAGATTTATCATCAATTTCACCTCATTTAACTTATGTAAGACCATGTCAAGGTGCTTCAAATTCTCTTCTTTTGTCTTTCTAAATACAAGGATGTCATCCAAGTACACTACTACAAATCTCCTTATGAAAGCCTTCAACACTTCATTCATGAGCCTCATAAATGTACTAGGGGCATTAGAGAGCCCAAATGGCATCACCATCCACTCATATAAACCCTTGTTGGTCTTAAAAGAAATCTTCCACTCATCTCCCTCTCTGATCCTAATCTGATGATACTCACTTTTTAAATCATTTTTTTAGAAATAGCAAGCACCACCCTAGCAATCCATTAGGTCCTCTGTTCTAGGTATTGGGAATCTACACCTAATAGTGATCTTATTAATTGTTTTGGAGTCAGTATACATCCTCCATTCTCCATAATTTTTGGGTGCTAGGACAGTAGGTAAAACATAAGGACTTAACCTCTTCCTTATCAGTCCTTTTTCAAGCAGCTCAACTTATTTTCTGATTTCATCATTCTGGTTGGGGTCATTTTGTATGCAGCCTTATTAGGTAGACTTGCACCAGGTATGAGGTCAATTTGATGGCTTACATCTCTCATAGGAGGTAAATGTGAGTTCAATTGGATGGCTTACATTTCTTTATATTTATCTAACAAGGCTTCAATTTCACTATGTATTCTTCCCATCTTGTATGCTGCTAAATTGGTTTTGGATTAAGGTCTGATAACTAATGCAAATTCTTGACCTCCTTCATCCTTCAATGTTTTCAGAAATTATTTCTCCCCTACTACCATGACACTTGATCCTACCTGTTTCCTAGGCTCTCATCTTACAAAGATGTCAATGCAAATGAGACTCCAACTTTTTCAATCAAATAGATGTTTTTCTTTCCATCATGTTGTGCCTTTTTGTCATGCTTCCAAAGTCTTCCTAGCAATAGGTGACATACATCCATGGAGATGATCTCACATAATATTTTATCTCTATATCCCCCAATGTTGAACTCAACCCATGAATGTTCATTGACAAAGACTTGCTGGCCTTTATTTAGCCATGACACTTTGTACGGTGTAGGGTGTGGAATCCTTTTCATTTTCAAATTTTCAACCATTTCCACAAACACTAAATTATCAGTAGAGCCTAAATCAACAATTACTTTGCATACCTTGCCTTGTGACTTGCATGTGGTCCTAAACAAGGACTTCCTTTAAGGAGGCTCTTTGGTTGTTGGTACCTTGATGAGTTTCTTTCTTATCATCAGATTGTCTCCAATCATAGGGGCAACATGTTGGAAAGGAGTATTAACACTTTCTAAGTCCTCTTCTTGTACTACTTGTGATCTTCTTTCACCTCCATATGAGATTTTTGTTGGTTTGTTCAGGAATTTCCATGTTGGGTGTCCAAATTGATTACAATTGTGACATCTACCTAAGAAGGAACTTGTTCCTCTTCCTTGTCCATTGAATCTACCTCTGCCATTAGGTTTTCTTCCTCTTAAACTACCCCTTGATTCACCACCTTGTTCTTGATTTCCACTTGGATCTCCTTGTATCCTTTGTGATGGTGTTCTTCCACCAAAATTTCCTCTGCCCCTAAAGCTCTTTCCTCTACCTCTAGATTTCTTCTCTTGCCTCCTCCTTATCTTTTCCTTGTCATAGTTGCCATTTGAAAACACTCTTCAACTGTCTTAGGTATGGTGAGGCTTATCTCATCTTGGATATTGAACCTTAATTCATTCAAGTATCTTGCTACCTTCTCCCTTTCATTCTCAATGTGTCCAAACCTTATGCTCAGCTTATGGAACTCCTCAGTGTATGTCCCAACATCCATTTCCTTTTTCTTAAGGTTCTTCAACCTCCTAAATACTTGAATCTCATAATCAACAAGCAGAAATTATGCCTTCAACTTTGCGACCATTCTATCCAATGAACTGATCTTTGGTTTACCTTTATTTGTTTTATATTCTTGGGTGTAATTCCACCATGTTAGTGCAGGTCCCTTTAATTTTTTCTTGGAAAATTTGACCTTCTTATCCTCAACCACCTCCTTGTATTCAAAATAGTTGTCCAAGGCATCTATCCACTTTATCACCTCTTCACCATCCATTTTTCATCATACATACGTAGCTCCATCTTCACCTCATGAGACTCTCCTTTCATATCCTTCATCACTTTTAGAAACTCTCTTTATTTAGGATCCATCTCCTCATGTGATATTTCTTGAGGGTTCTCACTCTCACCCTCTTCCTCATCTTTAGGGTCACTCACATATGCAGTACCCTTACCTCCTCTTTATCTTGTTTCTAGTGCTTCCATCCTAGCTAACATAGCTTATTGAGACTCCCTTAGGTATCTTAGCTCCCTAGCAACAACTGAACCACCTTTTGGAGGCATATTGTATCTTTCGCCTTACAATTACCTTTCCTCAAACTCAATTCTTCTCCCCAAATGATCAATAGCCTATGATATGATACCAATTTATGCAGAGTAGGGGTGGAGGTGTCCTAACAAACCAAAATAAACTTTTCTTCAAAGTTTTCAAATCCTCTCTTAATGTCTTCCTTCACAAACATTCACTAGGCCTTGTAGCCCTCAAATTCACCTTTTTCTAGTATATCTTTTAGAGAAGGCCATCCAGAGAAGAAAAAAAAACCATTTCAAACACCCATGACTTTCGGCTAGGGTTGTTTTGAAACATATTTCCCTAAAATTGACTGGTTACACAAAACTAGGCCTAATTAGGCCAATTTTCCAAAGCAAGTACTCCAAATTTGACTCCCACTCACCAAATCTTCACTTGGAAAATATTGACAGGTCACATAGGGTTTGATTCTGCAATTGGTTTCACTAGAACTCCTCACCTTTTTGTTGTCCTATCAAAACTACAACTAAGCAAGCCTAACACACGAGGATGTTAGGCTAGGGCTTATGGTGTGGGGGAACCCTAGCCATTTTTCTCATATGTTGTCATTAAATGTCTAGGTTGGATTTTTTCTGTGTTTTTCATTTTTTTATGTAATAAGGTCTATTAAGACCAATTTTCAATGTGTTTGGGTCATGTAGGGTCCATTTAGTGAGTTTTGTAAATATTGCTATAATGTTGTGAAAGTTGCTATGTAACTTTGTTAATTTTGGCTTTGCAAGAAGTTGAACAGTCACCAACTTGAAATTTGGTTATGAATCATTGTAATTAGTGGGATTAATCATAAATAATCCTCAGATGACTTGAGGCAAGCTTTTTAAGTTCATATTTTGAAGAAACACATTAATGCAAATAACATTTCCTAGAATTTGAAGCATTTTCTATAGTTTCAATGCTTACTATGCTTTTGTATGGATGTGTTATGTTGGATAATCAATTGGATTTCATGGAGTGAATTAGCATCTATTTTCATAAGATTTCATTCACATCTATCATTTTAGAAGCATTTTTTTTCTTCTGAAAAACTGCTCTATAACCTAGGTTTTCAAGGGTTTGTAGACTAAATCATCCATATCCAGCCATTACATTGTTTAAAAATTGTGAAACCAGATGGAATGGAAAATTTTGGTGTGCTCTCAATGGTCATGGTGTTTTCTAGGGTAGGGGATGGAGTTTGTAAGGTTTTTGAGTGAGCTCTAGCCTAACATCATCATGTGTTAGGCTTGGTTAGTTGGAGTTTTGATAGGACAACAAAAAGGTGAGGAGGTCTGGTGAAACCAATTGCAAAATCAGACCCTATGTGACTTGGAAATATTTTCCAAGTGAATATTTGGTGAGTGGGAGTCAAATTTGGAGTACTTCTTTGGAAAATTTGCCTAATTAGGCCTAGTTTTGTGTAAACAGTCAATTTTAGGGCAGTATGTTTCAAAACAACCCTAGCTGAAAGTCAGGTATGTTGTGAAACCCCTTAATGGTTATCTGAATAGTTCTTTTTTCTTCTCTAGATGGCCTTCTCTAAAATATATTCTAGAAAAAAAGTGAATTGGAGGGCTACAAGGCCAAGTGAAGGTTTGTGAAGGAACACCTTAAGAGAGGATTTAAAAACTTTGAATACAAGTTGATTTTGGTTTTTTAGGACACCTCCACCCCTTCTCTACATCAAGGGATGCAATATAGAAGAATATAAAAATAGATTTGACTATATGGGGGTGGCCAAATTCAAGTGTCTACATTTTTCCTCTCTTCGAAATATCGTTAAAATAATGGTGTTTCAAAGAAAAATAAAGTGCAAATGACTCAATATAAGAAAAAGGACTATAGTGTATGCATTGGTATCGCAGGGAAATGGCTAGGGAAGAGGAATTCTGAAATATGGTGAGGTATACCCCCTCGAGAGGGTGAATGGGGAAGAAAAGGGGCCTTGGACGACTTCTCAATATGGAGAAATGGAGGGTACCACGTAGTAGAGGATAAAAAACCATGAAAAATGGATTTTGAACAAGGGAAAGCGGATAGACAGGGTGCAAATGACGGCCTATGGAAGAAAGTCGAAAGAAGGATTAAAAAAGGTTAATAAAGGGGGAAAATTACCCAAAATTAGCAAGGCTCATTAGGGGAAAAAATGAAAACAATAAATAGTAATTTTAGAAATTTACTATTCATTTAGTTTTCATTTGCACACATGTCACCGAGAGATTGGATGAGAGAGAGAGTGAGCTGATGAGGCGATGGAGATGGCGTATGACGAAGAGATGATCCACTAAGTGGACGAGGTGCGAGATTTCTACCACCTATGAGTGCCAACCCACCAGGTAGGCATTGAAACCAACTTTGTGATTTCATTTCAATTTTCACACACTTGATTTCAAGATGGGATAGACTAGGGGAAATTGAGATCACCATGAGAGGGCAGTTTCGCCCTTCCATGAAAACGCATTCACCTTTTCGGCAAATGGGCGACTAGGTGAGAGGGAATAGGTGGGTGTGCTTCTATAGGGGTGGGCGCACTCTGAGAGGTATGATTGTGAAATTGCCTCTTTCTAGGATGGGTGAACTTTCTTCCATAGGGGTAAAGGAAAAAGGGAATAGGTGATTGCGGAATTGCCTAAAATGGAAAAAGGAAAAAACACCACTTCGTAGGGGTGGATGTGAGATAGAGGGGAGATGGTGAAATCACCCCTTAGGGGAAAGGGAAAGCACAAGATCACCCAAAATAGGGATGGGTGTATGCGAATCTTCCCATACGATAGAATGGCGAATGTGAATTCGCTAGTCTAGAAAAGAGGGTTACAAGGGTGAACACATCTTCACCAAAAAGGTAAAGGAGCAAATGCGAGTTTGCCTCTAAGATAGAAGGGCATAAATGCGCTCAGGAAAAGAAAGAGGTAGGTCCATCAATAGAATAGGTGATCCTACCTATGGGTTAGCACAAGGCAGACAGGTGAATGTGCAAGAAAAGGGGAATAGGTGAATTCGCCTTACACCGAGGTGGATTCACCAAACCAAGGTAGGGATGAAAATAAGGGTAGGAAAGAAATGATAGAAAGGACTGACAAAATGGTTGATATGGATGTAGAGCATAGAGTACCTGAGGACCAAGAGAGACACTCAGTCGTACTAGAGGCTACTTAGGAGGCAATGACACTTGAGTAGGCAGGCCTGCTACACATGTTGGGATATCCAAACATCCATGCCCACAGACCACTATTGACAACGATGATGGAGAAATGGAGTTCAAAGACCTCTACCTTCCACCTCCCCGCATGGGAGATGACCGTGACACTAGAGGATGTGTGGCACATCTTGAGACTACCCATCAGAGGACACTTGGTGAGTGCCATGCTGAGTAGATCATTGGAGACGATTCTACAAGAAATGTTTGGTATTGTAGAGCTTCCCTACTAAGGGAAGGAGTCGGACATTGATGCCTCTTTTCTCCCTTGTTCCACTAACCTAGTGGAAGACGTGCTCACCCTTGTAACCCTTGTTCCATTTACTATTCATTTAGTTTTCATTTGCACACATGTCACTGAGAGATTGGATGAGAGAGAGAGAGTGAGTTGATGAGGTGATGGAGATGGTGGATGATGAAGAGATGATCCACTGAGTGGACGAGGTGCGAGATTTCTACCACCTATGAGCACCAACCCACCAGGTAGGCATCAAAACCAACTTTGTGATTTTATTTCAATTTTCACACACTTGATTTCAAGATGGGATAGACTAGAGGAAATTGAGATCATCATGGGAGGGCAGTTTCACCCTTCCGTGAAAACGCATTCACCTTTTCGGAGAATGGGTGAATAGGTGAGAGGGAATAGGTGGGTGCACTTCTGTAGGGGTGGGTACACTCTAAGAGGTATGATTGTGAAATTTCCTCTTTCCAGGATGGGTGAACTTTCTTCAACAAGGGTAAAGGAAAAAGGGAATAGGCAATTAAGGGATTGCCTAAAATGGAAAAAGGCGAGCAGACCAATTCGCAGGGGTGGATGCAAAATAGAGGGGAGATGTTGAAATCACCCCTTAGGGGAAAGGGATAGCACAAGATCACCCAAAATAGGGATGGGTGTATGTGAATCTTCCCATAGGATACAAAGGCGAATGTGAATTTGCTAGTCTAGAAAAGAGGGTTACAAGGGTGAGCTAGACATTGAGCCACTACCACTGTTCATGTGCGGATTGATCAACGAGATCCTTCTCCCTGATAGGAGTGGGAGGTTTTTTAGCCTCAAGATGATTGAGTGTGAGACACATTGTAGAGCAGTTGGATGGAGGGTTTTCATGGGGACCCTACATGCTTGCACAATTATACAGATATGTGCATGTGGTATGTTATAGATGACCAGTGAGTGTGAACCATTTCACACTGCTATAGGTGTTGGTGTAGGAGCACATCAGAGTTGACCACCCTAATATCCTCATGGTTGGGGAGAGAGATTACTCTCTCCTAGTGGCATACTGGTATGGATGAGAGCATGGATGGATGCTTCACTATAGCCAAGTAGGGAGCCTAGAGAACTGGCATCATTTATTGGATGGTCTGATAGAGTAGGACATTATAAGGTGACCATATATAGAGTGGTGATTCTATTATTGGTGTGTAGAGGATAGATTATACAAGTTGTACATATTTTTGAGGTTTTATCTGATAGGGAGAGATCCCTTCATTGTTGATCTACACAGGCCAAATCGGGTGACTCAGTAGTTTGGCATACATTAGGATATTCTTGTAGGGGTGCAGATGTTTCGACGAATCAACCAAGAATCATGGGTAGTGTGGGGGTATTAGATTCTGGAAAAGTATGCTCAATAGGCATGTGAGAAGCTACTAATTATGGGATGGCCATGGAGAGGGACCCCTGATGATACAAGGACTACAGTCAAATATTCAACATGGTGGTTGGAGAGATGACACATGAGGATCACAATAGTAGATCCTATTGTGCCACTAGTGGGATTCAAGGAGGAGGATGAGTAGCAGAGACCATAGAGGAGGAGGAGAGGGGACAGATAAAGAGGTGAGGAGGAGGTGGTGCAAG
Organism: Sequoiadendron giganteum; assembly: GCA_007115665.2. Lineage (NCBI taxonomy): Eukaryota > Viridiplantae > Streptophyta > Pinopsida > Cupressales > Cupressaceae > Sequoiadendron > Sequoiadendron giganteum. Next base: position 47,824,684 of record CM021103.1, on the reverse strand, counting down.
AGGAGGGAGCGTAGGAGGAGGGAGCACAGGAGGAGGGGGGCAACAAGAGATGGAGGTGGATTTCTCGTTGGTGGATGAAAGAGCCATAGTTTTTTACCAGGGGCCATCAGTGGAGGATCTAGTAGTGAGGTTCATAGGTGCATAGGATCGAACTCGGATTCTATAGGAGAGGCTATGAAAGACAGAGGAAAAAATAGATCGGCTATAGGTCGAGGTTGAGAGACTACAATAGGAGGTACATAGGCTACATGATATAATAGAGGTCATGCATCTAGACAGGGACATTGCAGTGATAGGGATTCAGGTGTAGAGACTACAAGAGGAGAGAGACCAGTTGAAAATATGGTTAAAGGTAGTGTGGAGAGAGAGAGAGATGAGGCATTGGCCATGGAAAAGCGGGTGGTAGAGTAGAGACATGAGGCCTTGAGGATAGTAGAGGATGCAGAGGCTATGGTGGGGGATGGGAGATTATCCCAGGAGAGAGCAGAGACTACCGAGGCATGGGTAAAAATCCTATAGTAAGAGAAGGATGAGGTAGAGAGGCATACATCCCAAGTAGAGGCACAACTGGCATCGATGCAATTAGCATAGGATGCCTGGGAGATGGGGAGATGAAATTTATAGTAGTAGCGAGATAGATACCGAATGGAGAGGGAGCAATTTTAGGAAGGTACAACAAGGGAGGTAGATGTGAGGACTGAGGTAGGCTACTACATGGGTGCATACTTTGGGGTAGTACTTGATCCAGCATGGAGACTGTCGTCATACTTTTGAGCAATCTCGTAGAGAGCAACACCTTCACATTTAGGGGCCACCCATACTATGGGATATAATTATTACAGGAAGACAACTCCACATGGTTTAGGACCTGGTTCAAACTCTTTCCAATGATTAGATGCAGGGGGCAGTGGCTAGAGAGATAGAGGTATATGCAAAGGGTCTCACTTTTGACAAGTGCATGATGGATACTTGTACATAGAGGTAGAATTAACATATAGATGATTTAGCAGATTCAATGATTCTTTATTCTTTATTGATTCAGGATACCATGATGTGTCAAATATATCTTCATGTATTTTTATACTATGATTCTTCTGCACTTGTAATTTTATTTGATAAACCCTATGTGGGTTGTGGACATGGAATATATGGACTTTTTATTATGGAATTTTATGGACTTTATGATGGGCGATGGACTTTTATTATGAACTTTTGATGGACTCTATATTTTATATATATATATATATGATATGATGGACATGGACGATGCTCTATGTATGATTTCTATGTGATGTTTTAGATGGTTATTTATGAATATGTGTATGACTGTGATGATGATGATGATGGTTGATGCACTTATGATGGTATGTTTGATATGGATGATATTGGTTTATGTCTAACATTTTGTGATGCAAGATGTGATGATTTATGATGTATGATATGGAACATGATGTGTTTATTGATGAATTTCTTATTATGGATGATGTATGGACTATGGAGGGCATTGAAATGATTTGATTATAGATGTATGATATGTATAATGTTATGGATGGATTACTATATAAATATAATGTAATGAGATGAACCTAATGTAATAAATTAAGGTACTTAGAATAACAAATCCAAATAACCTAAAATGACAATGAAAGTGTAAATGCAATGAAATGAAAAGTTAATGAAATAGATTTAAGATGCTTTGAATAAAATATATATTAATCTAAACAAATTAAAATGAGAATGAAAATGAAAATGAAAATGATAATGAAATGCAATGGAATGAATTAAGATGCTTAGACTAACAGATCTATGTTAATATAAACATCTTAATGGGATAATGAGAATGATAATGGAATACAATGAAATGATAATGAAAGGATAATGAAATGCAACCTAATGGAATAAAAAGGAAATGGATAATGAAACTAATAAAAATGATATTGCAATGTGACAGAGTCAAGCCAAATGACAATGGACATGCATAGTGAAATGAATGATGATAGGTGTGATAGTGCACCTATCAAAAAATATAGGGACCATGATAGGATGAATAGGTGGGGGGAATAAAATTTTCACAACCAAAAATCAATAACCATAGGCTAGGGGAAAATGGATTAGGATAAATTCAATGCAATAAGGGAATGAATGAAATACAAATATAATGCCATTTTATCATATTAGGAGCACTAATTTTTTCTATAGCATAGGACACAATATGCCAGGGTATAAAGAACCAAGGCAGATTAGTGTCAAATGCATAGGACTAACACAACAAAAAGGAAGGTTATTCCAACAACCCAAAGTCACAAGGGCCTTAGTCGGGCTTTGTGTTGGAATAACTACAAGCACAAAGGATTCCCTAGTGTAACACAAGACTATGAGGATCTTTGGTGGGTACTAGGCAAGATAACAAAGAAGACAAAATCATGCCAAAAATTAAGATATGCCCCTGTGTTTACTAGCCAAAGTGCACCATGATATGATGAATCATGGCGACCACAACAAGGTATAATATGAAGCTCAAATGATAAATAAAATGCTAAAAGCACCAAAAGATCACAATAAATTTCAAATATCATTTTCCATAGGACTAGTAGGTGGATGGGATTGATGTGGCCTGATTTAAGGAATGATACATCCTATTAAGACCAAATATCAAGGGTAGATTAATTGATCGACATGAGTAAGGATGTTCAAAACAAATTGAAGCTCATGGTACCAATGGATTTTGATGTTGAGAACTAGCTAGATAGGGACACACTTGACAACATGACACAAAACCAAGACACACACTAAGGATAGACCTAGGGGCTCAAGGGGTGATCAAATATTATCCTTGCCTATGTGAAAGTTCAGAGCCCTTGTAGTTCGATAAAATATTGATGACTGACCATGGATGAAAGTGAAAATATGACGATGGAGTTTGAGCTAGATGATGAAGGCTAACACAAATGGATAGACAAAAGCCTTGGCGGACGATCAAATGATTAGCCTTACCTATGTGAAAGCATAGAGGCAAGTTAGTTTGACAAAAAGGACCAAGATGACTCAAGACCCAATGATGAAAGACACGATGGCGGATCCTAGATGAGGATGTGAGACTGATGGAATGACACCAATATACAAGTGATGAGAAGCTTAGGATTTGGGATAAAAAATATAATCGTCCAATGCTCAATCAAAATATACAAAAAAATGGGTTATAAGATGTAGATGGAAAATGGATGCAAGAAGATGTGAGGATGGGATATAATGATAGGATGGGTGAAAGAACATAGGAAAATAGGACACAAGGTAGATAATGATTAAGCCCTCTACAAATGGTGCATGTTTCGAGGTTTTCACAACTCGCACTTATCCAAGGAGACACCAAGGGTTTGGTATTTCTCTTTACTATTTTCAAATGGAATTTTTTTCCTTTTTTGATTTTCTGTTATTTTCATGATTTTTTACTTTTTTGGTACTTTTCAAGATAGGGTAACCCAGCTGACTTAGGTATAAAAAATTTCCAGGTGCATGATATTCATGGGTTCTTCCAAGGCTCCCCCCTCAAGTATAGCAAGCCAATATGCCCCATAACCATACTTTGTAGTGATGACGTATGGACCCAACCAATTAGCTTCAAATTTCCCTTTCTTTTCTCGATCCTATTGGATACACTAATTCTCTTTTAGGACTAGATCACCAATATTGAATTGGCAGGGATGAACCTTCTTATTATAACTCCTTCTAAGTCGATGCTGATAAGCGTAAAGGTGAATTGTAGGGCTTGATATGTTTCTCATCTAGGAGATCTAGTTGACTTAGTCGTGCCACACGAGCATCTTCATCATTGATCAAATTCTTCAAAGAGATACAGAGTGATGGGATTTCAACTTCAATCGGAAAGATGGTGTCTATGCCATAGACAAGGGAATATGGGGTGGTTCCGGTAGGGGTGCGGATGGATGTGCAATATTCCCAAAGGGTGGGATTAAGATGGAGGTGCCAATCATGACCAGTATTATTGACGACCTTTTTAAGGATATTGATGAGGGTTTTGTTGGTAGCCTTAGCTTTTCCATTACCTTGGGGGTAATAGGGAGTTGACCAATGGTGTTGGATGTGATATGTTTCACAAACATGTCTCATGTATTGGTTTTTGAAAGGCTTACTTTTGTCAGTGGTGATGGTGGAGGGGATACCATATCTACAGAGAATATGGTAGAGGATGAATTTGGATATCTAAATGCTAGTGATTTGGGAAAGTAGAATTGCTTCCACCCACTTACAAAAATATTCAATGGTAGTTATTATGAAGGTATGGCCATCAGATGAGGGGGGATAAATCTTGTCTATTAAGTCAAAACCCCATTGTGAGAAAGGCCATGGCACGATGATAGGTTGTAGATCCTGCACCGAAGCATGAATTATATTTGCATGTTGTTGGCATGGTACACATTTCTTGACAAGTTCACAAGCATCATGCTCCATAGTTGTTCAGTAATACCTTGCTCTGAGAAGTTTCTATGCTAAGGTCATCCCATTAGAATGAGCCCTATAAACACCACTATGCACTTCATTTAATGTCACATGGTATTTTGATTCGTTTAGACACCGAAGGAGAGTGCCATCATACCCTCTATGACAAAGTGTATCCCCTACGATTGTGTAACAATAAGTGTGATGAATGAAATATTTGTGTTGGTTATAAGTGAGATCAGGTGGTAGGATGTTTTCATTTAGGTAGGCGTAAATATCATGGTACTAGGGTGATTGGGGACACACAATGTTGCACACCATTTCATTGTTTGGAATTTCATACACTGGGATTAATAATTGTTCCACTCACAATCCATTTGGTCTTTAGGCATTTCAATAAGAGAACCAATGGTGGCCATGGCATCGAAAATTTTATTCTACAATCTAGGGAGCTGCTCAAACTGGATGTGACAGAAGTATTTCTTGAAAGTGTTAACCATGTGCTTATAAGGGAGCAACTTATCATCCTTAGTCTAAAACTCATCACTGACCTATTTGATTATAATTTGTGAATCACCAAAAAAATGAAGACGGCTTGTATTCCATTGAACTATGATTCTAAGGCCCGTGATCAAAGCTTCATATTTCACAATGTTGTTTGTTCATGGGAATGCCAACTTGGATGATTTCGGGATATAGTCACCCTAAGGGGTGACAAAGAGGATACTCACACTAGCTCCATTTTGAGTGTATGAACCATCAAAATATAATGTTATCTAGTTTTGAGATCGTGAATATGGATTCATGTCAAGGAATTTAGCTACCAATGGATAAGGATCTACAAGAGGAGCATCAACCAACTAATCTATGATAATCTTCCCCTTGATTGCCTTATGGTACACATATTCAATATCAAACTCATTGAGGATCATAACTCACTTGGATATACGACCAATTAGTGAAGTTCTTGATAATAGATACTTAAGTTGGTCAACTTTGCATATCAATTTGATTGGATGACTGAGCATGTAATGATGCAACTTTTGTGAACTGAAAACAACAACTAGGCAAGATTTCTCCATGGGGAATAGTTAAGCTCATAGTCCACAAGTGTACGAATGATGTAGTAGATGGATTGTTCTTTGGAATAATTATCATTTTGGGCCAATAATGCCCCCATTATAAATGAAGTGGCTGAAATGTACATTAGTAATGGCTTACCAGGAATGGGAGGCATTAAGATTCACGAGTTGGAAAGATACTCCTTGATTTTATCAAAGCCTTGTTGAGATTGTGGATCCCATTTGCAGTTTTTATCCTTGCACAAGAGGTGAGTGAAGGACTAACATTTATCAGCAAGTTGGGTGGTGAATCACCTAATAGACTATAATTTCCATTGTAGGCTCCTTAACTATTTTAGATTTCGAGGTAGGGGAATTTCCATTATAGCCTTAACTTTTGTTGGATCAACTTCAATACCTCTTCTAGATACAATGAAGCTAAGTAGTTTTCCTGATGTGACTCCAAAAACACACTTCTTTGGATTTAAGTGCAACTTAAACTATTCCAACCACTCAAAGATCTGCTTTAGGACCTTGGGGTGATCTTCTCTAGTTTTTGACTTACCCAAAAGATCATCGACATAGTCTTCCATTATAATATGAATAAGATCATGGAAGATGAATGTCATCGCACCCTGATAAGTTGCCCCCACAAGGGGTGGTGAAGTTATTTTTTTATTGTTGGTCATCAGGTGCAATTTTAATCTAGTTATAGCCTAAAAATCCATCCATAAGTGGTAGCATAGCGTACCCTATTGTGCGATCTACTAACATGTCAATATTGGGAAGTGGGAAGTCATCTTTTAGATAGGATTTTTTGAGATACCTAAAGTTTGTGCAGATTCTAATGCCCCCATTGGGCTTGGATACATGTACTATATTTGATATCCAATCTAAGTAATCAATCTACCTCATAAATCTAGTTTCCAGTCATTTTTCTAATTCCATCTTCAGTAGCAAGGCTACTTGTGGATGCATTTTTATAAGTTTTTGTTTGACTGGCTTTGCATCGAGATTCACCTCAAGATGGTGGATGACCAAAGCGGGATCCAATATTGGGATATTAGAATAATACCATGCAAAGTTGATGATGCCTTCTTTCAATAGATTTCCAATCACTGATAAATTTGACTCCAAATTTTGATGAGCTTTCATTAGAATTTGGAGTCAAATTTATCAGTGAATGATAGAATACTCCTTTACAGACAAGGATTTGACCACATAGGTGATTTTAGGTTCTTCTTTAGTGCCTAGATTGACTTCTTTTGTTTCTTCAATTAGGATTGAAGATCATTAAGAGAAGTGAGTTACAATAAGGGGAAGATGAACATCCCCATCCTCTAGCGCCTCATCGAGGTTTTCACTAGATGAATCTTTCTTATTTTGTTTCTTTTTATTTTTGCAGTTAGAGTGCTCATCTTACCCCAATCCCATAAGGTGTATGTATGCTTCCTCAAAACGAAAAATGCCAATTGGTGCACTCCATCGTAAGTCCCAGTCAATGAGGTCAGGGTGAAAGAGTGAAAGGCTAATGGAGAAGATAGAGGTGGAATTGAAGAGGAAGGGAAGATCCGCATCATCATAAGAAAGTATGATAGCCTCTTCTTCAGGTATGTCCTTAAGAAAATCATCTTCTGAGTTAATGTTATATGAAGTTCTAGTAGATGTTGTGGAACCCTTTTGTTTCTTATCATATCATGGCCCCAAGTGTTTAGGATGCATTAGTGTTTCAATGGGCTTCTTCATTCCATGTTCATCAATGCCAAGCCCTCCCCCTTGATAGTTATATTTTTCAAATAACTTGGATGCATGAGGATAAACTTCTTGGAAGTATTCAATAAGGGAAGCGAAAGGAACATCTCTATAAATCCATTGACTGATGTTTCCATCTACCTGATCCTATAAAGTTCTCAGAGACTAAAAGATTGTAGAACCCACATTATTAGAACTAATGGTTTTGGTCTTTGATTCTTCCTTCTATATAGATTGAGACGGTTGGCCATTAGTGTTGGGAGATAGAGGCATTATTTCCATGTTAAGAGTAGTACACATCTCATACTCTCCATAACCATTTTCAATGATTTGGACTTTGGTGATGGTAGATTCGGATGTGGAAGATGGAATGGAAGATGTATTGGATGACGAATTAGAAGATAGAATGGATGGTGATGCCTGAGGAGCTCCCATTTCTGCTTCTGGACAATATCATGAGTGTGGGAAAGATGTCTTGAGAGCACAACAATACTCAAAAGGCCGAGGGTTAGTATGGATAGTGACTTCAACCCCATTATATGGAAACTTTAAGCATTGATGATATGTGGAAGGGACACCCTGCATGACATGAATCCATGGTTGGTCGAGGAGAAGATTATATGGTAAGTCCAGATCAAGGACATGGAAAGTAGTATATTGCACGAAAGGACCAACCTAAATGGGAAGGAGAATAATGCCCTCTGAGTCTCTTTCTGCATTTTCATATGCCTTGAATGTGATAGTCTAATTGTCCAAGTCATCATGGGTATAACCTACCTATTTTATGAACTTTAAAATGAATATATTTAGGGTAGATCCATTATCTAACAAGACCCATTTTACCTTATGCTAGGTGACAAGGAATTCAATGTGTAAGGTGCGGTTGTGAGATGGATCAATTGGTGCAATATCATTTTGGCTAAAACCTAGCTGATAGGTAGATGATAAGTGTCTTGCTAGAGCCTAGAATTGGGTAGGATCAATGTCATTTGGCACATGTGTATCCTATAGAGATTTTGTAAGAATCTCTTGATGGACTGGGGAAGATCTTAGCAAATCTAAGATAGATATTTATGCGGGGCTCTTTCCAATGTGATCAAGGATGTTATACTGCGAGGTCACAGGAGTTGGTTGAGATGAGGTGGAAGGCCCAAGAAGTAATATGCAAGTGCAACGAGTGGTAACATCACATTGGGGATCTTTTCCTTTGATGCGGATCATGGATACACATGGGTCCACTTGGCTAATACACATAACAATATTCTCATACTTGTATGGCACGTTGTTATAACTAATATTGTTTGTAGTGTTGTTTTGGTTGTTGTTGTTGGACCCAATGTTTGCATTTGATGTGTTAGGACCCTAGTTATGTATGGAAAAGGTTATTTGATATATTTACAACTAAGCATTGGATGAGGTGGCTTGGTTTGTATCCACTACAATGTCTCCTCAATCAATGAGATCTTGAATGTGACCTTTAAGCACTTCAGATTTTTTAGTGGAATGACCATTAATCTTGTGATAATCACAATACTCATTCTCTCTATACCATATAGGCTTTGGCTTTGACTCATCAAAAGGCTTAGTATCACGATATGTGATTGCATAACTTTCTTAGAGTAACCTTTTGAAGATGGAATCTAGGGACTCTCCCAAAGGATTGAATTTGCATTTAGTATTCCCTTGATTGGCTTGGTTGGACTACGGTGGAGGACAAGCTGCACCTTGTGGCACATATATGACATTATGAACCGATGGTGGATGAGGGGAATATTGTGATCTTTGGGAAGTTCTAGCTACCTGGATGTGCTTGGTGTTGGTGACACCATCATTAACAACATTTTTGTTTCTATTCCAATAGTGTGATTTGTCCCTAGATTTTTTGTCTTTATCCTCTTTGAATATTTTGATGAGCCCTTTTGCAGTGAAGGATTTCTCAATGGTGGCACCCTTCTCAATTACCTCTATGAAGATGGTGACGCAATGTAGACACAAGTTGTGAGCTAGCTCAAGATGGGAGTTTGAAACAAAGATGCTCACTAACTGCTTCTCGGGAAGGCTAGATTTTAGTTGACTTGAAAGGGCTCACCACCTTTGTAGGTAGCTCACAAATATTTCTCCCTCACAGTGTTTATCCTTTAGAAGATCTAAGGCGTTTGTGTCCTTATCAAGATTGAAAGAGAAGTGCGCAACAAAATTCTCTGGAAAATCAGAAAAGGAAGAGATTGAACCTCTCAAAAGACCCATGAACCAATCTAGAGATTGTCCTATTAAGCTCCTAGGGAACAATCAGAGGAGGTAATTTTCATTATGTAGGACCTCCTAACAATGCATATAAAAATCTTGCAAGTGTTTTCATAGATCACACCTCCCCTTATACTTGTCGAATTTTAGGATTTCAAAATGTTTGGGAAAGGGGATAAGTGAAATGGATGAGTCAAATGGGTAAGGACAAATATCCTCAAAATTAAAGGATTTCTTCGATGTACCAGCTTACAAGTGTTTTAGAGCGGCCTTCATGTCCTCCCATTCCTTATTGATCGATGCTAGCGGAGGAAGACCTTTTGGATTGGACTATTCATAGGGAGCATATTGTTGATAAGGAAGTGGTGGAGGAGGAATGAATTGATCGTAAGATGGTGGAGGATATGAAGGTATTTGTTGTTATTGGTTAGCGTAAGTGGATTGTGGATTGATGTATAATTCATGTTGGTATGATGGTAGTTCTTGATAGGATCGTGAGGAGGCACCCCATTGTTGGGAGGAGGTTTATTTATTGTAATATGAATCATTAGGAATAGTGTGGTAATCATATGTGGGTTGTTGTTGGGATACGTATGGAGGCTGTTGTGAATTAGGTTGTTGATAGTATGTGTTTTATGATGACTAATGGGGGTTAACATAAGGTGGTTTTTGTTGGGATGATGGTTTTTTATTGTAGTAGGAATAGTTAGGATTTGTGTTGGATGTAGTATGTGGTGGAGGAGGTGTTAGGTAATAAGTGTTATGTAGGGCCAATGATGGTAACAGGGTGAGAAATGGTGAGGTAGAGGTTGTGAATAATATTGATATTGGTTTGTAGGGTTTCCTTAGGGTTATGAAGAGGTTTGGTGTAGTTGTGGATTTATTTGAGATTGATGTGGAGGTTGTGGTGGATTACCCTGATGTTGATGCGGAGGTTGTTGGTAAGATGATTGTGATGGTAGTTGTTGTGGATTACCTTGAGATTGATGTGGGGTGGTTGATTACTTTGAGTTTGATGCTAAGATGGTGATGGAGGCATGTGACAAGAGGATGGTTGTGGGCCAACATGATTAGGGTTAAATGGAAGTGGTGGTAAGTTTAATGGGCGTGTGTAGACGAGGGGTATATGAGGAGGTGCAACAAAAAAAGGATTATATGTGTTGCTCCCAATCTTCCCTGATGACTGATTCAGTTGGTTTGGTGGAGGAGGTGGTGTAGATGATGTGGAGGTTGGACCGTGCAGGATATTAGTACCTTGCAGATTGAGAGGACCTTAAGGATTGCTAAGACTAGGAGGATTGCTAGGATCAATGCCTTGGGGATTATTAGGATTAGGCATCGTGTTCATGACTAAAATTGGGATGCATGGAGGTGGAATCTAATAACACACATCATTTCCAAATCTCTGTTGATACCATGTGTCTTGTAGAGTAACTTGAGGGACTTGTGGGACCAAAGAGCCTGGATTAACCTGAGAACTTTGTGGATCCTATGTTAGAGGAGGGGGTGTGATGTTGACATATTGTGATCTATCAAACCCTAGTGGTGGCCTAGTACCCCTCATAAGAAATTGGGAAAGGATTTTGTCCCCACACTCAGTGAGAAGATGATCAGTTATTTGCACATTGGTAGGATAGCTAAGATATTCATCAATAGTGAGCTCAGGTTGGTTAACCATGATTTCTTCTAGGGTAGGTTGTATATGAATTTTTGTGTTGGATTACGAAGATCCACTGTTAGTGGGTGGATTTAGAGGATACTGAGGTTGGGCACCTTGGGACTATTATAGCTCCATGATTTTTCTTGCCTGTGATTGTGTGGTAATGGGCATGAAAATGTAGGTGACTAGGTGGCTAAGATGATGCTAAGACCTAAGATGCACCTAAGTGATGATATCTTAGATGATGACTTAAAAATATTTCTAGCATGATGGATTGGATGATTGTTAAGATAATTATGGATTTCTAATTGGATTGGATTAAATATTTATTAGATCAGATGATTGATTGAATTGGATCGATAGGATTAACTCCAAGCTAGATTCAAGAGCTCAACTAGATGATGTAGGATGTTAATGATTGGATAAGATGATAAAAAAGATGATTACAACACAAATCTACCTTGAGATGGACATATATTGATGAGGCCACAAAGTATTACTGACTCAAGACGAATGGCAATCCTAAGTAAGTGTGGATGATAATGGTTAGGGTTAGTTTCCTAACCCAATTGGATAAAAAGTCCCTAAAACAATGTCTAAGGGATTCAGATTGATGGATCAATGATTTATATGTTGTATAAGAATTTCCTAAGATGAACCTATGTGATTAGATTGATGATTGGATGACTTTTGAAAAATGCATATGGACGAAAATAACAATTATGGATATATGGATGATGATAAAAAAAATTGATCACAGGAATGGACTCGGGAAACAACAGGCTTTCAATGGTCAAGAGGATTCACTCTCTAGTTTTTGTATGGGACATGGATTAGCCTCTATGTCAAGTGGGTTCTTCCTTCTAGAACATGGATTTTCCTATCCAACAATATATGGGTTCGCCTCTATGTATATCAGGTTCACCTCTCAAAGATTTTGAATATCCAAGATATTGAGAGGGGGGTGAATCAGTAACTTCTTAGACTTATTGAACAAATACCATCCAATTAATCAAATGAATATGATAGTTAAGATAATCATAAGCATTAATTGAACATGGAAACACACAACACAAGAACACCAAGATTTTTACGTGGAGAACCCAGAATGGGGAAAATCACGGTGAGGGTTAACTCACAATATAGTATGACCCGTTATAAGATATTATAAAGGGTGGCTCACTTCTAGGACTCACTATCCAAAAGAGAGGCTCATTTCCTACAAAAGATATAGTAACAAAATGGATTACAGCTAGAGAATGAACTGATGTAGGTACACCTCAAAGTATAGATTTAGTTCCTTTGAAGCTCAAGAAATTTGCATGCTAGAAGATCACTATTCACTATTTTTGTACCCACACTCAATCCACCAACACTCTCATACACAACTTGTACTTTTTTAATCTCCCAAACTATCTTGTATATATATCTAACTTACCCACAAGTATCAATTAGGTTGGCTCCAAGTAAATACAAAAACTTTTTAAAAACACTTCAACCATGTAGCATGCTACTATATGTGGCATTGATCACTCCAACAAAATTTTAATCCATTAAATCTTCAACCACTTATTAGGTCGGCTAGCGATAGACCTAACAACAAAAATGTAAACCAAAAAATGATGCCAACAACGAACATGAGCATCTATACACAAGTGATTCTATCCATGCATGCATTCATCAACCAAAAACCATTTCCCAAGATTTTGAGTAACGACGATCACTGGAGGGGAAATGCGGACCAAAATACCGAAGGACATATCTGCATTACCGGTTTAGAATAATGGATTAACATTGACTTTGAGTCTTGCAGTTTCAACTCATATATCATGGTGATATCAATGACAACACAAAAAACTATATCAAGAGATGTGTTCTTCCTCATTCTTCCAACAATCTCCCCTTTTTTCATTGATGGCAACATGTGCCAAAATAATTTTCAAAATTCCTATGTACATAACCTACTCCTTTTCTCTTTCCTCTTTCCTCTCCCCCCCTTTGACATCAAGGACAAAGGGCAACCCAAAAAAATATGAACATATATATGTACACATGGTCTGAAATAATTTACATCAAAAAGAATCAAAATACTGAACTCCCCCTTAGGATTTTAACCCAAACAGTGTTTAAACCAATACTTTACCTAGAGGAGCGAGCTCTTTAAAGTTCATGGAGAATGCCTTGTCGGGTTGTTTTACCATTCTCCCAGCTCTGTTTAGCAAATATCAACATTTTTTTCAAAGACTCCAACGCAATAAAAAATTCTTCAGCCTCATTCGGAGTATCTAGAGTCAGATTGATTTTATATTTTCTCAGTATTAGCCAAATTATCGGTTACCAAAGTGTACTCCATCCTTACATTGTTACCAAGTAGACCGATTTTTTTGATTATTCCTTCCTTCTACTTATGTAACATGATTTTTTTTCTCTTTACATGGAGATGGAATTCCAAGTTGATATGTCTCTATCCATGGATACATTGTATCTACTGGAAACAACTAGCAACTGGGACTCAATGGAGTCCATAAGATATTTTATACTTTGTGTGGCATCAAGCCATCTTATGCAATAGGCAAACATAAAATTTTCTTCAAATTCATAGGCCTTTACAGATTCAAGGCTCTTTTCTACATTAGTGTGTGCCAGAGCACACTTGTCATGAAGGACCAATAGCTTTTTCTCGGCCAGTTTCTCTTCAAATTCCTATTTTGTTTTCTCACCAAGTCTGGTGGCATACTCCTTGAAGGAGTCCAATAGAATTTTCAGGTTGTCTACCAGAGTGAGATGTGTCCACTAACATATCAGGTGTGACTTATTGCAAATCCTTAATGGCATATTCGATAAGCTTAGTTCCCTTATGATGCATTTCCAGGATTTATCTTCTACGGGATGCATGCCATACATCACCTAACACCATTTTATGCATAGGATAAATCTTGTCTAGATCTTCATATCCTTGATTCATGGGAAGTTGTAGGTGTTCCAGAGGAATTACCGACTAGAATATGATCTTCTTAGATAGCAGGCCCTTTAAAAGCATCATTACTGGAGGAAGACTCTCTGGAGGACTTTTGTGATTCCACTACCTACTTAGATCCTTCTTCATTCTTTCCATAAATTTCACCCAATTCCTTATTTCTTTCTTCTTCCTCAACTTTCTCTTCCTCTGCTTTCTTTTCTTCCATCTTATTTTCTTCTATCTTTTCCTCTTTTATCTTTTCTTCTTTTTTCTCTTCTATTTCTTCTTCTTCTCTCATTTCTTCTTCTTTTTATTCTTCTTGGTCATTTTCATCCTTGTCCTCTATTTCTTCATCTTTATCTCTTTCCCCTACAAAATGTACTAGAGGAGTAGCATCATGTGTTTCAGCTTCAACATTTTCTTCAATCTTTTTTTCAATCTCTGAAGCCTTATCAACAACATTAATTTCCAAAAGAACATTTTTACTACCTGTTTTGGGAGGGATATCTGATTCATTCATTTCCAGAGGTACATTTTCATCACAAATATCAGAGGGAGGTTCTTCCTCAACTTCTTTAGAAGCTTCTTTTCTTGATTTAGGTGTCGAACCAGATGCACCAATCATACCAAACTTCTCAACCATACTTCTAATTGTATGTATAGTTTCCTTCTTTATGTTCTTGATCTGCCTCTATTCCTCGGTCATTAAAATATTTACTCTCCTCTTCATCCGAAACATGGTAGAACAATTTTCTTTCAAGGTTTCCAGATCACCCAGAGTCAAAGAGGATCCAATTTACTTATATGCCTTAGCCCTTATTTTCTCGTCCATCTCAACTACCTCTGATCTTCTCTTCATCAGAGATTCTCATCATTTTTAAGGTACATCATCCTTAATATCATCCCACTTAGCTTCCAAAATAATGACATATTTAATGATAGTCATTATTAATGTTTCTCTATCCTCTTCACCTACTTGATTAAAAAAAAAAATTGTGGGTTTCAACATATTTTCATAATGCAATAAATTATTCACCAGAGCTTCTAGTCTGGGAGGGGCACCACGACTTATTAGAGAAACATTTTTCTCTACCTAGTTTAGAGAAACCTATTTTTTGACTCTAGCCTTCTTTGCATCTATTTCATGATCACTAATGTCTTGTTCATCAAAATCCTCTAAGGATGATATATAGTGAACTCTCTTTGATCCAACACTAGTTTCTTGATATGCACCTTCACTGGAGGAAATGCTTACCCTTTTCTTTCTTATCAACTTAGAATTTGGGTCTTCCTCCTCTTCCTCCTGGTCTTTACTAAAAATGATATTCTTCTCCCTTGTAGAGTTTCTTTTTGACATCCTCGGGTTCTCAAACAGTTGTTTTCTAAGGAGCTCACATAAATCATAGTTTTCACCATGTCAAAACTAGTATAGATTGTTGTAGCAGACATAGAGTTCTATCCATCACCACTTCATTCTTCACTGCTTTCAACACTAGTATCAGTCTTGTATCATAGAGTTCGGTGACAACTTTGATCACTTCCTTAGTTATCAAATGGGGCTTATCAGTCCACAAGAATTGATCATGTATTTTACTAAGGAATGGCTTAACATACTGATCATTCACAGTGAAACAAAAATTAGGGAAGGAGTTCCAACAATCCAGTTTCTTTGTCACAATATTTGAATACTCGGGTTTCATAATGAAGCTATCTCTAGTGAGTTCATTCAGCCATATGTCTATCAATTTGGTGTGGTTGAATTCCTTGGTCTTAACCCTAATGTACATTCTAGTATCCTCTATAGGCATGACATCACGAGGAATAAAAGAGAAGGATCCCATAGGGTTGTCTTCCAAAACCTTCATTGAATATTTCCTATAGGAGGGTCTAGGTCTTTCTATTGCTTTCACGACTATAGGAGTTTTTTTTTTAATACAAGGATCTCTAATATATGTAGAAAAATAATTTACACAAGCTCACAATGACACATAATTGAAAAATACCTTTTTCTTTTACAAAGAACAGAAGCTAGGGTTTGTGCAAGTCGCACTTCAAATCACCTCAAGAACGCTCCAAATCGCTCTTCACTTCCCTTCAATGGACAAGTGATTAAAATGTCTTTAAATATTTTCTTTATAAACCAATGTGATGTCCTAATTTGTATTAAATGCGATGAAATTTGAAAAGTTGGCAAAAACCCTTTAGTTGCACTGAAAAACCCTAATATGCTCTGCAAGCGAGCACACATGCACTTTTTCTTCTGATTTCTTTTCCAAAACCTCTGCCTATTTATTTTTTTACAGCATTTCCTCATGCCAAAGACTCACACACCTGAAATCAAGGGGTTCAAATTATTTTTTGCTAAAGCTCCCCCTAAAACCATGCTAGGTCTAATTCCCTAAGGAATTTTCTACACCGGATAAGGCCATAGATGCATCAAAATATTCTAGGTCTTCTTTCTTTTTCCATATCTTGTTCATTTTTTGCTTAACCTCCTCTTTTTCAATCTTCTTCACAAGTTCATTCTTCTTTACCGAAGCAGATTGTTTTCACTTTTTAATTCTACATACCTTTGAGATATGTCCCAGTTTATTGCAATTATAACAAAAATTTCTCTGATATGTTTGACTTCCATTAATTCTTGATCTACACTAATTTTATTTATGCCCAAACTTATTACAATTCTAGCAGTAACTAGCAAAGGATTGATTCACTCTTCCTCCATTAAACCATATCATCATCTGAGTTCTACATTCACTAGCTCTGTGTCCAATCTTATTACAAGCATAGCATTGCTCAGAGAAGGAACTAGAGAAATGATTCATCCTACTTCTACGTTTAGTTGCCTTATGACCAAACTTATTGAATGAAAAACAAGTGTCATTGAAAATGGATACCTTTGAGGATTTGGCTATCTGATAGGTGGTCTTCTCTTTAGATTTCTTGTTTGTTTTCCTTTGCTTTGAGTCTCTTGATTGTTCACAACTTTTGAGCTTTCACCTACTTCTAACCCTAATCCACCTTTGTCTTTAGATTTTTTATGTCCTACAATCAGTTCATCAAGCCTGGTAGAGCTCATCTTGAAACTATCTTCACAAAATTTTACTTTTCCCAGTTTTGCTCTTAGGTTCACCACTTCTTGTTCAAGCCTAAAACACTCATCAAACTTTCTTTTCACTACTACATTCAAACACTCTTCAATTCTCTTATTTTCCCCCACTCGCACCTTTAGTCTGGTAACATCTTCATTTTCTTGTTTCAATTGCTACTAACTTCTTTATGTCTCTCTTTTAACTTCCTTAATTTCTCTTTCAACTTCCAGACGCATTCATTTGCTTCATAAATATTTTATTTCAAATCTTTATTTTCATTTTCAGCTTTTTCAAGGTCATCAAGGGAAATCTAGAGTTCTACTTTATCATACATTTTTCCAATCTTCAAGATCTCCCTCAAGTTTTTAATGCTTCTCTAAAGGAATCAAGCTCCGATACCAATTGTTGAATATCCAATATACTGAGAGGGGGAGTGAATCAATATCTTCTTAAACTTATTGAAAAAATACCATCCAATTAATCCAATGTATATGATAGTTAAGATAAGTACAAGCATTAACTGAACATGGAAACACACAACACAAGAACACCAAGATTTTTACATGGAAAACCTAGAATGGGAAATACTACGGTGAGGGTTAACTCACAATATAGTATAACCGATTATAAGATATTACAAAGGGTGGCTCATTGTCAAGACTCAATGTCCAAAAGAGAGGCTCACTGCCTACAAAAGATACACTAACAAAATGGCTTACAGCTAGAGAATGAACTGGTGGAAGTACACCTCAAAATGTAGATTCAGTTCCTTTGAATCTCAATAAATTCACATGCTAGTAGATCACTATTCACTCTTTTCGCACCCACACTCAATCCACCAACACTCGCATACACAAGTTGTACTTTTTCAATCTCCAAAACTATCATTTATATATATCTAATTCGCCCACAAGTATCAATCAAGTCAGCTCCAAGTAAATATAAAAACTTCCCAAAAAAACTTCAAGCGTGTAGCACACTACTAAATGTCGGTATGGATCACTCCAACAAAATTTTAATCCATTAAACCTTTAATCGCTTATTAGGTCACCCATAGATAAACCTAATAACAAAAATGTAAGCCACAAAATGATGCCAACAATGAACACGAGCATCTATACAAACGATATTTTTTCCATGCATGGATTCATCAACCAAAATCCATTTCCCAAGATTGTGAGTAATGACCATCATCGGAGGGGAAATGTGGACCAAAATACTGGAGGGCGTATCTACATTATCGGTTCAAAATACCAAATCAACATTGACTTTGAGTCTTGCAGTTCCAACTCATATATCATGATGATATCAATGACAACAAAAAAGACTATACCAAGAGATGTGTTCTTCTTCATTCTTCCAACAAAAGATTCACAAGATCACCTATGTCATGAACTGTACGATCGAGACTTTCAGGACCACCAAAAGACATAGTGGGTTCGCCTAAATAGATCTCAATATAGATGGGCAAATGTGGGTTCATCTCTTAGGTGGCCAAGTTCACTTATCTAGGTTTCAGGATTGCCCCTTACTTCAAATATACGGATGACACACGAAAATGCCTATTGAGGTCGCGGGATTACCTATTTCTTCAAGCATACGAACAGGGATGGTACATAATCAAATTAGGATCACCCATATGGATAGCAGGTTCACCTGTTATAACGGATGTACGGACGAAGGACTGGATGGATCAGACTTGTATTCATATCTTTGGGAGACGGATTCGCCTATTTAAAGAACAGGCAGATGTGGATACGCCTATCAAAGGGGATAGACAACAAGTTTTCCTCTGGAAGAGGCGGATTCACCTTTGGAAGAGGTGGGTTCACCTCTGGAAGAGGCGGTTTTGCCTATCTAGGATGACTGAACTAGACTAGAGTCAGATGCAGGTTCGCCCCTTGAAGGGCAGGATCACTCATCCAAAGCGCAAATTCGCCTTTGTAGGAAACAAATTCACCTTTGAGGGTAGGGACAGACTATGGAAAAGGAAAAAAAACAACAAACAACAAGCAGTGGGCAAGGATTGACTCGGATTGAAGACACTCTCTAGTATATCACAAAAAGACACACAAGACAACATAAGCCTAAAATTAGTAATAAGGGTTTCTAAACTCAATGTAGGGCCACCACCTTGGGGGTTACCCAGGGTTAATACTCCATGATACTAGGGTGGTTCTCTAGATAACCCTTTCTCGTGAAGGTGGATAACTAGAGATCCAGTGGCACAAGGTCATCAATAGAAGCCACGGGTTCACCTTCTCTCTCTCTCTCGGGAACTATCATAGTTCACCATGAGGATTTCTATCTCAACCTAAGGAAGTATGTGGTAAGTAACTTTGGGATGTCTTCCACAATCCTTACACTACACTAAGTCACGATTGAACATGGGTCTTATCTAGGCTATACAGGCGATCTGGGGGAGTCCTTGATACACCAGGAGGGTGCATGAGGCACAACCGTGAATACCAACTTGTTAGAAGCATGGATCAGGAGCCCCAATGAGGTACTATAAACTTGGACCAACCCTTCACACCTTAACTAGGAATCACCCTAGTATTGGTGCTTCTCCAGAAATGATGTGATTGGATTGGGGTACAACTTTGGCTCTCCCCATTTTATATACCTCATCAGTACATGTGGTTGAAATTGTCCCTTGGAGTGATGAAATCCCTAAGAAGGTCTCACTAAAGGGTAGGAAATGCTAGGCGTTTATGATCCCAAATCTTGCACCTAGTGCAAGGGGAGAGCATGTGTGCAAGCTATCACTCCTAGATGGACTCAACTAGACTAGAATGAGTTATGATTTTTGATCCCTAGGCTCACCACATGGTGCAAGGGGAGGGCATACATGAACAACCCACTCCCAAACACACACAAAAAAGTTTTAATTGACCCTTTAACGAAATCAAAGTGTTCCTAGATTAATATGAAAAATGACACACACACAAACTAATCTAAGGTTCTTCGACTGATCGTCTTGCAACAAACGAATTAGTAGTTTCACCTCTGATCTTCGTCAAATGATAAGCTGCAAAAATGTTATTAAAATCCCACAATCATAGGCAAACAAGTGAGTGTATTAGTAGCTAAAACCAAAAACAAACGAGAGTGTAAATTGAAAATTTTAGCATTTTGGATTACCTCAGGTTTGCCCCTGTGTAGGATAAATTCACCTTTGTTCAAATGTCAAGATCGCCTTTCTATTGGACATGTGGATTCAAAATCACCTTTCGAGTGGAGAGGTGTATGTGTAATTGCCTCTCTAAATGAATCAGGATCGCCCTTTCTACTAGCAAGTTCGCATGTCTGTACTACCTAAGGCACGTTCGCCTCTGAAATTCTAGTTTTGGGTTGCGGGTTCCAGATTCGCCTTTACATTGAAGTAGCATATTCGAGTTCACCTATTCCCAAGCATGTCCGCCCCTATGTCAAGTGGACTCGCCTGTCGGGGCAGATTCACCTCTATACTTGAAATTCGAACTTGCAAAATTTAAAACAACAAGAAAAAATGAAAGTAGACCCATGACGTGGGTCCCACCGAGCATGCTAGAAATGTCTGCAAGTGTTCTAGTCCCTAAAAATACAAAGAAACTAAATGAAATGAAATGAAAGGAGAGAAACACAAACAAAACACTCAACATTGGCCTAGCTTAATTCAAACAAAATACACAAGAAACATCACCTCTTTACCTTGCTTGAATTGTCTCCTTTGGTTGGCCCTTTGATGTTGATTTTGTATGCTCCTTTGTTGAAAAATGGCATGCAAATGCAATGGTGTGGTTGGATGCAAGATGGGTGCTCAAAGTACTACAACAATGGTGGTTGAATGCTTGCTAGTATGAGTGCTCAAATTTTGCTAAGTGTGTGGGATGATGGAGATGAGGCAAAATCCCCCATATTTAGGGAAAAGGCCTCCAAAGCAATGGATGGCCAAGATTCATCCAAGAGGAGGAGATCAATGGCTAGGGTGAGTTGAGACCTCACAAGCCATCTCATGAAGACATGTGGCAGATGAAGTGGATAAGGAAGGGTGATGTGGAGATGAGGTGGAAAAGATAAGTCTTGTCTCATCTACCCACATTATGGGATGATGTGACAATAAAAGAATCTTAAATTCTTCTAAAATTTCCCTTGATTTTAGAGATTTGACCTTGGGTTTAGGAAGGGAATTTTAAATTAGTCCTGTATTCCTCCAAGGGTTTTGGAGAAATAAAGTGGAATTAAAAATTCCACCTAGGATGCACGTGGGAAACAAAAAGGAATCTTAAATTCCTATGGGAGAGGAGATAACTTCTCCAAATGTAGAAGGCTTTTAATGAAGGTTAACTAAGGGTACATGCCATAAATGGCATGAGGATTAGGTTAGGTTTAATTACTGATTTAGGTTGTGCAAATGGAGGATTAGGTAGGTTAATGGGGGATTAAGGGCAAGTTGCAAGATATGGAGGATGTGACCCTAATTATAATTAAGAATATGCACATCACAATCATAGATTAATCTGAATAATCTGGATTAGGAGAGGATTATGGAGGATGGGACACATCGAGAGAAAGAATGAATTTAAAATTTAATTTTAATTCATTTGGGAAAAGTGACTAAATTAAATAAATTAGACTATTTATTTAATTTAGAGAGGAATAAGGATAAGATATTTAATTGATTAATTGAAATACCATAGGGGACATTAAGACTAGCATAAAATATTAACCAAATAATGACATATTTAATTAATATGGTTTAGGGATGCGAGATAGAATAATATAAAGGTGGATTTGACCATATGGGGGTGGTAAAATTCAGGTGTCTATAGAAAGAATCCCCTTGTGCCTAGTGAAACCCACGATGACCCTAAACCTAAACCCCTGACTAAGAAAAAAAAGGGGTGTGGGTCTAGTTCAATCTAAAGCAGCTACTGGACTTTGTGAATTGAAGAACACTCCCATTAAAAAGGATAGTACAATGGCTTTCGAGAACAAAATTGAACAAAAAAGGGGCAAAAAGGGAACCTCATGTCATGTGGTGGAGCTGGACACAAACATTGAGGAGGACTTTGCTGATAGAGATTCTCATGGGGACACTGTTATTGCTGCCAGTGTGGACTTAAGGGCGGACTAGACTAGCATTAGATGTTCTAACATATTGGAAAAGAACAAACATAAGGACTCAATTGATGAGATTTCCAACAATTCTGAGTAGAAGGGGGGCAAGGAGGAGAGAAAACACGATACCATTAAAGAAACTAAGGATTATGTTGAAGGGTCAAGGCATTTCCAAGAGCTAAACAAAATGATCTGTGAAGATTCCACTCCAGAATCCTCTGAACACCTGGTTGGGGATGAGGGAGCAAAAAATATGGAGACTGAGAATAAAGAGGAGCTCGACAATCAATGGTCTCATGTTGAAAAAATGGAAAGGAAATTCACCAAGTTAATGTGTTTCACAGTTCAGTCCATGCACATGTTTGTTGTTACTCTGTCCAATGTGCTACGTGAGAAGGTTCACAAAAAGAATGCTAAAGAAGGACCTAGCAACAAATGGGTGGGTGATGAGGTTCTAGATTTCCTCTTTGAGAAGTGGGAGGGCTTAGAAAAGTAATGGGTTGGGTGTGTGTTGTTGGTGTGTGGGTTTTCTTTTTGTTGTCAGACTATTGTTGTTGTAAGTTTTTGGTGTCTATCTGGTGTCTCTGCTATTGGACTATTTGGTGTTATTTTATATTTTCTAATCCTTTTTTGTCCTCTAGCCTTCTAGTGTAAAGGGTATTGCACCCTATAAATGCAGCCTATCTTATCAAAACCAACATCCTCTTTACCAAGAACAAAAACCCTTATACAACACTCAATATCAACAAGGGTTAAACTTTCAAAATCTAGATCCTAACACAATGCAATATCAATATGATGCTTCATACACCCAAACTCCACAACATCAAAACATAAATCCTCAACATCAAAACATCAATCCTCAACATCAAAACATCAATCCTCAATATCAACAAAACATAAACCCTCAAAATCAAAACCTCATATCTTAAAATCAAAACATAAACTATCAACATCAAAACATCAACCCCCAATATCAGCAAAACATAAACCATCTATATGCACGTAAAAATGGTCTGGAGCACAAATTAATTAAATACTTGTTATTTAATTAATAAATTCTAATTCCTCTACTATTATAAATAAATTGATAAATTTATTTATATGGTTCATTATCTTAATTCTTCCTTTTCTAAAAACTCATTTTCCTCTTAAATTAATTAAACGCACAAATTAAATAATTTGTTATTTAATTAATTTCCTTCTTCCTTTAAATTTAAATTTTTAATTCAAAATTAGCACATGTCTCCATATTTCTTCTAACCACCTCCAACTCACCTGCCACCTCATCATGTGCCACATGAAATTGAATTTTCTAAATTGTAAAATATGAATTATCATCAACAAACTTGCAACAAATTTGAAACCACCTTGGACACATGGCTTCTTCTTTCCTTTGATTCTCTTCAACACTTGGCAAGGTGTTTTCTTGAAGGGAACCACCTCCCTGATTCTCTCTAACCTCTTTGTGCTCCATCATTGATGCCTCGGGATCACAATCTCGATCGTCTATCATTGCCACATCATCTTGAGCTTGGAAAAATCTATAAATAGAAGGCATTTCTACAGCTTTTCATATAGATTTAGATTACAAACTTATGCTGCAAAATTATTAGTGCGATTTGAGAGAATTATGAGAGCATTGTAGTTAGCTTTTAGCATTTTATTTCATATAGAGTTATTATAGCAATTTCATTTTAGCATTTTAGTTTATTGCATCTTTTATACACCATTACCATTAGATTTGTATTATTAGTCTTAACATAATTTCAATTACAACATCTCATCATAAGAACATTCAACATTTATGCATCAAAAATACAAAAATATAGGGATGTAGGCATGTAGTTTGCATTTCACAATAGCTTCTCATTTCTTAGGCTATCATCTTTGTAGGTTCATGTGCAACATTTAATAGATCTGAGAGCATGAATTTTGGATGTCCTTAAGACTAGAGAACCATTAAATGATTTGAAAGGATACTTGTAGTCATTTAACTCTTCTATTTCAATTCCTTTTATGTAATACATTGCATCGATGTGTGTTTAGTTTTATCATATTGATACACATATTTTCATCACACACCATCAACATCAAAATGTAAATCCTCAATATGAAAACCTCCTCCCTCAAAATCAAAATATAAAGCCTCAACATCAAAACATCAAATCTCAATACTCAAGAATCAATCCTCAAAATCCAAAAATTCCTCCTCAATATCAATACAAAATCCCTCGAGGGCTAATGCAAACTCAAAACCCATCTTACAATTCATCATCCCTCTTCGGACATCAAAACTATAATCCTCCTAATCTTCCTCAAAACACTCAAGGTAATGAGTTAGCATTGCAAATCCAAAATCTAAACCAAAAGATAGCGGACATACAACTTGGAAAGACTAAGAGGAGCTATACCTTGGAATACATTGTCCTTATCCATATGACTGAAGCAATGTCATGATCCCTTTTCCTACAAAATTTGAAATTCCTAAATTCGACAAGTACAAAGAAAGATGAGATCCCATTGAACACATATAAGAATTTTGTGTGGCTTGCATGGACATAGCCTACAATGACACATACTTAATGAGACTCTTTTCAAGGAGCCTTGGTGGGCAAGCTATAGAATGGTTTTCTCATTTACCCCTTGGAATCAAAACATTCAATGAACTCACAAAAAAAATTATTAATCATTTCTCATACAACATAGAACAAGACATTACCGTGACTAATTTGCACAAGGTAAAACAAAACCAAGGTGATACTTTTGCGTCCTTCTTGTAGCGATGGTGACACAAAGCAAGTAAATGCAAATGGACTGTCCCTAAAAAACAACTTGTTGACATCATCATTGGAAATCTAAACACTGATTTGAGCTTCCAATTAACTATGCTATGTCCTAACGCATTTGATGACATCATTGAAAAAAGCATAACTATTAAAAAAGGTCTCATTACAAAAGGGCTCATTAAGATATACAACAACAAAGACCGACCTTCTAGCTCAAATTATAAACCACGTCTATGGGCAAAGAACAATAATGTTACCAATGTTGTATTAGTGGATGCCAAATTCATACAAAACATATAACCTCCATCTAACAATTCATAAAATAATTTTCAAAACAATCTTCAAAGCAATCCTCCAAACAATCCTCCAACCAATCAACCAACCAATCAAAATCAAAATCCTCCAAAAGGAACATCAAGATCTATGAACAATAACTTCAATCAAACAAGACGAAAATACACTCCTTTAGGAGAACCTATAGATGTGTGTAGATGGAATTAGACAAGTTCAATAACTTGGCAATTTTTTGTTCATAAACATACCACTTGTATATTAGTCATTATATTAAGAACAATCTAAATAAAATAAACATAAATAAAAGATCAAAATATAATGTATGCACGTTTCACCTTTACAATTATACAATAATTTTATGATTATTTATATAAATCTATCATTTAATCTTTTAAAATATCATTATTTCTTATAAAAATATGATTAACTAATAAAGGTGAAATGTGACTTTTTGAAATGTGGGGTCATCCCACATAAGTTTTATGAGAACAAGGTCATATTAAATACAAATTCTGGAAATAAATGGCACTTTTCAATCAAAAATATATTATTTTTGATAACTTAAAAATGGATAAGAACCTATAATCTGTGGACAGAAAATAATTCCATATGCAAATAAATCTATAGAATGAATTCTCTTGAAGGTTATGGAATACTGGAAAACAATGTTGAAAATGGATACCAAAGAACACCACTGTCACAGATCAGGCTAAGATTGATGGTCAATACTGTTTGGCTTTTACATGTGGCAGGAGGGGTGATAATCTCAATGTGACTAGGTGTAGTACTCATTCAGTGCTGGTATATTGGTGCTTGTGATAAGAAAATATTTAAAATCCAGAGCATGAAAATAAAAACTGAACCTAGAATATTCTACAAACCCAAAATGCTCATGAGAGATAGAATCCATCACAACTGACTTAACCATTAGAATTTGGTTTTCTTAGCTTACAGATGGACAAGACAGTCATGATCTTGATTTACAGCTCCAAAAACATTCCAATAAAGAAACATCATAACAAAAGAAAAATAATCAAAGCCCAACTCCTAGGTGGTCTAAGGGTATGGGTATGGTTCTCCATCCCCACAGTCCTCTACAGTTGCCATATTGCTTTTGGGTCCATATTATTCTGTTCACAAGTAATGACTCCATGAGATTTTGTATTTGACAAAGCCACCAGCCAACCCCTAATGTCCATGGTGAATGAAACAGTATACCAGGGAAACCCAAAACTTCAAGAAAATCTATTTATATTCTACATCATGAAGACCAAATGATGGCCCACTAATGTGTTTCAAAACAAAAGATCAGAAGAGGCCCAAAACTGATCAACATTTCCAGATTCTAAACTTAGAGTTGCAGCATTGCAATGCCCAGTTTCCATACCCAAACTTTTGAAGCCACTACATGATTGAGCATTCACTGTTTGATGCAGTTGTTGCAACTTCTGATTAAGCTCCAATGCATGTGATCTCAAAACGCTATTTTCTTCAGTTATGTCAGCATAGCACTGTGAAGTAATATTGAATTTGTTCAGTATGTGGCCTTTCTCTGCTCTCAGGTCATCCACCTGAGCCTTGAGTTCAACCAAACGTTGCTGTTTCCTCATCCTAGACCTTCTTGCTGATTCTCTGTTAGACAACATCCTCCTCTGCTTCCTCTCATCTATGATATGTTGGTTCTCTGCTTCATCAGAAGAAGGACAGATTGCTTCTCCATTTCCCCCAGACGCACTGCTAGAAGAATTCAGTGCATCATGACTTGGGCCCATCTTTTCCACAGACAATCCTGATCTCTTAGTGGGTTTAGTCTGATAAGCAATCAGATTTGAGGATGGCTGGTACATAGAATTGCTATCAAGACAGATATTGCTATACTGGGCATTAAACATAGCATGGACTTCATCACTGAACTGTGTTTGATGGGTTGAAATTGGGGAGCTTATATGAAGAACTCTTTGGTTTGAATGACAAGCAGGCATCTGACTTGATTGAAGGCCAATTGCAGAGGGCAAAATAGGCACAAACCTATCAGATCCTGCCTTTCTGACAACCCTACCTGCTCCAAAAGTTGAAAATGGTCCTGATGCTTCAGAGTCCATTGGAGATCCTTTTGCTGCTCTAAGGAATATTAATTTGTATCCTAAATTACAGGGGAGCTCAGCTAATGTGTTGCCTACTTACACCCAACTCACCAAATGGGATGTTAAAGAATAAAATGATTGCAGAGCAAACGTTTGTTTTCAAGGATACCCAAAAGAAGATAAAAGCCTACAAGTTTCTTAAAAGAGAAGAGCTGAGAAACAAATTACAAGTCCAACACAAAAGAAAATAAGACTTAAGATTCAGCCGCAATTCCTTGGATTCATAGCAGCCACTTCAGTGTTGATAAGATTTTGATTTCGATGACTCCACTGCATTTGCCGGTCACATTGGTGAGATACCTAAAAAATTGAAAGCAGTACAATTGAAGGTACATGAAACCCGCCTTCTAATTATAGGGAGCAAAACAAGAACTTATCAGAAAGAAAAGACCTTGCTTTGAGGAGTAGCAGCACCCACGTAGAGAAGAAGAGAAGGGAGGGATTGAATTGAGACACACATCAATTTATATGGATTTGTAATGGGTCTAAGTGTAACCATGCAAAACACCATACATTGGGGAAAACAACAAAACTATCATTATTAAAAGGGGCCAGAGGACCCACCTATAAAGGAAGTTCTCAAAACAGGGGACAAATGGATAATGGACAAGAAGGTTCGCAAAACTATATTCTTCAACTCAATGAAGAATATGTTACATGCAAAAGGAAGAAAACATAAATAAAATTGGGTCTGGCTTGAATGTGACCACATATAGTAAATTGTCATTCCCCATTTTGAAAATTTATAATTAGGTGTATGCTTGGTGTTCACATAGGATTGGATTAATATGGGACCCTCAGCAATCTGCACATGTAGTGGAGTTGGTTTGGGCCGTGGGTTTGTTCCTCATTGGTTCTAGGTTTGACTTCGAGGCCTTGGCATACACAATGCACGTGGTTTGCGGATGATTGTGTGCATCCCTAGGAGATTAGTCTCGACTCAGCTCACCCCTTCCTGGACCCTTGACGGATTAAGCGTTGGACTGGATCACGAGGATACCCCTGAATCACCAAAAAAAAACATGAGACCCAAAGCCCATGTACTCCTCCCCTCTACAGTCTCCTTTTCTTCTATAAAAGATCAGATCTATAGATTTTATATTTAATCTTTTGTTAGGTGCATGAACAACATGATTAGAAACTAATGATTTTTTAGATTTTTTTTTTTTAAATTGTGGGTTGGTGGTAGATGCATGCTCCTTCATAAAGGACCTATAGCACTAGGGTATGAAGAACTTTTAATGTTGATAGAAGCAAGTTTCATTGGAGATGCCCCTTTTCTTGTGTTCACATGATGGCTAGGTTGAAAGAAAGATAAAGAAATGCATGATCTTGTTAGGTGAATGGTGGTCCATACAACCAATTAAGCTGTAATGGTATTTCAAATCACATCTGCAAGGTGTGGTGAAGCAACTTTTGAAGTTCCATTGCATTTACTTTATACGTCTGTTCTTCTCAATCATGCTCAAATCAGAATTATGGTGGGTCCTCATATCTAATGACATAAGTAAAACTCCTTTACAAGGAGACAAAACATAAGCCATAAAAATATATATTTTTGTATGTGGCCATAAACTAAGCATTACTTTGGTAACAGTAAATGCATGCGTTGGTATCAGCTTCCAAGCCAAGAAAAGACAAAAACTACCTGTATACTTTAATCATATTCTTTATTGAATCTACATGGCTTTGCTTCTCAATCATGCTTTTTCTAAAGAAAATCAAAACTAAAGATTGAGAGCACTCTAATCCTATACAAGTCCAAGTAAAATTCCCAAGACCAATATATAAAATCAACTAGTTATTATTTATATGTGGCCACAAATAAAGGAATAATTGAGCACCATGAAATGCATGTGTTAGTGGCATAATTTTCCAAAATTATAATTTAAAATTTGAGGCGTCTCCTTGAGAACTTCTTGAGATTCTTAAACATTAATAGTTGTGAGAATTATTTCCCCAAGAAAAGGAAACATAATATTATTAAAAGTAAAGATTGTATTGCTATATTGTGAAGTAATCAATCATATTAAACTACATAATGTACTTGGGGATGAAGCAATGTTTGAGTCCTACCAACAATGTGGATATTACATCCATACATATCTAATAAAGTAAGGAAAATAATTCACATGACATTAATGACAAAGATGTCATGTCAGTCTTTGAAAGCTCAACAACTTGGTAAAAATGATAGGAGGAGTCATTTTCATTGACAAAATGAAGAGCATTAACAATTCTAGAAGTTCCACAAGACCCAATAAAATTTTGCCCTAATTTTACTTTTTAATTAAGAAAAGGGGACCCAATTGGAGTGCAAGTTAACTTTTTTGGGGTCTAAAAGTTTGGTAAATCAAAATGTTCATGGTTTCAAAATGTTTTAGTGGACTTAATCACCACCTAAGCTTTTATTTATTTATTTTAAATTTTATTTTTGCACACTTATTTTTGATGTGTGCCATCTTGGGAGTTTCTCTTGAGGTCTTTGTCATACACGTTTAAGTGCTCTAACAACTTACCTTTTTATCTTTTTCTACACCTTTTTTTCTTTATCAGATATGCCATGTATCTAGTGGGTGGTTGGTGGGGCACAAACATGCATGCACATTATTTGGTGCTTTTCTAGGAACCATAATTGTTAGACAACAAATGATTTGTTTATCACCTTTATTTAAAGAGGTGAGAAGTGTATCTTTCATTTGATTTTGGATTTGTTTTGACTTTTTATTAAAATGAAATTGTTTTGTGTTTAATTATATCTTTTATGTAAAAATTGGTATTTATTTTGAACTTAAATTCAATTTGAGTCTTAATTCTTAAAAATTGAGATCTTATTTTTACTTTTTTTGGTCTTGACTTCCACTTTTCATAATCAAATTTAATCATGGACCGAGCACACTTGACTCTAACTAGCTATTATCCACCAACTCACAAATGCAATATTTAAATTTGAATGTGAGTGTGTTGTGTAAAAGAAAAATGTCCTAGATCATTTTAGATGACATGTGCATGAAATGACATTCCATTATCAATACAAAAGTTTTGTTTTTTTTGTTTTTAGTTTTAAGTCAAGATTTTTAATGTGGTCTTGACTTCCACTTTTCATAATCAAATTTAATCATGGACCGAGCACACTTGACTCTAACTAGCTATTATCCACCAACTCACAAACGCAATATTTAAATTTGAATGTGAGTGTGTTGTGTAAAAGAAAAATGTCCTATGTCATTTTAGATGACATGTGCATGAAATGACATTCTATTATCAATACAAAACTTTTATTTTTTTTGTTTTTAGTTTTAGGTCAAGATTTTTAATGTGGTCTTGACTTCCATTTTTCATAATCAAATCTAATCATGGACCAAGCACACTTGACTCTAACTAGCTATTATCCACCAACTCACAAACACAATATTTAAATTTGAATGCTAGTGTTTCATGTAAAAGAAAAATGTCTTAGGTCATTTTAGATGACATGTTCATGAAATGACATTTCATTATCAATACAAAAGCCTATATAGAAATCATTATATCTTTGTATGCACACATAGAATATGTGTTTTGCATTCTATTTGACATGCCTTCAATCTTGTTCACATATTTTTGAATTAGTACATAGGTCTTAACTACTGTGATCCTTTAAAAATGTCAAGTCCTAATGTGAGATGCTAAAAATGATGCAATAAGAGGAACTAACATTGAAAAAGGGCACCTCAATGATTAGCCTAAGAAATAGATAACATGAAAGCAAGATAAACAAATTGATTGTTGATTGTTATACCTTCGTGTTGCTTCTTCCTTGGTTGGCCCTTGATCTTTGGATGTCTTGTGTGCTCCTTAGATGACAATGGAGTGAAGTGGATGCAAGATGCAAGATGTATTGATGAGAAATACTGTGGATAAGTTAAAATGCTACAAATGACAATTTGGCAAGAGTTTGGTAGCAAAAGACTTGATCCTCAAAATGAGAGAAATGAGGGGGTATTTATAGGATAATTGGAATTTTCTAGAGGATTCGACGGTTGAGATTGATCCAACAAGATCAAGATGAAGGGCTATGGTGAGTTGAGGACTCACAAGCCCTCACATCTTGAGCCCTCACATCTTGACATGTGGAATGTGAGATGGCCTAAGATGGAATGATGTGGAAATGAGGTGGAAGACAAGTACATGATGTGGAGGAAGGACAAGTATCTTATAGGTACCTTGGGGGATGAGAAGATTCCTTGGAGGAATAAAAATGAATTAAAAATTCACAATGATTGGAAGAATCTAGTGGATAAGAGAGGGTTTCCAAAAAGGTGGGGATTTGTCACATGTGGGTTATGTGACAAGTCCAAGGTTCTAGAAGTCCTTGGCACATGTAAAGTGACAAGTCAAGCCTTCTAGAATCTTGCATGGGGATGGGAAAGAGAGGATCTTTGGGCAAATAAATGTGAATTAAAAATTCACATGGGAAAGAGAGTCTAGGCTAAAAATGGTAAGTGGGAAGGTTGACCAGAAAAGGTAAGCTAAATGTGGCTAATGATTCTGATTAAGGTTGTGCAAACACAAGATTAGGATAATTAATGAGAGATTAGAGGCAAGTGGGAGATTATGGAGGATGTTACACTTAATCTTGATTAAGTGATGCACATCCTAATCACAAATTAATTAATTTAATCTGGATTAAAAGAGGGTTATGGAGGATGTGACAAGGAGAGAGAAAAAGGGGAATTAAAAATTGATTTTAATCCAAATGGGTTAAAAGACTAAATTAAATAATTTGTCATATTTATTTAATTTAGAGAGGAAAAGGGATAAGGTAAAGTATTTAATTTATTTAATTACATACTTTAAGAACCTTAGGCAAAAAATGAAATAATGGTTAAATAAGTTATTTAATCACTATTAATGAAATAAATGAATAGAGTAGACAATTTTGATCATATGGAAGTGATCAAATTTGGATGTCTACAACTACAATCATGAGAAGTGATGGATTCCCCCACATGATAGTAGATCCTACTAGTTCTTTTAAGCACTACCCAATTGAAATTTACACAAGCAAACATGTTTTTGAATAAATAAAACACAAGGTTCAAAGATGCAAATTTAAGGTCGCACATAAGGTTTAGCGCTATGAATGTGGAATTTAAGATACCATCCATGTAGATTTGACCCTTGACACAAAATATTCCATTTCTCACTATGTTAGAGCTTGACTTATGTCGATCAAATAGTTGGGTCTCTAATTGAATCGCAAAGCATGTGACTTAATAGAATATTCCTCATTGCACATAGAGCTAAAATAATATACCCCTCTTTGTTGATTTTAGCATTTATTTAAGTACATGTTTAGTTATCTAGACTCAACTCTTATATTTAGGTTGATATGATTATTGATTGTTTTATTGGATGTTTAATCCTAGATAGATATGTTTATATATTATTTATTCTCTTCTTCATTTTGGTGAACCTAACATTTCCTATACCCTTAGATTTTATTCCGTCTTCTTTTTCCTATCAAATCTAATTTAGATAGTTGATTAGAGTTTGGATCCACCCTTTTGTACTTTTATTGTTAGATATGAATGTTTTTCCTCCATCCTAACCAATTTAACTTTACATTGGCACGCTTAATGATGAGAATACCTCATTTTTTCCTTATGATAGTTGCTTAGTTCTTGCTTTAGTCCTATACTCATTTGATACATCTAGGTATGAAGTTTTGTATGATAAAATTATATTTACTACTTATAATGTTATTCCTAGTGATGATATATTTCCTACATATCATGATAGTTCAGTATCTTTAGGTTTATGTGATTTTGATATTTCATGTCATGAGGAGTCTAGGTATGTCGATGTACATGTTTTATCATCTTTTCTACATGATATTTATTTGTATTCTAATGACATTTCTTTAATACCTAATATACATTCCATGAATAGTATTGATGATTCATTGTTGTATGATGTCATACATGGTGATATTAGTGTTGTTAGTGAGGAATTCATGCTTAATAGCTTTGATAATAGTAAGTGCATCTTTACACATTTATTCATTCTTACTTTTGCACTATGATCATGTGCATATGTTGATATTTTTAATGAATAAATTTAGAATCACTCTAATTGATTAGGATTTACAACGAGTCAACTTATATCATACTATTTATAGTTCATTCATTACATTCGCACATAATTTCATCAAGCATTTTATTTCTTTCCTAAAGTGATCGTTCATGGGGATGCTATGGATTCATCTATTTTATCTCAAGCCACATCTTTATCAATTTATCCATGTTGGGATTAGATGTCATGCACTTTGTGAATCCTAATATTTGATAATTCATTTATTTTATATTATCTATTATGCCCACATAGAAGAGGGTGTCCTACTTGAGGTGGAAATTTATACCACGTGTAATGTGTATTATGTATTATGACATGCACAAATATCTAATGTCATGTAAGATGTGTAAGAGCATATGGGCGAGTAAAAGATTATGATGAGCTAAACAATACCCCTAATTGGCAATGAAAATGCTAAAAATAATTTTATCAAGTGTACATAAAAATAATAGAGTTGCTTACACAATCTAAAAAGAAATTAATAATAAAAATCATAAAAAAATGATTGTAGTTATGGGCTAGTTTTTTTCTTCTTAAAAAATTAAAATTGGTTTTTGGTGAAAGTTAGATATTTCAATGAGGAAGTACTCAATTTTTTATAAAAATATAAAAAATGGGTTTCTTTATAGCCCTCCAAACTTTGGATTTACATAAAGGACGCATGAGTGAATGTGAATCATTTTTTTATTTTTTAATAAATAAATAAAACTTTATGCTTTTTTAATTGAATTTTTAAACATAGTAAAAACAATTCTAACCAAGCTAACTTGGTGTTTCCTGCAAAGTGTGTGCTTTTTTTCTAAACTTATGGATCACTTTGATGTGTTATGGAGTAAGCCTTGATAAATCGTGATGGAAAAGAACCTTCAGGGTTCTAAAAAACGTATTTCTTCCTTGTGGTCTATTTTGAGATTATCCAAACCTTATTGTCATTTTCATGAGTTTACTAAATCCCTAAAACCCTAACAAGTTCTTCTTGAAAACCTTATCAACATTTTCCTTTGTTCTTGAACCTCCTAACTCCCTAATAAGTATTCTTTATTTCCACTTGTCACTTCTTTCAAAGGTTATAAAAATTATCAAAGTGTTTATGAAAAAAGCATCAAATATTATCAAGGTTCACAATCCTTTGAAATCACCAACAAAGTTCACTTAAACCTCAATGTTCTATGAGTGATTGTGCTACATCTTTTTGCTATAGATTTTTCTTATATTAATTTTTTAGCCTTTCATGAGAGATTCTTTATTTATATGTTGAATGAATACTATCTTATTTCCTTTTCAGTGTAACATAAAATGTAATGTTGGATGATTTTATGATCGACACATCTTGGAAACCTAAGTGAATGCCCAATTTTTATGTTCTAGGTAGAATTTCATCATTTGAACCCTTGTTACATTTCTCCTTCAAAATTATTTTTTATGGGAATAAATATATGTGTTTATTTATTTATTCTAAAAATCTATTCATTATTTTCTAGAAAAAACTAAGTTATTGCCCCTATAGTAACTTTATCTTGGTTTTCGTCTTTCTGGTTTAATGTTAGTTTCTTTACCTTTCTTGTTTTTTGGTAAGTTGTATACCATTATAAAATAAAAAATTATATCTTATGAGGGAGCTACCCTTATCCAACATAGAGGATGATTGTTAATCTAAGAGTGATTTTTGTAACAATTGTAAACTTTATCATTGCTCATTGGGAAATTCAAGTTGTTTTTCAATAAAAATCACAATGATAAATCTATTTAACAACACTTGGTAAAAAATAATATGAAATTCAAAGATTATTTTTAAAATCTATAGCCCAAGAATCCTAGAACATGAGACATCTTTTATATTAAAAAAAGGATTAATATTTTGAAGCTTATTAATGTTTTTCAATATGTATATTTGATCAAGAATTCAGATAACATGTGTAAAAAATTATAATAATTACCTATTAAAATTATAATGAGTTATATAATATATTTCTATAATCCTAATAGTGTCCTATACAAACACTTTTCATTTTATTAAATTTGGATACCAAAAATTCTATCATCTTCAAGGATGAAGTCCTAAATTTTTTTAGGACAATACTAAATGGATGGTTTTGCAAATTTCTTTAGCAAGTATTATGATTCTCACTTGCCTAATCCAAGGGAATACCAATTTCTTTTTGAGGGGATCCATGTTTGAGTTATAAATATTAACACCCTTTCTATCCAAATTTAAATTTAAGTCTAAATGTTAGCACTTAATCATTTATCCATTTTTTCCATTGCCACTGCCTAGCTTGTCATGATCTCACACTCACCCATTTATGATATTGTAAGATGTGTAAGGGATTCTATGATACACCTAAAATCATGTAAGAGGGAAGTTACATAATGGACTATAATTTTTTACCAACGTATGATGCATCATAGAGCATATTTAATAATATATAATATGTCCAAAGTGGAGCACCCAACTCTAGTAGGAGGCTGTGATGTGGTATATGCACTCTATTTTTAGTGTACTTTCCCATTATGGATTCAGGTATTATATTTTGCATGGGTATTTGGATGCCACATTTAGCTACTGAGATTATCCTATTATTTTAAAACCAATTTTGCGGTTATTAATTTTGGTCTAGGTTTATATTCTAAGTGCTTGGATGTAGATATCATAGAATTGTTATTTTGTAGGGTTTATGGTACCAAATGTTTAGAAAATAGAGTTGGTGTAACATGGGAATGGTCACTTTTATTTTATTATAATTGTAGTATTATTGATTATTGAATATTATATCAAGGAACCTTTTTTTGTATTTTTTATCAAAAGGGTTTCCCTAGGGTAAATCACTATGCTAATTTTGTTTTATGTGATTGTATTTTGTTAAATGTATTCTTTATATTTCTAAAATTACTAGATTTTAGTTTCTATTGCATGTCTCTACTTTAAAATTAGTTCAGGAAATGTTATTTTTGTATAGATATCTTCCTTTCATTTGGTGATAGAGACTAGATAACTTATGGCTTACTTGATATCAGAAAAAAATGATTTTTAATAACTAATCTATGTTTAAGTGGGATTCATATGTAGGGGTGATCTTGTCATAGGAAAAATTGATGAGAAAATTATAGCTAGAGATGAAAAATTGAATGGTACAAAATTTGATTAATGGATGCTTACAATGGAGGATTTACTCATAGATTGAGATATATGGGTTGTAAGTTTCAAACCCCATAAAGGATGAAGACTAGGTAGTGTTAGCTAAAAATATAGAAGCCTATATAATTAGGCATTATATGGTGGACTGAATACTCCTAAATTTATTGAGATTAACTACCACAAATAACCTCTAGAATAAGATGGGTAACTTGTACTAGGTTGAATTCATAGTAAATAGTCTCTTTGTATGGATGAAGTTATATTATTTGAGGATAAGTTATGGGGGCTTAATGATAAAGAACCTAAATGAATTTAACATCATTGTGAGCTATTTTTAGTCCATAATTGTATAAATTAATGATAAGGATTAATGTATCAGCTTGCTAGTTCATTGTCAAGCTCATGGGATAACCTAGTGATGGTTATTGGCAAAACTGCCACTAATTTTATCTTTGAATAATTTATAGGTGAACTACCCTTAGAGAAGTTGAGATGATAAAAATTTGATTCTATTAAGATGCATAAGTGGATCATGAAATATCAAAGGATAAAGGAAAGAAAAAGAAGATGAAGAAATATAGAGGAAGATCAAAGTCTAAGGGGAGATCTAAGTCATTGTTAAATTAAAGGTAAAGTATTAAAATTATTGTAAGAAAGGATATATATAAAGGAATAAAATAATAACACAAGGAAAAAGAATCCAATATATGATGATTTAGATTCAAGGACTTCTCACAATGATATTGGAAACTCATTTCATGATAAACTTGAATACATAAGTATGTGAGAAATAATGTGCTGGGAAAATGTGTCTCAACCTTGCAATTACATAAGTTATTGTTCATACATAAGGTACAATTCATATGAGGATGATGGGGATGAGGGAGGTCCCCATTGTGAGGGGTCTAAGGGGATCATCCCCTAGCTGGGGGTCTAGGGGGCAGTGCGCCCTAACAGGGGGGCTCACAGGCAGCACCCCCAAAAGCCAAATTTTATGTACACTTTATTATTCTAAATCTGGACCGTTCATCATTATATATCATATTTGACAGTCAATATTTTTTTGGCTTGAATTTCCCTAGAAGGAAACCCTATTTTATGAGGGTGTTGTATTAAATATTTGTATTCTAAGAGTCTGACAATGGTTGTGTTACCTTTGGATCTCTGGTTGGTGACACTCTTGTGAGAAGCTTGCTTTGCAAGTATATTGTAATCTTTTGTTATTTTTGAATAATATACTAGGTGGATTTTAAAGTGTGGGTTTTTCTCTCGAAAGGGTTTTCCCCACGTAAATCACTATGTTGTGGTATGCATGATATTTGTGTTTATTTTTGTTTCAGTTTATGCAATTATTAAAGATCTGTAAAAGTTTTGCAATATCCTCCTCTCAATATTAGTGTAGGAAGTTGTTCCACTACCTTAGCTTCCTTACATAATGGAGGATCAAATATAGTGTCTATTTATACATTAATTTCCATTAGGAGTGGTATTTTTATTATGATAACTTCAATGACAAAAAGATCTACAACATTGGGTTACAATATTTTCTTCATTTTGGATTTGATTGAATGAATATTGGGTTCTTTAATGGGAGGATCAAAGGTATCTATTGGAAAGAACAAGCCCAAATAAGGGAGCTGACCTTAAGTTACTTGAATATTTTATTTATACCCTAGTGTTAAGGATATGAAGAGGATTATAAATTATGTGGTGATTTATAGGTTTTGGTAGGAAAGAATATCTAAAATTAATAAAATATATCTATTAACACAAAAAATTCATCATAACATAATACATAAGAGCCAAAATAACTTGTGGTAGATTATATTCATTATGTATCTCTATTACATCATATATCCTTATCTATATTCTCATAAAGTCTATTACATTACATTACATCAATTCATTCCTTAACATTATATCATCTACATGTATAAAATTATCTCTTTCTATCTCTTATATGACTATTGTACATATATTTCTATAGTTATATTTATATTACATCTTTTGAGCCTATAATTATGCTCAATTATAAGTATCCCAAGGATTGTGTCACCTATACATAATTTCCTTTAGATGTGTTGGTGTCATATCTCTTTTATGGTGGATGTATGTTACTAAAAAAGTTGGATTTGTCCTATGTACATTATTTCCCCTTTGAAATACTTTATTGTCTTCAAGATATCCTAGATATACATCTTATAAAAAAATCTTCAAAATTATACATCATAAATCATAGGAAGTAGTTAATTTTCAAGGAAAAATATACCTATAAATCCCCTTTAGTTGGATGTACATATATTATCCCATTCTACAATTCCTTGTTGTATTGGTATTATATATCAATTGATGTTGAGTAGGGTTTGTTCTCCATCTTCCAAAGCCTTAGGTATCTAAATTATCATTGCCACCTTAATGGATTTTATTAGTAGGGTTGTGATATGTGCAAGACTAATTCTTAGAGTTTTTGGGTTTATAATATTAGGCTTTCCCTTTGATCATGTACCTATTGGCAATAATTATGTAGAGTTTCAATATACACTTTGTGGCTACCATATCGTTCTTTCTATGTATAATAATTAGTTTCTTGCTACATTATTTGGTTCTAAATATTTGATAAGTTCATTTTTAGAGCCTTTGATGTCATTGGCCATCTAAGATAAAAGTGATACAATGTGTTTATATTTGTTTGGTTATTTTACATGTTCTTTACTTTAATCTTCAATTTTTGTGCATGATGATACATCTTTTCATTATGTCTTCTATCTATTTCTTCTTTATTTTTTCTATCAACTTCTATTTTCTTTTATGAATTTTCTATATTATTTCATCTATGAATATCTTTAATTATCACCCCAAGGAAGTTAAGGTACCCCTAATAATTTTTGGTGAGGCTTCTTGTAGTGTCTTCAAGAATTTATCCACACTATCCACTATGTCCACTTGTTATTTTATCAAAGCTTCCCTTGCCATTTTTTTTAGCATATAACCCAATTTAAACTTGTAGTGGGGATATTTATGATAGGTTCATGATTTAAAATTGTAGAGTTGGAGGAGATGGTATAGGTAATAATTTATTTTTTTGTGCCAAAAAATTATTTGTTTCTTACATTGGATCTTGTGATGGAGATGTAGGAGTTTTTGATGGTTGAGGCTCTTGTTATGCTAGCTCCTATTCATTTTTTCCATCTTGTTTCTCCTATTGTTATAATTTTTCTTCTTATCTTAGTATTTATTTTTCAATAATTATTCTTCCTTTTCTTCTTACTTTGATGCAATGAAGGTTTTTGGAGAAACCTATTTGGTCTCTTGTTTCACCTTTTCTATTGCCTCCTCTACTTGGGATAAGAGTGTCTCTACTCTACAATTTGATTGCATCTCTTAGCTCTAAAGTTGAATTATTTTTTCTCTTATTTTTTATAAAAGAGATAAAAGAGAAAATAATTCAACTTTAGAACCAAGAAATGCAATCAAATTTTAGAGCAGACACACTCTTATCCCAAGTAGAGGAGGCATTAGAAAAGGTGAAACAAGAGACCAAAGAGGTTACTCCAAAATCCTTCATTGTATTGATGTAAGAAGAAAAGGAAGAAACATAATTTTGTTGGCTTAACTTTCCCTAGAAGGCAACCCTATTTTATGATGGAATTATATTATGATTGTGTATTGTGATGCATTATGAGAGTCTGATAGTAGTCATGTTGCCTATGGATCTCTGGTTGGTGATACCCCTATGAGAAGCTTTCTCTACAAGTATATTGTAATCTTTGTGATTTTAGAATAATATATTGGGTGACTTTTTGAGTGTGGGTTTTTTCTCTAGAAAGAGTTTTCCCGACATAAAACACTATGTTGTGGTAGGCATGATATTTGTGTTTATTTTTGTTTGATTTTTTGTAACTATTGTAAATATTTGTAAAGTTTTGCATTATTCTCCTCTCAAGATTAGTGTAGGAAGTTGTTTCTCTACCTTACATTCCTTACATTCACCAATGTGTGAACTATAAAAGAAATGTTTTCTAGGAGAAATTTTTTTCTCCACATTTCTCTAGAGTATGGTTTCTAGTCTTGTGGATTTGAGGGCATGCTTACATTTCTCATATCTATCTTCAGCCTGAGTTGTTTTAAGTTTTGTGCTTCACAAGGTTGAATTCATGTGTTACAATATGTGGAAGGTTAATTGGGTGTACAAGATGAATGTGTTATTTAGGTAAAAGTTGTTGCAAATGAATTTTTTGATTTTCAAGGTGTTGATGGAATATTCAAAATTGTGTTCAAGTGATGTATGTTGTCTACTAGTCATTTTTGGATCAAAGGA
The DNA here is from genome assembly GCA_007115665.2 of Sequoiadendron giganteum. Taxonomy (NCBI): domain Eukaryota; kingdom Viridiplantae; phylum Streptophyta; class Pinopsida; order Cupressales; family Cupressaceae; genus Sequoiadendron; species Sequoiadendron giganteum. Next base: position 47,783,557 of record CM021103.1, on the reverse strand, counting down.
AGTGTCTACTTAATTATTTAATGGAGTTTACATAGGTTCAGTTGACCTTGGGTTTTTACACTAATTTTGGATATGCTTCGATGTTTTTGGAAGTGTGGTGTAGCGTATATGTATGGATTTTAGTCTGAGTTAAGGTGTGGTGTGGTCTGCTTTCATTCCTTTCCACCATAGGAATGCTTAGTGTCGACTTAATTTTAATTTGCATGTTTGAGGTGCATAGCTGACCTTGTAGATTATTTTCAAGGTTGAATATGGTATATATGTGTTGATTTGATGGAGGATGAAGGTATGGAGTGTGTGTGTTGTGAGTTATGATGTAAAGTGAAAAGTGTGAAGTACAGTGTGAGCTTTAACGATTAAGACTATTGCAAGTAGTGAGCAGAAGTTGTCTAGTTTCTATAGAGAGTGTGAATGTTTTGATGAAGTGGTAGTGGAAATTTTTAGTTTCTCTAAGATGGATTTCTCATTGTAACAATCTTCTTTCTTCTTCTTTCTAATTTGGAAATAAGCCATTAGCAGTGAGCCCTTCTTTTCTCTTTGGGTAGTGAGCCTATTGTATTTGGTGTTGCAATTACTTTATATTGTGAGCTAATCCTCACCATGGATTTTCCCTTATTGGGGTTTCCACATAAATCTCATGTTCTCATCTATTTGGATGTTTTTGCATTATTGTTTTGTAACACCCCTTTGTTTTTCTCTTATGCTTAGATTACGATGCTTTGTTATTTTTGATCGCTAACTTTATGGCAATGTGGATTTTATGTTATGATGCGATGTTACTCTATTTTGATGTTATCATTTGACATGCCTTTGATTAGCATAATGGTTATTTGGAATAACATTGTTATTTGTACATGAGTAGATTATATATGTTAGAATTGTCAATTTTGTGATAGTGTATCGGTGAAGGGGATGGAATTGCATCACTCGCTTGTGAGCGCCCTGTGATTCCATGATTTCCTCTTCACGGTGTGTTCTATTATGATGTATATTTGCATGTTCTATATATGTCTTGTTTACAGGTTTGCAGGTACAGGACATCAACTCCACCTGGCTTCAAAGGTTTGAGTGTGTCCATTGCCCAACGAAAATGTTGATTGGGAGATAGTAGCTACGATTCTTGTCTCAAGCCTTTACCCTAGTCTTAGTGTGTCATCGGGTCTATTCGGTTTTGTTTGTTAAAAGTTGTTTAATTTTTCTTTGAATTATTATGTTGCAAATTTTGTAAAAGGTAATTTAATGGATTTAATTATTTAGATGATTATTAAATTAATCTGGTTTTAATATTGGAAGATATTAATTAATTAATTAATTTAATTGGTAAATGATCTAATCTCAGGATAATATTATTTATTAATTAAATAAAAATTAGTGTAATTAAGTTAAATTTGAAATTTTAAATATTTTAGAATTATTAAATATTTTTAATTCTTAAAATATTTGGAGAATTTTATGCAATTTGGTTGTTAAAGATATTTTAGGTTTTTTTTAACATGTGTTAGAAATATTTATGAGGTAGTTGGGAAATGTATTCACGAGTAGAAAATTGTGGTTGTAACGGGAAGAAGTGAGAAGCTTCTTCACGGAAGAAGCATGGAGGATATTTTGGGTTGTGTTGGGGAAAAAATTAAAAAAAGTATTTTGTGATTGCATATGTGCTGAATTTTTTTGAAGAATTACTCTTGAGAAAAGATTTGTGTTCTTGAAATTTTAGAAAAAGTTACTATTGGGAATATTTTATGTGTTCGCTGAAATTGTATTGTTCTGAAGGAAGCTATTGTTGATCTAGGAGAAAATACTTGGATCTGTAGAGGAAGCACTACTTCAATTTACCAATTTACAGGCATTGGACTACAGGTTCCTTCTTTAATTTTTGTTAGTTTTATATTGAAAAACTTCTTAGTTAGATCTTTCTCTGGAAAAGATTGTCTGTGCAAGCTTTTAAGTTTGAGTTTGTTTTAAAAATTGTAATTGTTGTATATGAAATCCTTTGTAGAATGAAATTCATTGTGGAAAACTAGAGAAAAAATTGTATATTGTGATTATTCTGAATTTAGAAGAACCTAGAGGAAATTTAGTTTTCAGTAGAAAAAAATTCCTGTAGAGTTGAAACCTTCTCGGGAAATTGCTTGTAAAATATATTTGTGAGAATTTTATTGTTCTTTCTTTTTAAGATTCGTTGTCTGGATAGATTTAAAAGAATCCTTTGTGTTTTTATTTTGGAAAATTTGTCTGTATTTCTCTGTAATTTGATTTTTCAAATTTTTTGTATAAGTTTCCTGTAGATGGCTATTTTCCAAATTAAATTTCCCATTTAAAGCATTTATCTTGAATTCTTTATACATATATATTCTATATATACATATATGCATATATGTATATACAGTAATGTATGCATACACATATATATAAAATATATATTTATTTATTTATATTTTGAAATACCATCTATATCCCTATGGAAATCAATATCAAAAAATTGTTAAGAAGCTCTGTGTTTTATTTCCGTGCGGAAACGAAAGCTTATTGTTTTAACCATTGTATGTATATATATATATATAGAGGCAATATTAATAAAGTTTATTTTGATTAAATGGGGAGTTGACAGTTGCCCTAGCTGACCCCCATGGAAGGGGAGTCGGCTGTGGTAATAGTCGGAGCCCATCCTTGTTATGCCAACCCTTCCATTAAAGGGAGTTAGCCATAGTATATGGCTATTAATATTGCTTCAAACCTTTAAATGTGATTTGAATTTTCCGCTTTCTAAAGCTTTGTTCGATTTCGGATATTTGAGTAATAATATCTCTCTCTCTCTCTCTCTCTCTCTCTCTCTCTCTCTCTCTATATATATATATATATATATATATATATTGAATATTGTTTTAATATGTTATTTTAAAAAGGTATTTTTTTAGAAGTTTAAATATATATTAAATATATGTATGGGTATATGTAATGTGTAAATATTTAATTATATTTATTTAAAAGAAAAAAATCTTATTTTTAAATAGGTGGATGTTGTAGATGCATGGACAAATAGAAGTTTTGTAGAATAAAATATTTAAATAGAAAAAATTGGTAGATTAATATTAAAGTATTTGAGGAAATTGAAGTGTTAATTAGATTGATTCTCATCTATCTGTAAAAAGAAGGGTTTTATTTAATTAGTGAATTTGCGCAATTTATTTTAATATTTTTCACTAAATGAAAGTGGATTTAAGAAATCCAAATGATAGATCCTTTTCTTGGGTTGGTTGCCTTCTAGTATTTTATTTCTTCTAGTTACGCTTTGGGGAACATTGGTTAAAGTCTTAGTTAATTAATTGTAAGTCTTCCAGAAGATTCATTGGATTTGGGGGATTGTTGTTTTCTTTTTGTCAGCCTTACAATTCTCCTTGGGTAGTGCATTCGTCGTTTTCAGTGAGACACTTGGTTTCCTCGAACGGGGATGTTATGTCTCCTTTCTATCAAGTGGATTTTGTTATTTGTTTCCTCCTAAGTTTGGAGTGGATTTTTTAAACGTGTTGACAGTAGGAGAGTGATTCTTGATGGGGGTCGGGCTTTGGGAAGATCTTTCGGGGTAACCCATGCACCTTTGTGGTGACTCTCCTATGTCAGTAGAATGTTTGGTTCACTGGTTTATTTAATTGTTTAACTTTGGAAGCATTGTGCCCTTTGAGTTAGTGTTGTAATTATGTTTTTTTAGTTTTGTTTTGTGTTAGCCTGTGTCTATAGGTAGTAGGTCTTGCCTAAGGAACCATGTTACTGTCTCCTAGCACGGGGGTGGGCCTTCGTGTACCACTTGGTTGGGAGGAACGTGCACCCTACACCATTGGGTCCCCTTTCTTTTGTTCGTGATGGAGAGGCCTTCCAAAGGAGAGCTTGTGGATTCAAGCTTGTTTATTTCATGCTTTGATTATTGTTACAGATGACTCTTGTACTTTTATTACTCCGCAGTTGTATTCGAGGAGGTCCCATGTAATTTATAATAGTTATGTATGATCTTCCTCCTTCTGGGAATGAATATTGTAAACCTTGTTTGTAAAATTAATGTAATCTATGGTTCTTGATTTATTTCTATTCTATGTGATGTAATTCTTAATGTTTTGAATGTATTTACTTTAATTCTTGTTTAGTAATTGATTAAATGCTTTATATGAGTATTGTATATGTTATGGATTTAGATGTAACCTTTGTCTCGTGCCTTAGAGGTTGTTGTGATAGTTAGTGCACCTTTCATGTTAATATTGCACTTAAAAAAAAAATTGTATGCTTTCGTAGTTGTTGCAACTTCCTTTAAGGTTACAAAGCGAGGCATTACATGTTTATATTCTGTTAATGCATAATAAGTGTTTAATGGTTGTTTAAGGGTTTAACGATTAATGCAGATCTGAATGTTAATGAGGGTTTGATGTTTTAATGTACAAATGATTCACTCCCCTTTTTGTTGTCTTACGGAGTCAACAAGCTGATGGTGGTGGTCAACGTTAGACAATAGATTCTGAGTAGCTCCTAGAGCCACTCTATGATAGTACAACCCTAAGCTCAACATTAGCCTCAATCACTATTGTGTGTTTTTGCTAGAACTGATCTCTCTTTTCTCATGCCCTGCTAAGATCCTCTTGTAGATAGGCTTACATCTCACTCCTGATAAGAGGTTGAGCTCTCTCAGATCATCATAGGTTGCTCTCAAACCCTCATGTGCAGTCCTCAAACATGATATAGGCTTAAATATCTCTACATGTTGCCCCAAACTATGTGGTGGCCTATAATTATCTTGTATCATGTCATGTCCCTTGCTTTGAATTTTCTACAAATAAAAAATTACTATTTTTGGTAAGTTGATTATCCAAAAATAGTAAGTTGAGACTTATGAATAAACCAAAAAAGTTTATATTTTAAATTGATTAGGACAAATCTGATTTAATGATAAATATTAAATTTTGTTTCAAGGTTGTTAATTTATCCAAGTTGGTGTGGGTTTTGGTAAGAGAATATTTGAATTTTAAGAAGGCATCTTGTGGTGGAAAAGAGGTTTAAACAAGTGGCAGATTTTGGAAGACAATATTAGGAGGTGATGGAAAAATGGTAAAAAGGAGTTAAAACTATTTACATGCAAGATCATTCTCTTTGCTTGGTCATGAATTTGGGCCTCCCAACTTGGAAATTGAATATTTTCTAATAAAAAAAAAATTGTGATTCATTCTTGCATCATTCACTTTGTTATTTTTTAAAAAGATATTGCTTTCTCTTTAGGGCTGATAAACCCATGAAGGTAAGTCCCTAGCCCTAACAACAAGTAGGCAGCCTTCTAATTTTGAACTTGAGTTTTTGGCTGATAAGCTATTGTTATCAGTAGGTTCACACTTGTTTGAAGAAATAACAGTTGAAGAAGATTTTTGGGAAGGTGGTATGCAATTCATTCACTCTTCAGGGAAGAGTTCTAAGGTTCTTCATCAGGAAATTATCTATGTAGATCAAAAGATTACAAACCTATTTATGGAAGATAATTTTTTGGAAGATTTAAGAGAACAACAAACTCAACAAATTACTCAAGCATTGAAAGCCATCCAAGCAAAGTAAAAAAATAACCAGATAAATGGGGATGCACGAAAAATGATAATTCCTAATAATTCAATGTTGTCATAGTCTCCTTTTCAACCAATATTGAAGAAATCACCTGGGAAGAGAGGAAGAAAATCGAACCTCACTAAAATGAAGGAACAAATAGAAGCAGGGGTGCAGAAAACCATTTTTAAATCCATGTCATTCAAGCGGTCCAGGAGAGCATGTTTCTCTCCTTGAGCTCAATGAGGATCTGTTCATGGAATGTGTGATCCTAATAAAATGTTGCTTCCTAAATTTGAGATGTTAGATAAAACTAATAATGCAAATGGGAAGAAGCAACAAGATAATAGGGCACCTCAATGATTAGCCTAAGAAAATGAACAATATGAAAGCAAGATAAACAAATAAATTGTTGTTATACCTTCATGTTGTTGCTTCCTTGGTTGGCCCTTGATTTTGAAGTCTTGTGTGCTCCTTGGATGGCAATGAAATGAAGTGGATGCAAAATGAATTGATGTAATATGGGTGCTAAAATGGATGAGAGCTTGAATGACAATTTTGCAAGATTTTATTTGCAAAAGACTTGATCCCCCTTAAAATGAGAGAAATGAGGGGTATTTATAAGCTAATTGGAATTCTCTAGAGAATTTAATGGTTGGGATTGATCCAACAAAGATCAAAATGAAGGGCTATGGTGAATTGAGGACTCACAAGCCCTCACATCTTGACATGTGGAATGTGAGATGTCCTAGGGTGGAGTGATGTGGAAATGAGGTGGATCTTGGGGGATGAGAAGATTCCTTGGAGGAATAAAAGTGAATTAAAAATTCACAATGATTAGAAGAATCTAGTGGATAAGAGAGTGTCTCCAAAAAGCTGGAGATTTGTCACATGTGGGTGATGTGACAAGTCCAAGGTTCTAGAAGCCCTTGGCACATGTGAAGTGACAAGTCAAAGCTTCTAGAATCTTGCATGGGGGATGGGGAAGACCTTGGAAGATAAAAGTGAATTAAAAATTCACATGGGGAAGAGGGGAACCTTGGTTGAATAAATGTGAATTAAAAATTCACATGGGGAAGGGAGTCCATACCAAAAATGGTAAGTGGGAAGGTTGACCAGAAAAGGTAAGCCAAATGTGGCTAATGATTCTATTAAGGTTGTGCAAACACATGATTAAGGTAATTAATGAGAGATTAGAGGCAAGTGGGAGATTATGGAGGATGTGACACTTAATCTTGATTAAGTGGTGCACATCCTAATCATAGATTAATTAATTTAATCCGGATTAGGAGAGGGTTATGGAGAATGTGACAAGGAGAGAGAAAAAGGGGAATTAAAAATTGGTTTTAATTCAAATGGTTAAATGATTAAATTAAATAATTTGTCATGTTTATTTAATTTAGAGAAGACAAGGGGGTAAGGTAAAGTATTTAATTTATTTAATTACATACTTTAGGAACCTTAGGCAAAAAATGAAATAATGATTAAATAAATTATTTAATCACTATTAATGAAATAGATGAATAAAGTAGACAATTTTGATCATATGGAAGTGATCAAATTTGGATGTCTACATTTTGCCCCTCTTCGAAGTACCATTAGAATAACTGTGCTTCGAAGAAAAGAAAGTGCAGATGACTCTATAGAGGAATTCACCAGAGGATGATGCCCCAACTTGGGGAGGAGGACTTGAGCTGTCCAAATTAGCGGGAGAATGGATGGAGATTATGGCTGAGAAAATAGATAAATGGGAAGGGTATGCCCCCTCGAGAGGGCGACGGGGGAAAAGAAAGGGGTCCGGGGTGACCTCTTGATAGGAAGAAACGAATGGGGGAAAGGATGAGAGATGAGAGGGGATATGAAAATGACAATGCAAAGTGATGAAACAAAAAAGAATGATGATAAGCGATGGGAGATAAAGGTGAGCACAGATGGATGCAAGGAAAAATGTGATGTTGCCCCAATCCAGGTACAAGCCAAGTTGGGCAGATGGTTGATGGAGTGTTGTTGATGAGGACATGATACATCCCAAAACAACACAAGGATAGGGAAGGATACATCCTGATGAGGAGGAGGATGAGTGTTGTTGACGAGGGAATGATACATCCCAAAACAACACAAGGATAGGGAAGGATACATCCCACTAATGAGAGTGTTGTTGATGAGGGAAGGATACATCCCAAAACAACACAAGGATAGGGAAGGATACATCCCATAGATAAGAATGATGATGATGATGAGGATGAGGATGGGGGAGACATGCAAGATGAGGGAATGGAAAATGAAATGCAATCTTAATGCAATTTTCCATCCGTAGAGCAAAAATTTTTGCTATAGCATAAGACACCGAGCGTCAGGGTATGTAGACCAAGACGGATTAGTGTTCAATGCATAAAAAAAACACAACAGACAAGAAGGCTATTCCAATACCCCAAAATCACGATGACTTTGGTCGGGCCAGGTATTGGAATAACCACAAGCACAAAAGGATGCCCCAGCGTAACACAAGACCTAAGGGATCTTGGTGGGTACTACGTGGGACAGCCAAGAAGACAAAAACAAAGAAAAAGATCAAGATACGCCCCTATGTTTACTATTCAAAGCACACCATGATATGATGGATCAAGGCGACCATGACAAGTAATGATAGGGAGTTCAAATGATAAACAAAAGCCAAAAGCATCAAAAGATCACAATCAAGTTTGAAACGTCCTTTGCCATAGGATCAAGATGATGGATGGGGTTGATGCGGTTGGTTAGGAAGGATACATCCTATTGAGACCAAAGATGGAGGATAGATTGGTTGATCGACATGATGCAAGATACCAGAAATCGATTGGATCTTGTGATATAGATGACCATTGTTTGATAAGCACGAGCTCGAATAGGGACATACTTGACGATACAACAAGATGACATGACACAAGACTGAACCTAAAGACCTAGGGGCTCGAGGGTTGATCAAAGATCAACCTTGCCTACGTGAAAGCGCAGAGCCCTCGTAGTTCAGGAAAAGACCATGGTAAAAGCAGAAAGTGGAAAATGAAGACCTCGATGGAGGACAATGATCAGATGGAAAAAAATGCCCAGGGGGCGGACCAAATGATTGAACTTGTCTATTTGAAAGCACAGGGGCCACGTAGCTCAACACAAGGCCAAAGATAGACGATGGAAGAGACAAGACAGACAAAAGATAGAACCCCGGGGGCGAATCAAATGACCGACCTTGCCTACGTGAAAGCACAGGGGCAACGTAGTTCGACAAGAGACCGACGATAGACAATGGATAAGGGATGATGAGATGACCAAGATAAATGGATAAAATGATGGAGTGGATATGATGAGCCAGGATAGGCCGCAGGATTAGATAGAACGATGGTTGATATGTGTAAGATATGTAGGATGTGAAGCTCAGGGATGGGATAGGTAATTCAAATCATTAGAATATGAATTTGAGAGGTGAGACGATGGATAGATGAGTGATGAAGATATGAGAAAGATGTGGTAAATAGATAGGAGGGATGAATGATGATGTGAATGGCATTGGGTTGCATGCGGGTAGCCTAGAGCTAGTTACCAATGACAAGGGATAATAGAGGGAAATGGATGGATGGATAAGAAGATGCTAGGATAGGTGGATAGATGATGGATAGATGAGTAGTGAAGATTTGAAAGATGTGAGAAAGAGATAGGAATGATGATAGTGAAATATCAAGTCATTGGGTTGCATGAGGGTAGCCTATAGCTAGAGACCAATGACAAGGGATTATGAGATGGAAGGAAAATGGATGGATTGATAAAGATGGGGAGAGATAAAGATGCTAGGATATATGGATAGAAGGATAAGGATTCAGAAAGATGACATGGATTACTGGGTAGATAAATGGATGAGGAGATAAGGATGAAAATATGGAAAAGGACTAGTGGATGGGTAGATAGGAAGATGACTAGGGGATGAGAAGGTGGGGAGATGGAGAGGATTACCTGGCGGAATGGATGGACGAAATTGCAAATAAGGGGATGCCCCCACTCTATATGTGTCATGCATGACGAGGCAAGAGGGATAGCAAGATGGGTGGATAAGGGAGTGAGATGGGCAATGGAAGATAGATAGAGGTGGATATGATGCATGGACAATGGAAGATAGAGAGAGGTGGATAGGATATATTATAGTGTATGGATGGGGATATATGCCAAGAGGTGTCCAAAGCATGTATATAGGTTTGCCCCTACATTTATCAAGATCACAAGGAAGATGGAGGGAGCGGGATAAATGGGATAGGATGGTTATGATGCGAAAGATAGGCAGAGGAAAGGAATGCGTAAGCGGATGTTGCCCCCAATCGTGGAAGGAGACTAGATGGGGAATTTATGCATGATGCTTGTTTGCCAAGTTTTCATCATGGTACTTATCCAAGGCGCTTGTTTGCCAAGTTTTCACCATTGGACGAATGATTTTCTCTTTATTATTTTTTTTTTGTTTTTTGTATTTTTTTGATTTTTTTGCTCTTTTTTGGAGTAGGAGGTGGACGAAGATGGATAAAGATAGGGATATGGATATGCAGATTTGGAGGATAGTTGATAAGGATATGGATGAAGGACTCAAGCATCAAGTTCCATATGAGGTAATAAGAGCCCATGTGTAATGTGGCCAGCGGATGTTGGTACAACCTTAGTAGCAGGGATGGATTAAAGAGATTGGATGGGGGAGATAGGGGGGATAGTGGAGGGGGTGTTGAAGAGTGTATGGATGGAATGATGGAGTGGATGTGTGATAGGGGAAGGTGTTCAGGACCAACATTGGCACATGTGGTGAACGTGAAAATATAGGTGGAGGAATGGATGGAGAGGGTGGCGATAATGGAGGAGGTGGGATAGTGATTTTTGGGGTGTAGGGACCCAAAATAGATTTAGGAGATGGAGGAGGTGAATTATTTTGTGGGGGAATAGCAACTTTGGATGTTGTTATGGAATTTTCAATGGAAGGTATGACACCTTTTTTCTTTGGGATCCACATGGTTGTTATTTTTTCTTTGGTGGGCCTTTGTGGCCTTGTGGATTGATTTAGATTTTGGACTTGATTTTTCTTTTCTTCAACATGTCTTTTGAAGGGGACATGAGGAGCTTTAGATTTACGTGGACATGCGGATTTATACATTTTTGCTTTGGCATCCAAAGTGCTTTTAGTAGCAAGGGGATATATGTGAGGAGATGGATGATGGGGAGCGATGGAGGTAGGGTGATAGGGATTATGTGTAGATAGATAATGTGTAGGTATGTGCCTTTGTTGATCCTAATTAGGAGTTATGAAGGTAGGATGTTTATGTTGTGTATGAGGGAGAGGGGGTGGATCAATGAAAGGATGAATAGGATAAGATGGAGGGGGTGATTTTGGGATATAAGGACCCAAAATAGACTATGTATATCAAATATGTGTGGGGTTTGATGGAGGGCTATAAGAACCCATAGTAGATGGAGGATTAGCAACAATGGATGGAGGGACATAAGGACCCAAAATGCATTGAGAGGATGAGGGAGGAAGATGGATGGTTGTCTATAAGTAGTATGATGGAGGAGGTGGGATGGCGGCATATATCTTGGTAGAACGATGGGAAGTACCTCTTGTGCCTTTAGAAGAGGATCGTTTAGGATGTACGAAGGTTGTACCAACATATTTAGAGTGCGATTTTGTGGAGACATATCCAAGACCATGTGTGCCTAGATGTTCTTTGACTTGAATGGGCTCTAAAGTACCTTGCTCATGAAGGCCTAAACCTTTTCCTTGATAGTTCATTTTTTGTAGCATGTGAGTTATGGTAGTATGCTTATTCTCTTGGAAGCATGATGCGAGCACATTAGCAGGTGGAAGAGGAAAGGTGGTGCATAGACATTGTTTTTCTTCTGCAAGAAGACCACCATGGATGCACGTAATGTTACCAAGGTGATACAAAAGTGGTATTGGGATTGGCGATGAAGGATCATGTGATGGGGATGAGGGGATAGCAACATCAGGAGGAATGAGTGATAATGGATCATGAGAGGAATTGAGGAGTACAATGGGATCTAGATGTATGGTAGTGGATGATAAGGGCTCATGAGATGGAGTTGGATCTTGAAGGCAAAGGGGATCATGGAATGGAGTGGAGGAGATAGTGTGATCTTGAGATGGGGTGGACGAGAGGATAGGATCATGACTTGGTTGAGGATATGGATCATGAGATGAAATGAATGGACGACTATGTTCTTGAGATGGAGTAGATGGGATGGAGTGATCTTGATTTGGAGGAGGGGATATGCTTGTATGCTTTGGATCAATCTCTTGGCATGACTCATCTTGTGTGGGATGTATGATGATGGAAGAGTGTTGGAGGGGTTCCGCAACTAGGGGAGAGAGGAGGATGGAGGATTCATGAAGGTCATTGGATTGAAGTTTGTGAATATTAGGACTAGGAGGAGGGGATTGGATGTCTTCAATGGATTCGGTGGATCTAGTAGTAGAATATGGGGATTCAATGGATTTGATGGGTTTGACCGGCTCAATCGTTTGGATGGTGGTAGGAAGGGTGATGAGAGGGATAGGTGTAGGATGGAGGAGGGCCTCATCACTAGTGATAGTACATGATAAAGTGGGAGGGCATGGTGTCTCTTCTTGCATGAGTCCTTGGGAAACATTTGGAAGGGATGTAGGATTAGGTAGAGTGATGGGAATGTATGGGGGATTAGGATTAGGGATTGGTGGATTACGATTAGATGTAGGGATGGAAATGGATGTAGGACTGGGCGGAGATGGAGGATTAGGATGAGATGTGGGTAGGGGATTGAATGTAGGACTAGGATTAGATGTGGGTAGGGGATTGAATGTAGGACTAGGAGGAGATGGAGGATTAGGATTAGGATTAGATGTGGGTATGGGATTGGATGGAGGATTAGGATTAAGAATTGGAGGATTATATGAGTGGATGTGTGGATGAGGATTAGGATTAAGAATTGGAGGATTAGATGTAGAACTAGGAGGAGATGGAGGATTATGGTTAGGGATTTGTGGATTAGGATTGGATGGAGGACTAGGAGGAGATGGAGGATTAGGATTAGATGAAGGGATGGAAATGGATGGAGGATTAGGTTTAAATGAAGGGATGGAAATGGATGTAGGACTAGGAGGAGATGGAGGATTAGGATTAGATGAAGGGATGGGACTAGATGGAGGACTAGGAGTGGTTGGAGGATTAGGATTAGATGAAGGGATGGGATTGGATGTAGGACTGGGAAGATATGGAGGATTATGATTAGGTGAGTGGATGGGACAAGATGGGGAACTAGGAGTGGTTGGAGGATATGGAGGATTATGATTAGATGAGTGAATGGGACTAGATGGAAGACTAGGTGTGGTTGGAGGAAATGGAGGATTATGATTAGATGGGGGATTAAGATATAATGCGAAAAAAGGGAGAGTGATGTAGGAGGATGTGGATGTTGGATTAGATTGGGATGGGGATGGTGAATGATAGTAGGAATATGTAGATGAAGGATTAGAATAGGAAGATTGAGGAGGTGAACCACCATAGGAAGAAATGTATGGTGGGTTGGCATAGGAGGATATGGATGGTAGATAAGGATGAGGGGATTGAGATGGTGGATTAGGATAGGAGGAATATTGGGATGGGGGATTGTGATATGAGTGTGTGAGTGTTGGATTAGGATGAGAAGATTGGGATGTGGGATTGAGGTAGAGGTATTATGATTGATGATGATGAGGATAAGAGGAAGTGGATGTTGGATAGGATAGAGGTTGAAAGGGAGGAAATGATGAATATGTCAATGGTGAGGATGTTGGATATCCCTTGTCAAGGGTAGCATAAGAACCGTTATTAGATGTGAATGAAGGCATGGTGGGATAGTTTGAAGAAGTAGTGGGATTTTGGGAGGTGATTGGAGAGAGTTTACTAGCAATAATAGTGTCAAGAGGATCTATATAACAATCTTCATGATCAACAAGATTTTTGTTATCGTCATCAACAAAGTTTGGATTTCCCTTGACTACTATTATTGGTTGTGTGAGAGGGGGATAAAGATTCATGATGGATATAGATTAGAAGGAAAGAATAGATGATGGATAGAGAACTAGGATGAACTGAAAGCTCATATGGGGATTGGATGAAAGCTCAGATTGGGATTGGATGAAAGCTCTTATTAGGATGATGGGATTAACGTTCAGATTAGGACTAAATTCGGGCTTAGATTGGGATTGGATCATAGGATATGATAGGATTGATTTGAAAACATGATCATGGGTTTTAACTAGAGGACGTAAGGTGTTGACAATCAGATTTTTGACAAATTTGGCAGTTTTCAAAAATTGTCAAATTTTGCCATTTTAGGAAACTTCATGGGCATACGTTTGAGAGTCTAGTTTTTTCCACAAAATACCCAATACTAAGATAGGATGAATTTCCAACTAACATCAGAAATATGAGACATGCATCCAGAGTTATTAACGAAACAGTTCGTCAAAAACTAGAAAATTGAAAAAAATAAATGCTAATTTGTGATTTTGAGGGTCAAGATGAAAGTTTGAGGCTTTGAAAACATGTTGAAGCAAGATCCAATGGACTTGGAAGTCGGTTGGGAATCCAAATGCCAACTCCTAATGCAACCACCCATAAAATTTCAGCCAAAACCCACATCTGAGTCAAAAGTTATGGCCTTCGGAAGTTTTGGCATAAAAATCAAAAATTTCAAAAATGAAGTCTAGATGATTGGGATGGATGATTTGATGATAGATATAGAATACAATGATGTTCTAAGAAGCACTTATGCAGTCTGGTCAATGAAACGTTGATTTTCAGAAAATGTTGACCACTCAAAACAGGGAAACGACCGCTCGAAACGGGTAATCGGATATTCAAGTTGGATAGATAGATGGTCGAGAGGGGTGAACGGGGGCTTGGAATGGAAAAATAAAGG